>BJKM01000627.1:0-311066 GCA_015082035.1 Chaenogobius annularis
GGGGAGAGCTTTATCCCAATATACTCTTATTAAGACGGAACACATGAGGTTCGATACTGCCCAGAGGTGGATGGAGCACTTAAAGTAAAAGTCCTGCTAATTCATGTATGTATTCGACAAGACAGATAATACTGTATTTAGAAAGTACTTTCTAAAGTACACCTAGCTGGATTAGTCTACTCTAGAGTTGTTCAAAAGTATTGGATATTCTTACGCATAACATTACTAATTTTCAAAACCCACATAATTGCTCAGACCCTTTTATCTTTTCTGTCAAAATAATTATATGCGAATCAATACTAAAACTAGTAAATGTCTAGTGAACTAGTAACACACAATTACTTTTTTGTATCTTTTACATCCTTGTGGAAACATATAACACAAAAACAAATAATACAAACTAAAAGTCATACAATCATCATGTATTTTTCCCATGAACTCCATATAGTCTAATTTCTTACTCATTACCTTTTTCATTTTATCTAAAAAAAACCTGTGTTTTTTTAATTATCATTGTGGTAATCGAAATCGGTATTGAGTATTGAGCCTATTTCTTTGTATCAAAATTTTGTTCGAAATTTAGAATATTTGGTCTTTGCTGTGGTTGCATTTGATGGGGTGGGGTGCCGCTTTTATATAGCATTAATCCCACACTTCTATAATACTTAACGACATCTGTCTTGCTCCTGCAAATGTGGGAGTATTACTACTTTTGCCGCTAATGAAAATATCACAAAAATGCACTGCTTCAACAACTGCCACCGTGACATACATTATATACATATATACATATATTCCTCCTTACTGCAAATGGTGCACTGTATTATTACTACTTTTTGTCGCTATGATGAAGATGATCAGTGGTACACATTCTTAAAAACAAAACAAATGAGTATTCTGTCTTCAAAAACCACAACTGCAAATACTAACAACTGCACTATAACCTCTTTTATCACTACAATGAAAATAATCAAAGATAAAAAATGTATAAACCAAACCCAATCAAGCATTCTCTCTTCAAAAAATGCTAACTACTACTATTTCAACAACTGCCGGCGTGATGACCATATTCACTAAAACATCACCTGCACTAAACAAAGATAAAAGCATGATTTGATTTCAAACATATGACAGTTAGCTACTTCTCCTTTGCCACCATATGCCGGCTTCTCACGCCGAGCTCTTATCCAAAACTAACACACTCCAAAATAAGACGGGTTCTTTTCAGGTCAATAGCGCGACTTCCACAGTGAGCAAAAGACCACTCAGCCAACTAATAATCCCCTATTTGAATAATGGCCCTTATTCAATTTCATTCCCAGCCTCTCTTCTCTCTATTTGGGCTGCTTGTAATTTCCTCTCTTATCTATGGGCGGCTCACACGACTTACGAGCTTCAATCTGCATCTCTCCGCAGACCCATTCAATGCAAAGTGAAACCCATCGTACATCATCTCTCCCCATGCACTCCCCCTTACGCCATAACTCTCTTTGTTTCTGCCTGCACTTGAATTCTGTTTTAAATCTAGAGATATTTTATAGTCGGGCAAGCGTCGCAGGCCAATAAATGAAGTCCTGAAATGGAGGTAATAGATCTTGTAGTTTGTCAAATGGCCACAAGGGGCTGGTTCCACTGTAGGGAAGAGTACGTGTCTAGGGAAAAAAAGAACTTACAAGCGCTTATCAAGAGTGTCAATGGTGTAAATGCTAATGTTAATCAAATAGGAACCAGTAAGCAAGATATATAGAGAGATGCAATGACAATGGGTAGTGGTATATAGTGAATTGCTAGTTTAAAAAAAGTGACTATCTACAGTGTACGACAATATATGTTGATGATGGTAATGATAATGTAACACATTTTACTCTGTTTGAATGCATACACACACACACACACTCGCGCACACATATGCACAAATAAACATACACACACACGTACATCCACACACACACACACACACACACACAATCACCCCGCTCTGAAGTTTTTAGACTGTTGTCCCTCTACTTGTATAATGTCTGTATTGTTGTCTGTCTTTTGCTGTTTTTGTTCTTATTGTCCTCATTATTGTTACTGTTTTGTATTTGTAAATAAATAAATAAATTCAAAAAATATTAAAAAATAAATTTAAAAAAAAGGACTCAGTAGCAAGTTTATTTCGAAAATATAAAAAAAAGGAAATAAAAAAGTTAAACATAAACATAAAGTCCTACTGCTTGTTAATTGCAGTTTTTTCAACAGGGAAAATATATGAAGGGGAAAAAATACAAAAAATAATACCATCATCATCCTTTTCTGTTTTAGCAACATATTTAGCATAATTTCAAATGGAGACGCAAATGGCGTGAACCCGATCAAATATAAATAGCGTTAATAGAGTTAAAGGTGCAGTGTGCAACTTTTCCGGTGGAGAGTCCGCCACCTGCAGATCTTCATGGAGATGTTACTGCTTTGCCTAGAATGTTATGGACTAGCGATGGACCAAACGAGTCCAGGCGTCAAGATGTGTATCGAGCTCAGCGAGTGACGTTAGTGCGTGTCACTTTAAGAAGAGTCATGTGACACTATTGTGTGCTGAAGCTGCTCGTTCAGAGTGAGCAGTGTGAGGATCACATATGCCGCTGTGTCTCTCTTTTCTCTGTTGTTCATTGGTGATTAACAAAAATGGTCCTGTTTCTCTTTGTGGGATAGTTGTGCTCTTTCACAAGAAGAACTTGCAAACCCAATATTTGACATCATTTTCACACTTCGAGTCACTGTATCGCTTTCAATTACAGCCTACTTTATTGTACAATGGATTTAGTTTAATTACTAAGATTGAATTACCTTCTTACCGAGTAATCTCTGAAGCTGAAGACACTCTATACGACTTTTCCAGTTGTAAAAGATTTAGATTGTTGAGTAGGACTGAGTGTGTTTATAGAGTACGCTTATACTTCACAAAAACAACATTATAGTTTATAATAATAAACATAGAGAGAGTTTATTATTATTATTCATGCTTTATTTCCTGACTTTTAATTGGTTAAACAGTGTCATGTGACCCCTGGCTGACCAAAACACACACTAGTGATGAAAGAAACAAAAAAAAGTTGGATGATCTAACGTGGACATTAAAAGAGGCGACAGAGAGCAAGAAGTAAACATGTCGCATGGCCAAAATCAGGTTCAAAAGACTGCGACTGGAGTCTAGTCTCGTCTTTCCGTGGTCCACACTTTGAGCTCCGGACGTGAATCCAGTTGTAACAGCTCCACACGAGACTGAAGCTACTGCAACTGGCTTCAAATGCGATGACTGAGAGCGACTAGGCGCGACTGAAAATCATACGAACATCTGGCCAAAAGCCGTGCAGTGAGTCTTCAGCTTTGTTTACTGACTTTCAGAGCGCATTTCGTGTTCGCCTTTTTGAATGAACGAGCCGAAGGTTGTGTTAACGTGTCTGCATAAGAAGAGAGATATGTTTAATGCCATACTGTGGAACTCCAGGCTATTCCAGGCAAAACAGTAAGCGTTTAAATAAGTTACATAGAGTACCTTTAATGTGCCCATAAGATGCATTCGTTTATGATAGCAAATGCGATATTCTATTTGTATTAGTTATTTTCTATAGATTAAACATTTGCAGAGTCATTTTAACACTTTCCCCAAATTAAATTATATATTTATTCTAAGTATCTACTTTACAGTCATGGATAGAAATTTGCCAATAAAACTTGCTTAAGATGTAATTTCCACTAATGGTCACCTCTTAGACTACTGTCTCGCTGCCAGACATGTTGCATTGTTCTTTAGTTCCAAGATAAAACATTTCACATCGAGTTCCATTAGCCCTTTCTCAATAGCCCCATTTAGCTGGCACGCCCGAATACCAGATCGATTCTTCTCGGACAGACAGGAAAGGAGAGGACAAAAAAAGTACGGGAGAAAAGTAGGAAAAGCAAGGAAAAAAGTCGCTTCAGAAGTTAAAATGTAAGCTCTGGTGTGCAGGCCAAGGAACATGCTGCCAAACAAGACTGAAAGTGCATTTTATCTAGCGCCATTACAATCCTAACATATCCCAGGCTGAACCCAAGAGGCGAACACACACAGTCAAAGATGTTTCCAAGACTTGTGCTGGTAATGGGATTTGAAGGAAGACTGGAGAGTGGAGCTAGGCTTACAGCTTGGAACAGGATGTAATTCTCCTCAAAGGTTAGCAGTAATCGCCTTTATTTTGTCTCCAGGGGGGACTAGACCTCCTTAAAACTAAATCGCAAAAAATAAGATCATAGTCAATGTTTGAGCAACTTTACGGCTTGATAAGTGGGGCTTCAAGATCGAAAACAACTTTTTAGCAACTAGGAATTTAGCTTGATTCATGGCTGTCAAACCAAACCGGAGAAACAAAAACTAAAAGTTGTTTTTAAGAAGTAAGAATACAATACTCTGATTGGACCAAGTAATGGAATATGTTGAAAAATACATTCAAAATACATTCAATCATCTGTAACTAAATGTCTTTTCAGTATTCAGTATTCTTCCAACATAGGAACAGCTATAACAGTTCTAAGAAACAAAATCCTCTACCTGAAAATGTACATAGTGCACCTTTAACTTGTATACAGCAAGCTCTGGCATTCTCATAAATCAAAAAAGTAAAATACGTTCCAATTCATCTCGTATTTGTCCCGAGAACATTTCTTTCTGTTCAGTAAACATGGTGACAAAGAAAAGTAATATTCCGACTTTCTGTTCCACTGCAGTATAAATATGAGGTTTCATGAACTCTTTTGTTCTCAAAGGTTCACAATGCATTAGACCAAAGAACAGAGGTTTAATGTGTGGCAAAAGGTGGCCGTGCTTCATAAAGTGGGACGCGGCTATATAAAAAGACTACAAATCTCTTTTTACAACATCAGGGTTATTTATTTATTTATTTCAGATTTATTTCAGATTTAGTTGAACTGGATGCACCATGAATAAATGACATAAATAAATAAATACATCTTACTGTACCTGCAATTAGTACAATTTTATTTAAAAATAATAATAATAATAATTCAAAGAGGATATTTTATCAGTTTTCATCAAGCCAATTAGTAACTAATCACTCTGGGACTAAATAAACCTTTTTTGATTGATCGTGGTGAGAGATTTTGTATCTCTCTGTCCTGACCCTGCATCTGACCCAAAGATTAAACACTCAACTTGCTCCAAAAATACAAGCTACCTCACGCCATGCCTTCTCTGTTCTGCTGTTCTGAATATGAATCCAACATTAGCCCAATACAATGACTAATTGGTAATTAAACCGTTGGTCAACTAAGACACTAATTAATCGACTAAATCAGCATAAACAGCTCATTCTCTACCATTATCGTTGTCGAATGCAGCAGGGATTGCTTTCGCCATATCTCTGTCAGTGCTGGCAAATATCGTATAAAAAGAAGAAGACAAATGATCTCAAGAACGGGACAAGACTCAACATATTTGTCATTACAGAAGCCGAGCAGAGTGACAAGGCTAATACTTAAGCCTCAATTAACTGTTGTCAAAATGATGTTGGGGAAAGCTTATGGATGCCTCACACGGTGCTAATTGTAGAGACGGAGATTTGTCAAAGCAAGGAGACGGAGGGCGAGTTGTGTTGACGAGGCTATATATGGAAAATAACAAGACAGGGGGATCTGTGCGCGGAGACAGACGCACGGAGGGAACGCTGCCAACAGTGCCGTCCTATTACCACGCGGCATACATCAAAGGGAAAGGTGAAAACGACTAAAAATGGGATGTATCACCTGCGAGTCATTTCAATTTCAAATTTGTAAAAATCTCATTTATGGAATAATTCACAGTCGGCAAGCGCTGTTATTTTGAGTAGAATGAGAAATGAGCAATGTGGAGCTTGAAATGTGTCCCTCTGAAGATGTTAGATAACCCATCAAGTGTGTTATGTAGAGGATAGATGGTGGAAATATTACACCATAAATATAATTATTGTGTTATGTCCAGATGGTATTTGTTGAAAAAAGAAAAGAAAAAGAAAAAGTTTAGGCTATTTAAGAATGTAAGAATAATTTATCTTTAGTTTAAACAAGAATGATGTGTTCCTTTATGGACGTTGGCAATTTCCTTTAATACAATTGTGCTTAAAGTTTGTTTTCCTTCTTTGTAATTGAATTGACCTTTTTGAATATGTCAACACGATTACTTTCCAACCAAATGGCAAAAACATCTCTACACCTGAGTCTTTGTCAGAAACCTAAAGTCCGCACGGTAACTGCGGATGAGCAGGAATGTGCATCCCGGACGGTCACGCCCCAATGATTACAGTTTATACACTTTCTGTCCAAAAAAAACAGTCACCATTCGGATTCAACTGATGATCTTTGACGGTATTTAAACCCAACTGATGCAGTGGGTGGCTTCTCAATTCTGAAACAACCATATAGAAAGACGAAATCCCGTGGTCATGGAGCATATGTCAGTGTTTTTGAGAAGGGTCAAATCACTGGCATCGGGCAGAGAAAACATCTCAGGAGAAGCAGAAACTAATCTACTACAGATCTGAACCTTAGTGAGAGTGTTTGGGACGAGCTGGAGAGGGCTTTGTGCAGCGGTCACTATCTTCCATCATCAATACAAGATCTTGATGAAAAAATAATGCAAAACTGGAATGAAATTAATCTTTTGCCATTGCAGAAGCTTACTGAAACAATGTCTCAGCGAATGTGTGCTGTAGTCAAAGCTAAAGGCGGTCCAACAAAATATTAAAGCTATTCGGTGATGATATGGAATCTGGGATATTGCACGTGCACAGCAGTTGATTTTCCTCTCCGTTGCGAGGAGAACCAGACAGAGATTGTGGCTAATTGCTGCTTCTAAAGCCTGGAGCGACTTAAATACTGACTGTGGAGGCTGTGCCGGGACTCTAATAATGAAAGAGATAAGACTGGAAGCAGAACTTATAGCTATGAATTAAGCAGCCCGAAATATGTAAGTACAAATATTATAAAAGAAACTGTTAATTAAGCTGCCATAAGTATATCATCAATTATATCACTAACACTAATTTTTTCTTTTATATCATGATAAAGAATTGTTGCTATTCATTCGGGGATGTAAATAAATACTGAATTAATGTTAAAAATTTAAAAAAATAAACATAAACAAACCTTAAATAGCCTTAAATTAATAAACTAAGACGTCAATCATAATGGAAAAATAGCTTAGTAAGAATGATTCAGTTTCAGTAACTCATTCTTAGTAGTGTACTTTGCATCCAAATATAGAGAAATGACATTCTTTTGTTCTTGTGAAGTCAAGCTATTGTAACTTCCTTCACGTGGTGCGGAGCAAAAGTTACCTGTGACTTACTTTTTTTTTCCAACCCAGATGAATCCATTTGACGATACACGGCGCATAAAGATAGAGTACACTTTCCTTTCATGCACACCGTACAGACACAGGTACTTGCTTCTTTGGAGAACAACTTCAAAGAATAAATATAGCGTACATGTTAAAAGGCTTGTCGCTGCAATGGAACTTCCCAGACTGCTTGCTTGGCGTTTTATCAGCATCATGCACTGGTTGCTTTTGTGCGAATTATTGAATTTTTTATTTTTTTTTCCTCTCTGTGCGTGTGAACAAGTCTGAAGAGCTGACTCAGCGACAGCCGATGCAATACGTGACCCTCACTTTGATGGAGGACTTCTTCTTTTCTCTTTTTTTTAAATATGCAGAGAAACAAAGAAGGCTTTAGATATGCTCTCAGCGTTGTATCTTCATAGCCACATGGAGCTATGTTGGAGAGCAGCTTTATGCCGCAGTTGGGGGTGCGAGAAAATGATGGGGTTGGCTAAAGCTTGGGTGGTGACTGCAGACCGCGTGGGAAAGCAAACAGAGCACGGTCAAAGCTACAAGAGAATTACAAACGAGTGACAATAGCTGTTTTAATTGGAATCGTTTTCTGCCGTCGAGTGGTGCTTTGAGAACTAAATAAGGGGCACAACAAGCAATGATACTGTACGAAAAGACAACTTGTGTTACAACAGGCGGTTCAACATGTTTTCTATGGTGCGACTTTCAAATGTTACGTGATTTAAAGACAGCAGACATTTTCCAAGGACATTTTGCGACGATTACTTACCCGCCGCTTGCATGAAAGACAGCGGCACCGCACTCCGATTGCATGTAAGACAGCGGCACCGCACTCCGATTTCAGGGCAGAGTCGATACAAGCGGAGGAAAGTGCAAGCGCCACGTGAACAAAAGGGTGATATAAAAGAAGAAATGCATGTGGATATAATCCTGCTTGTAAAGGCCGCAGGAGAGAGTGGCCGCTGTGTTCACTGGCGGTAAGGAGCATGTTCCAGTGATTGCGGCATGTTGCTTTTGTCAGGACTATTTTTAAAAATTAAGAGCCATCACCAGGTAACGTTGCCTGGTGCTGTTAGGAGTTAGAGTGATAATTAACTTTACCAAGTGTGAATCATTCTTAATAAACTTGCGATATGAAATAAGACTTTGTTCATGCTGTATTTTTGCTATTAAAAAGGTTTGTTATTGTGAAGTGTTACAGCTGAATCTAAGACCAGAATTAAAATAGATGTTTAACTATAATTAGCAAATGTCTAGTGCCATATTTGCTAACACACAGTTGAAACAGCCATAGAAAACAGCCATACTTTGTCTTAGCCAGAACTACATTGGGTCATATCGTGTCTCACTGAGCACAAAAACACCTATGTCGCATATCAGCAAGAGTAGAGTGTCTTGCTCAAGGACAGCAGTGTGCATAAAGTTGGAATCTAACTAAGAAGTTTTGAGAACAACAGTAAGACTTGAACCAACTACTTTTTAGTTATGTTATAGCAATAACAAGCTTCTTACAGCTTCTTCAGGGTTGTCATAGTAACACGGTGACATCTGTTCTTCCCACGGCTGTCACTTCCCCTGTGTCGATTTGATGATTAAGGATGTTCTACTACAACTTCTACTCTGCCTAAAACTAGCTGAAATACTGATTTTCATACCAATTTTACATATGAGCAGACAAACGTTTACCATCAGCATGTGTGCCATCAACCAAATCCATAATGACAGTTTCACGACGTTCAAACATTAGTTATTTAAAAACATTCGAACCACATGTCTGAAATTTAACAGATTGAAATGTATTGCCTCATTACGAAAATTTGCAATATGTTTTCTTTTGTATGTGATGTTGTTTTATCTCTTTAGTCTTGATTAATTCAATGTTTACCTAATTAGTTTCAGAGGCAGTTCAATCTATGTCACTTATTCTCCGTGCCCACAAGAACTACTTTAAGGTGCACATCGTAACTTTTGAGTTGTTGTTTATTTGTCTGGAATGTTTCACAATATGGCATTAAATAGATCTATTTTTATGGAGAAGGGTAGTTGAAGGTCAGATCTGTGCAGAGGCGACCCAGATCACAGAAAAAAAATATGTTTTTCCGAAGTTTTTTCTAGCACAGCAGCGCACAGTGCACAGCAGGGCATTGGCTAGCAAACTGTCTCTTACAGCTAATGCTAACTTTTATTAAAACGCAAAATATAAACAAATCTGTATTATTAAATGTAAAATATAAAATTATTATTAAAACGTAAAATATCATTATTTTAAAAACGTAAAATATAAAAAATATATAATTATTAAAACATAAAATAGTTTAATTCGTTTTATTTACATTTTTATTATGCCTCAAAATTAGCATTAGTGTTAGCATTGACTCACAAATATCCCTTTGTCTACACAGAAGTGTCCGTCTGTACAGTTTTCACATTATTTGTAAAGTTGTCAAGCTGTTGCAAAGCTGTCACCTGATCTGTAAGTATGTATTTCATTTTCATAGAACTGGCCAGGAAGTAGTGACGCTAACACTGAGCTAGCTAGGCGCTGCTGTGCATGAAGCGCATTACAAGTGGCTGTACTTTACTTGGGTATTCAAATTTCTGGAGATTTTTATTTTACTTCCACTACTTTTGTTAAAATTTTGTACCTTAATTTTTACCAGAGTAAGTTTCTCGACAAGTAACTGAACTTTTACCATCTCTATTTTTAATGCTATACTATGGAACAGTCCATGCAAATCAATGTAGCAGGTGGATAACATCCCCACCAAAAATAGTTACATAACACTACAATATTTATTTGTAATACATGTAGACAACATTTCCCAACATTGCATCGAATAATACATCACAAGAAATAAATGTAGATATGCTTTACCTGTTGATGTATTCAATAGAGAGGGCCGCAAACATGTGGGGAAAAAAGAGAAAAAGAGAACAATAAGAACACAGACCTTCAATAAAGATGCAATGCAAACACATATGCACATTATCCGTTGAATTGCAGCACGAATCATTTCAAAGTGGCTCTAGTGTTCCTATATCTGATTTGTACATCTCTTCATTTCTACAACAAAGGCAGAGAAACAGCGGCACATTCGATTCCCGGGTCGTTTCATCTCTGTGTGAGTCCAGTCAGTGTATTGTACGAGCTGGAAGAGAACCGCAGTGCCATGAAGCAACAGGAATTAGAACGTATCTAGTCTTTGTAAATTATAGTCCCACGCCGTGATTCAAAAGGGATTATAGATAGTGATGAACAAGATTTTGCACTTTTTACCCCAGATCAGAGCTGTGGTGTTAAAATAGTAGACATAGTAGTAATAGAAAAAAAAGAATATATATATATATTTTAAAGATGAAATTAAGAGATAGAGAGCATCCACCACTCGGTTCCATGAGTACATTTCCCATGTATTTTTGCCTATGAACTTTCTGGGGAAAACAAAAAAAAGGTTTGAAAGCTTGCTTGGGGTTAATCAGCTGTGTTGTAACTAATGACCACAAGGCCATCATTTAATTTAAAATCAGTTTCTAAAACTTTTTTAAACCACCAGGTTATAAAGAGACAATTAGTAGAAATTGAGTTTAGATTTTTGGACGACTGCGTTGAGGATAATACTTCCCACATAGCTGGTTATCCTCCACTGTGCCTTTAATCTATGAATATTTGAATTTTTATCACATTCAATTTGAAAAAAATATTGGGAAGTTTACTTTACAGAAATTTAATTTACAGAAAACTTCAAAGTGGGGGATGGTTGAGTTCCATTTAAAACAATGGAATTAAATAACAGGAAAACATTTTTGAAACGACTTGTCTTTCAGATTCTATATGGCTTTCAAGACCTTTCAACCATTCTATATCATAGAAGGTACAACTAGAGCAATTTATTAACAGTTAAAGGTTGAACAATTTTGTAACGTATTGCAACAGATGTCTTTATGAGGCTTAAATGTGTACTACATGATTTTTTTCAGGTGAAGGTCTAGTTACTAGCTTGTCTTAATGGAGATTTTATTGCTTTATCTCTAAACAGGTCACGCCAGACAAGTCAGATCTGTGGAGAAGCAATACATCTCCATGTAGACATGCCAGAACAGCTACGTAATACACTTTTAGACTTTTATTTTCTATATAAATAAAAGCTATAATCATTTTATACTACATCTTATTCAATAAAAGTGCTAGAGGATATATGACATTTCTTTAATGACTTGCAGATTCATTACTATACTTTGGCTTCCACAGATAGAAGTATAAACCTAGGGAACATTTCTTGATAGACATTTTAAGTATCGCTAAATCAAGTTTCATTGCAGGAACAATTGTAACTGTCTCTTTGCTCTTCCACCAGATAATATCAAGACAAATCTCAAAGTCAACAGCACTTTCTCCCTGTCTCATTTTGTTTCACTGGCCCTTTAATTCTCCATCTGCCCATTATCTCGCTCCATCCAAGAGTCTCGAGGTGTCACTGATTAGCCGGATAATACCCATCTCCTCAGATCGACCCCCAAAAAGTTCACCTGACTTCTCAAATGGGATCCTGTTCTGCACCGCATTCGTCTATTGGAGCTGGTCATTGTAGAAAATGGCTTGAAATTGGCTTTTTCCAAGTTGGACTGTCCCGTTCATACATCACAGAGGTGTCCTTCAAAGAGCCAGGCCACAGCAGTTGGTTGTACTTTTATATTTCTCACTATACTGAAGATTAAAGGTCTATAAAGCCAAGCTACATCAAAAATGTAAAGGTTTCTATTGCCTCATGAACACACGCCCAACTGAATCATGAAGCAGCGATGACCAATAAACTTTGTGGTACCACTTTATAACAACTTAGCCCTTATAAAGCATGAACAAAGAGTTAATTCATGTTGACATTTTTTTTTTATTAAGAATGATTCATAAGTATTGGACTGAGATTATTAAAGCCTTACAGACAATTTATATTTATTATCACCATCCCAATGGATTTCAGAACTATGTATTTGGGCCTCAGGACTCCTGCCATGGACACAATCGGCAGCCATCTCCGGAGCATCCTCCTAGCAGTGGCAAAAAAGGCACTCACAAAAAAAATGGATGACACAAAACGCACCGACAATCAAGGACTGGACTGACATTATACTCGACGTTTGACAACTGGAAAAAAAAAATCACATTCGGACTCAATTGGAAAATGGACAAATTAAACGGACTGTGGAATTAGACAAGACTGTGGACAACGTGGGACATTTGTTTGGGTTCAAATGTGTTTTTGTTTTTATTGATTTGTGGGATTTCTTTTGATTTATGTCTGTTCTCTCACTGGTTTTGTTTTGTTTTGTTTTGTTTGTTTTTTCATGTATGTATCTATTTTTCTGTTCATCTTTCTTTATACATTTGACATAAAAACAATCTTAATTAAAAAAAGAAAAATAATTATTCAGGTTTATCTACTCCTTAACTAAAGGATCAGGGTTAGGCGTTGGGTTAGGGTATTAATTAAGTATTTACTAAGCCTTATCTATTCTTAATCAACTATTTTTGACTCCGTTTACGTAAATTCAGATTGAACAATTCCAATTTTCATGCGTGTTTTTGAATGGTGGGATTTAGCTGTAGAAAAACATGTTTTGGATGGCTAACCACAGAGAATCAACAAAACCAATCTGCATACTTAATAACGTTTGGATTCCAGAAATTAAACTACAAGCTGTTGTTATATTATTGTAATGCCTTCGTAAAGAGCCTTTACATGTAACTGAAGCTTCTAACGTACATCCACAAAATGAGAAATTACCTGAAGTCCAACTGGTTTTAATGAACTGGAATCACACTACCACAGGGGTGTCCCAACTTTTTTCACCGAGGGCCGCATTTTGAAACTTATACTGAACAGAGGGCCACAGACAACCCGACGATTTTGCCTTTGACATAGTTTCGATGAGCCTCCACACCTTTAATAATACTTGGAACATTAATATTAGGTTCGTATAACATCAAAAGGCTTGAATTTGTGCAATTTTACAGTAAGAAGTACTACTTTTTGTTGTTTGGACCAACTTAGCAGGAAGCCGGAGGGCCAACCAAAATTGATCTGAGGGCCGCATTTGGCCCCCGGGCCGTAGTTTGGACATGCCTGGACTACCACAACCAGAACTTGTACTCTTTCTGCTTTCTGACTTTTGTAAAGCTAGACAGGGTTTGCTAGTCTTTGCACACGGCTTAAAACGTTGTAGTGGGAGGCTTTTTGCTGTATCTAGTGTTCCTTATCAGCCTTAGTCCTGTTTCCGTTCCTCAACACTGGCCTTGACATCGTTTTTTCCCCCGTCGTCATTATCTTGCCCACACCAACTATATGCAGGTGGTATATTTTCCCCTCTTCTCGGAGACCAGCCTTGTGTCATTGTTGCCGTGTGTAGTACATCGTCGAAGTGTGTGCGCGGTGAGTTCTTCATCGTGTCGAGTCGGAAAAAGACGAATTGGGCGGTTTCCTGTGAGCCGATAACAAGCCAATCTAGTCTGAGGGCTGTGAATCATCTGCGGCTGTCTAACCCCGTCCTCGGCATCATCTTTTCTCCAAGCGGCGGTCCTCTTTTAGTATATCCATACGTCTCGTCAGTCTTTATCTTGAACCTCAGCAAAACTTCTATCAAGCCTTCTCCAAATGTATTTACTATTCTGCTCAAATCTTCTAAAACACTCCAAAACATAGTCTATCACGCTGATGTGATCATTTAAAATCCATCTTTGTAATGTATAAAGAGAACACCAACATCTTCAGAACCCCCACCTGTATTTTATTTTATTGTATTTTTCTTTTTTTTTAAGGGATTTCTTCGATGCTTAATCCGATGTGGGCATACCTCCTTTCCAAAGTCCGATCTGGTCTGATTCTGAAGGTAAGCAGGGTTGGGCCTGGTTATACTTGGATAAGGAGACCAGCTGGGTGCTCCTAGTGTGAATATGGTTTGTGATTGGTGCTTGGTAGAGTGTAGGAGGAATGAATAACGCATGGCTTTGTAAAGCAACACAAATCTGCAGACATGGGCTTTTGACTTAACTGTGTATATATATATTCAGTCAGTTATTTAGTATACGTTTATTTGATTTAATTTAGCTTAACCCAATTTTTATTCATTCCTTAGTATTACTATTGTTCTTTTTATATTTTGCTCTTGCAATGGTGTTTCATGTTGCACCTTGTCACCGAAGAAAGTTACGTTTGTGAATTGTATACAGTTTTATGGCAATTTTTTCTTATAACAACATATCAGCTGTGTTTATATGTATTGTACTAGACCTGAAAATTATGACAACATAATTAAGAAAAGTTGCCTCCTTTAAAATTATGCAAATCTAATGGAAATCCAAATTTATTGGGCTTGTTTCTTATTTATCATTCATTTTTATAAGGGGACTTATTGATAACTAATAATAGGAAGTTGGCACATGTTATTGTACGAGCTACCTGAAACTACCACCACCTGTTACTGAAAACCTACTTTAAAAAACAAACAAAAATAATAATAAAATGCTGATAGAGACATTAATTTGAGTAATATAATGGAAATTGATTTGTATCAGTATTTTGCATAAGGAAGAGTAGTTGTCAGTTCGGTGACTAATGGCGATCCAAATAAATAAACAATAAACCTGTAGAATATGTTTTTCTTCCTTTTTTTTTTTTTTTTTTTTTTTTAGCAAATAGTTTACTTACAAATGTTTACTTAACCTCACACACATATATTCCTGTCTTGTCTTGCTAACCTTCAACATAAGCCATTCGACTGCTGGACAAAAGGGTCTGTCTCCGGCACAAAAGACATCACCACGCACAAGGTTGAACACATTGAAATATTTGACATCATTTCTCATTTGATTTCTCCCTAAAAACGTCTTGAAGTGACCCACATTCATTCTGCTTGTCTGGCTTCTTTGTGCTACCATTTAGCCCTGCCTCTGTCCGATTTGCCTGGCCCCGTCGCCCGCCCGTCTCTCCCCTCGCTCTGAAGGACAATTGGTCTCATTCAATAGGAGGAACCGGAGGCAGATCAAACTTTGCTGCATAAGTGGGTACAATTGGGGATGGGAGGACAGGGATCGAGAGCGAGGGAGAGAGACGAGTGCGGAGGGCGAATTGAAATCGACTGGTGCTCAATGTCAGAATGCCAATCACGATGAGTGCGTTACTGTATAGGGAGTGAAGGCTGCTTTAATAAGGGCACAGCGCTATTGATCTATTATTGAAGGAACACATCATCGACAAACGTACAAGAATAGCACACATGTGAAATGAATAGAATTATATCGTTTTCGCTCAATTTAGGGTCGCAACTAACTATTATTTTGGTAATTGTTTAGTCTAGCGATTATTCTTTTGATTAATCGATTTGTTTTTTGGAACGTGAATGGGATTTTTACTCAATTTTACCCGGATCGAGCTGAACTGAGGACGTCCTGGTGGAGATTATTTACAGATGAAAGGGTGTTTTTATGCGATTCTTGCTCTGTCTGAGTAATAAAACCTCTTCTCTCTCAGATCATGGCATGTTTCGGAGTTTGTGTATTGACCAGTTAACGATTATT
Source organism: Chaenogobius annularis (assembly GCA_015082035.1). Classification (NCBI taxonomy): domain Eukaryota; kingdom Metazoa; phylum Chordata; class Actinopteri; order Gobiiformes; family Gobiidae; genus Chaenogobius; species Chaenogobius annularis. The sequence goes on from BJKM01000627.1 coordinate 15,933, forward strand.
TGATTGCTTCATAAGCTATTTCTATAATCGATCAGTTGTGATTAACTTGTTGCAGCCCTAGTTCAATTCAGCTACAGGCGACATTAGATTCAAGTACAGAAAACATTTTGCTTTTTTTAAATGATAAAATCTAAATATTATTTTTTATTGCTGCAAATCAGTCAAAAATAAATTGTAAAATACATTTAAATATGTTAACATGCATATAATATAGTTTGTTATTATAGTGGGATAGTGTGGCCTTCAAGCTTAACAATGGAGAGAGAAGTATTTGTAACAATGTTTTAAAGGTGCACTATGTAACCTTTAGTGGCTTGGGGTGTGAATCTTTCATCTTTCATTTAGTGTCTCAATTTGATTAAAAAACGAGACCCCCTTTTTCTTCACCTCGGTTAGTGGAGCGGTAGAGAGAGAGAGAGAGAGAGAGAGAGAGAGAGAGAGAGAGAGAGAGAGAGAGAGTTTGCTGATAGAGTGCACAAATAGGGAGTTCAAGGCGGCACACGGTTGTTTAAATTCATTGTGGCTATAACGCGTGTTATCAAAAGTTTGAGTCAGAGTTAAATTTGTACAGACACAGACATTGAGGGTCGAGGCCGGTTCAGAGTCTTGCCCAAGGACACCAACAACAGTATTCATCTGTGGATTTACCCTCCGACATGTGGACCAGCTAATTCTGACCGCTCTACCGACAATGCACGAATACTACGGTGTTAAATTGATACACATACTGCAGAGGATATGTTTAAGGACATTTATCGTTGTGTGACATGTGAATGCACCAGAAACACTGACGTACAGCTACGTTTGTATTTATTTTTCTCAGTATTATTTTTTTTTATTTTCTTTGTATGTTTGTTCTAAGTTTTTTCCTTGTTTTTTATGTTTCGTTTTGTTTTTTTTAAGTTAAAGAAAGAACCACTGACATAATTTAAAATCGATTTTTTGAGAATTTGGAATCGATTTACCTTCTGATATTATTTGAACTAACAAAATGCCTTCAATTATTCTTTACGCATACTTAATTAAAATGCAGCAAACAGTAATAATATGTTTTTCATTATCTTTATTGCGGCCTGTGCATTCTCCTTACATTAAACATATGGTTTAAGTGCTGACACTAAACAAATGCAGGCGTAATTGACCAGTAAAACCGCTGGGGGAGGTTAGCCGAGGTGTTCTCTTCACGGAAGGGAGGAGACTTTCAATTAAGCCTGTGAAGGTTGCTGTCAGAAAGAAAAACCACGGGAATGCGCAGTCTATTAAGGCAGTAATTAACACCGGCATTCAGGTACAACAGAGGAGCCCACTTCTAATAGAGTCCATTACCACACACACTCGCAGAGGTACAAGCAGATGGGTGACTAATTAGCGGAAAGAGACCTGCTCTACAGGACAGGAGGGGTCACTGCACGCCTTGATGAGTAAAAGTTAAGTTGTGCGATGACTAAGCTTAGCGCGATGGGTTTGATGATGAAATTTTACGTTTTACCAGTATTTTGTGTATATTTTGATTCCCGTACGTTATACTGTTATCGTAAGCATATTGGCTGGTGCTCAGTTTTACAGTCAGGGCCAATTTATAAGAAAATCCTAAAGATGGTTCCTTTGGCGATAGAAATGCCACGATATTCTTTGAATCGCGACTCAAATATATCATATATCACACTTATGAGCTGTGATTAAACAGTGTTACAAAATGTACGAGAAAAAATCTGAAGGATTTTGGAATTGCCAAATGCTCAACAGAATAAGTCTGCGGTGTGAGATAATATTTACAAACGCCCATTTAAGAACTATTGTCAGCCATTCTGACTCAAAGCCATGACCATCAATTCATTAAAAGCCATGTTTCTGACGTAGTAATAGTTCTCCATGTTGAATGAATAATCGCAAGTAGGAGTTGGTGATATTGACAAAAATGATTATGTTGATACGTTTTTGCATTATCTCGATAACAATAATCAGAAATTTCCACAAAGCAATAGAAATTAGCTCAAATGTGCCTGTAAAACGTGGTTGCGGTTCCATTCAAGCACAAAAAAACACGAAATGGACCATGAAAATAAACAACACAAATTGCAGAAATATAACTTTGTTTGGAAGATTACACCAGACGTATCTTCCTCTTTTTGAAGTAATTTTTAATAGTTTTAATTATCGACAAAATACTCTATATTCTAATTTTGGATATCTGCAAAAACAACACTGTACATCTCCACCTCTAATCTAAAGTACCTACAGTGATATGGTGTAGATAAAACGGACATTTTCTGAACACTCAAGCTTCAACTGCAGTATCAAAACAAGGAATGAAGTAAAAATATGAGTCTGATCAACCAAATGGGATATAATACTACGCTGCTGTAGTACTACCCATGCACGACTCGATTCGAAAGGCTATTTACCAACGTGAACCGCTTCTTCTGCGACCACGACAGCTATTTGCTCATGTACCGTCGAGGGTCAGGGCCGTGCAAAGTGTGACAAAAACAGGGTCAAAGGATCGTCGACCTCAGACTGTGGACTACACTGCCTTTCCATGACACTGCAGATCTGTCTGAAGCCACAATAGCTCCTGAAGGTAAACTACTTCTATGAGCTGGCGCGTTTAGGGCCCATTTTATAGTGCTGTTCCATGGGGCGGAAAGCAGAGATTTACTCAGCCCGAGGAGGAGAGATGAACCTGGAGTCTGAAATATGAAGGCTGCATGGAGGGCAGTAATGAAATAAGTTTGTCCCTCGGGGAGCACAAATCAACATATAGAAGTGATTCCCAGGTGATGTGGTCGCTGTCTGACAGGCATGGCCACGGGAAGCGGGAGACGGACAAAAGACTAGCACAAGCCACTGCAGTGGAAACTCAAGGCGGGTGGAGAAGTAAAAGAGGCAGGAAGTGTACTTTTGAGGTCAGAAATGTATCCCGCGATGGAGTGGTAATGTCTGGTATTGGATTGATTGCATCGCCTTGGGTTGAATTTAGAATTATTTTAGGTCAAAACTGCACGACAAATAAGCAATGCAATGTAAATTATATGGATGGCATTTTGGTGGAAATTTGTAAAACATCCTGGGAGATAAAAACATTCAGCACATTTTCAGAAAATGTCTTCTGGACTGAGTAAAGTTTAAGTCAGAACTGAATACATGTAATCTCCTGGACGTTTTTTTAAATACACTTCATGTATTTGAATAAGTTTGGCCAACTACGGTCTTTATCCATATAACAAAAAATAATAATAACAGTTGTTGTAGTATGTTACGTATGTTACAACATTGTTCCCTCATCAAAAACATAGCTGGATTTGAAATTTAACTTATTTTATAGATAGTGGTTTGATAATATCCTAATTAGCGCGCTGACTTTCTTAGATCTGCGATGTGATAGGTCGAGCTCAGTTTCTTCTTGTGCGGTTTTAAAGTGTTTGAATCATCGCAAGGCTCTCCGAAATCCAATTCTGCTGTCAAATTACATTGCGTGGCTGCCTTAACATGTAGGAGGAAAGCTAGCATTGTTTATCTGACCTACTTAATTCCCTCTGCCGCCAGTAGAAGCCAAAGTAAATTACCCATTGCCAAAGTGACATGAAAGGAAATATTTTTGTAAGGTTTTTTTTTTTTTTTTTTTAGATTCTAAATCATTTGATAATAAAGTAAATGTTACTCAAGAGCATGTTCAAAGGCTAATGACAATACAAATGCTATAATGCTGAATAATTGTCCATTAAATAAAATCAAATATAAAACAGTATAAATTGTAATAGTAAAAAAACAGAAACAGTCGAAAAACAGATTATTACACGAACGTATCCAAAAGACGGAAAGTTACACAGTATGATGATTTAAATGGGTAAACACACTAGGTCCCTCACCACGTACACTGTGCCTTTTGTGGATGAACGAGTTTGAGGAAGAGTAATACTCCTGAAGGTGGCATTTCTCTGCTGGCGAGAGAGTAATAAAGCAGAGTAACAGATTCTATGCTGTTAACAGTAAGTGGAGTAATAAGACAGGAACGCATCATTGTCTGACAGAATGTGTAAGAAATGGAAAAAGTCTAGTCTAAAAATAATTTTTAATCTTTCACAACAAATTTCCTCTACGTCAAAGGTGACACATGTGGTTTTGCTCTGACAATAAAAATAGCTGAGACAGAATATGCACTTGCAAACAGTAAGAGCTTCATCACCAATAGATCATCTTAGACAAGTTGATTTGAGAGAACTTCATGAAATGTAGGAATGCTGTAGAAAAGATGCATGCAAACGCAACTTGAAAACATCTTTCAAATGCAACAAGGCCAAGACATGTCACTTAGAAAAAAAATAAAAAAAAATCTGTTGTGTAAGAAACTGACAACAAAAACAAGAGTGCATGCCGAGGTTGCTTGTGAACAGAATAAAAATGACATTTTTGAGCAGAATTATGAAGAGAAAAGGAGCACTGACAGAGAGAGTAATTTTCTTGTAAATTCACAGAAACACCCGTCATATTTTCAAATGCCGCGGCGAACATAAAAGATGGGAATGACATCTTCAAGCTGAAAACGGCGCCTGGTGCACTTTGAAATCATTATTTACCTGAGTTTTTGAAAGTTTAGGGCAAATATGTCACATTTATCAAAAACTGAAATCCAGTCTGTGTTACGGCTCCAAGATTATTAGCCGCGTTTGTGGTCAGACAAAAAAAAAGGGCTGTGCACTTAGAGGACAAAAAGCTTATCATTGACATTTTAAAATGATTGAATCTGTCAGGTAAAGCATGTGTGGTTTGAAGAACACGTCAGACTTTGAAGGATTACATTTGTTTATTTTGTCTTAAATGGCAATGATTAAAGCTCTTGCTAATGAAACCCATTTTTTATTTCTTTTGGATAAGACAAATTAAAAAGCAAATGAAAAACTGTGATTGAGCAAAAATAAATAAATAAAACAAACATGAAGAAAACAAAAAACATCAATCAAATCTATCAACATGATCAAAGGGAGGCGCAGTGAGCCGGCAACAAGGGGGGGGGGCATGAACTAGGCCAGTGGTCAGATGATGACCGGTGATGTTCTGATGTTTGCTTCTACCTCTGAGTCGTGCGTTTGCGTCCTGAATGTCTCTACCATCTCTTCCCCCCATTTAACGCTAAAGCTGTCCTGTGCGATAAAGCCTTTGAGCCAGAAAATCTTGCCTGGTATGATGAAACTTCTGGCATCTGGCATAAAAGGCTAGTTTTGTTTCAATCTGATACAAAGTAATACCATAGCAAGTATTGCGATATCGCTCCGATACCGATACAATTGAGTTTTGTATTCACTTGCTTTGAAACCATAAAGATGTTTACTTTACGTCCTCTAACTGCTCTACTACAGCTTGGACTGCTCTATAAGTAAATATAGTATATGTGCATAAACTAAAATACAAAACTGTGTATTAGGGTATCAATATTTTAGAATGAGGATTGATACTTTCCGATACGTCCGTCAGTATCGATTAGTTTGCTATTTGGTATTGATCTTCCCATCAGTATAAAGACTTCAAGGCATCAAGGAAGTGTAATAAAATAAAATATAAATAAAATAAATAAAATAAATAAAATAAATAAATAAAAATAAAATAAATAAAATAAATAAAAATAAATAAAATAAATAAATATAAATAAATTAAATAAATAAAATAAATAAAATAAATAAAGTAAATAATAAAACGAAATAAACGAAATAAAACAAAATAAAACAAAATAAAACTAAATCAAACTAAATAAATGAAATAAAATAAATAAATAAAAGCTAGTAGAACCGTGGCTAGCTTCAACATGGAGATGAAAACTAGTGTGTGGATGTTTTGTAAAGAAATTAAAAACCCAAAGGAGCCATTTAAGTTTACCCCTAATGATTTCACACTTTAAGGTTGTTTTTTCTCTGGGTGACAAGGTGACTCCAGTTTTAATGGAGAAACAGCATTAGAACAAGGCTGAAAGTCAAAGTAGCGTGACAAGGAGTTTTAAAGCAGTGTCATTTTGGAAAGAAAAGAACGCTATGCTACATAAAAAAATCTAAAACACACCTTTACCTGCACGCATTCAACAAGTATATTCTTCTTCGCTCTGAAAATCTTAAGGCCGAGAATGAGAACGCAGGAAGGGAGCAGAGCTTGGACAGTGTGCAAATGTGCTCCATATTCCCAGACGTTTATTGATTCTCTAACTCCGATGTGCCATTTGGTAGCAGCGGCTTCAGAAACGTGAGCCAGGGACACCTCCGCCCACTGCTCATCCATCCACAATGCACCGTGGGTAATGACTGTGTTAGCGGCCGGGGGGGGGGTGAACCGGGACATAAAATGGATTGTGGAATTGATAGTCAAAGGCAGCTAATGATGATGTCATTGTGTCCCGTCAGGACAGGGGAGAAGTTGTGACAGTAGTGAGTTTAACCTGGAGAGGCTCAAACGAAGACAATATTTTTTAGAGAATAATAATTATAGTTTGGCCGCTTGGGCAGGGAATGATGAGCGACGCCAAGAGGTTGCAGAGTAATGTGTGAGAAAAGAATCTTCCCGGAAGTGGTAAGAACAAAAGCATGAAAGAAACATGAAAGAATGAAACTAAACTTCTGCAAAGGGGGTGGGGCTGAGGTGGAGGAGGGCTGCGTGAGTTTGAAATGAGCCTATCATAGCTGAGCAGGGCGGTGGAGGTACAGTAGAAATTGTCTTACTGAAACTTCGCATTATGTGAAGGGGTTCTGAACTAACTTGAAATGCTGATGTTTTAGTGGGCAATTAAAAAATAATTGTAATGGATTTGATGGATCTATTTTCCCTGGAGCTAAAAGCAGAAAAAAAATCTGTTCCTTTGAAGAGGTCTTTTCAATTGCAATAATCAGATCGTAGTTTAACTGAGTATCAGAAATGAGCATAACAGTGTAAAGGTCTTGGTTCAGGCTCAAGTACTGAACAAAAGATGAATAAACTTTATACTTAACACAAAAGTGCATAGTACACATAGTACACTTTGCATTATATATATTGCGTCTATGCTAACCAAGACTTTTGCAGCCTTTTGAAAGTCTTCTTATTCTAAATTATCCTTTCAAACAATTTAAGCGAATTCGACTAACATAACATTACGGAAAAGTATTTCATATAATAATTACAATATACTCATGTTACATTTAACAGTTTTTTTTGTTGTTTGTTTTTTGTTTGAATTTAACTTTTTAGGGCAATACTCTGTGTTGGTTATTACAGATGGTATTTTAGGTAGTCATTTACAGTTTTAAATTTGATTAATACCATCACTGTTTAATGGCATATAATGGTCAAGTTGATGGACTTTCACAGTGTACAATATAAGTTTGATCATCGTAAAAAACAACTGTTTCAAAATGATCTTGTACTTCAAAATGCTTTATTCAACTTTTTTAAAAGATCCAAATGCATTTCATGGAACAATGCAGACTGTACAGTCCTAGAAAAATACACAAATCAAACTTCTGCCATTGAATAATATGAGTGCCTAACATCAATTAGATCTTTGCTCCAGTGGTGGTACATTTTTTTCATACATTACAGACCTAATTATATTTTACAATCCTCCACTTAACCAGCCCTTTTCCACATGAAAGGGAATATTTGGATTTTTCAATTTTCATGCCCTGCATACTTGCTGGGCACACACAGACTTCATTTAATATTTGATGTCATTAAATTTTCATTCTGTAAACTATGGAGCGTCTAGTTCTGGGTCGCGAGTGGAACTGATTGGTAAAAGTCTTCATCACTAGGGGCGGTTTAATTACGATGGGCCTGTCTATATCTATATGGCACCCATCCATATTCAAGCTATGGTAACAACATTTTTATTTTTATTTTTAGGTTAGACAATTTTTTTATAAGGTTTTACAAAAAAATATTACATTCAAATTGTTATCTTAGTCATGATGGTTTACCAAAGGCTGCTGCTACTGCTACGACAACACTACTAGTACAACGGCTTCTACTACTGTACTACAACTACTACAACTACTTCTTCTTTCTGATCTGAGAGCCTGAGTAAGTGGAGGCAGGTCCCATTTTGAAGTTATCTGGATGTGTACTATTAACTTCAACCTGTTCTTTAGTTGTTTTCTGGAGTAGCGTGTCAGACGTGTGTGATAAGAGGAAGGCCCCGTCGTCCCGGTTGATGCTGCCCATGCCTCGCATTCTGATTTCAATGGCCTCCTTGTTCCAGCGTTTAAACTTGTTGTTCTCTGATCCAGTGACCAGTGACACGTCCTAGTCCATCATGCGGTTATTCCGTTTGCAATGTTCTAATATGGCTGACTATAGATTCTCTTGTTCTGCTTTTCTCTCTCTGATGTCTCCTTCTTCTTCACATTCCCTCTGGTGTTCTCTTTTCGGATGTGGATGTACAATTTTTGACATGATTTGCATTTATTTCCATATACTGCAATGCCTTTTTGTTTCTGTGCAATATTATCTTTGGGATGTACTAATAGGTGGCAAAGTTTTTGGTGTGGTGTTAATATTGTATTTCTTCATGGCTCTCTAAATGGGTTCTGTTATTTCTCTTAATAACATCCGCCTGCCCAGGGACTACAGGTGGAAATTAGCACTTGAGATACAACCCGGTACAATGCATCTCTCCTGATCAAGTTAATGTATATTGCACACTGTCCCTGTCTCAAATAAATAGACTAACTTAACTTATTATCCCCTGGCGGTTATGGGCCAATTTTTCCTAAAACCCCTGAAAAAATGACCCCCAATTAAAAGTGAAGCTGTTCCTGAACCCTTTGGTGTACAAACAATTGGCTGGAGCCTTTGTGAAGCTGAGACTCAGTAGTTTTGGACTCTGATGTTTGGTTTACTCTATTTATAATTAAAAACAAGCTCTGCACTGAGGAATTATTTTTTTTAACTTTTTACATTTTAAATTCCGTCTTGTTTTCTTTGCTAAATATATGAATGAGTAAATCTGGTTTCTTGAGGGATCGGCTGATTGACAGTAATATGACCATTTGTGCTGAAGGTAAAGTTACAAAAAATGAGTTTTAGAGACTTGTAAAAAAGCTAAAAATTTCATTTCTCATTTATTTGTAGGTTTGGAGTACAAACTGACCCCGATGCTTCCCAGAATGGTTAATTTGACTGGAAATAAGAGGGTCACAGCTTTATTTGTATGTACAGAAGATCAAGCAGCTTGAGAGTTCCCTTTTATAAGATGGTGGAAAAAAATTTAATAAAGAAAGAAAAAGTCCAACGTCCCATACGTGGAACGCCCTAAGCGTAAAAGATTTCAGGTAAAGTGACTATATTGTTGTGTTCACTCGCATCTCTCATCACATTTGAACTAATGTTTACGTCGTATGGATTGATGAAGCTGCAGCGAAGTTCACCACAGAAAACACGACACAACTATCTCTGTTGTCAACGGCGGCTTTCGATGCAAAATATTGTTCTGATGCACATTTTAGAAAACTCATATTAGCACTGTTTTGACTTGCATCTAAACTTAGAGTGCAGCGCTTTGATCGTTTGGACAGGAAACAGCTGACATTGGGTGCACGCTTTGTTAGCTCACAACAGCACCCTTTGCACTGCAGTCAATGCGCTTGGAGGATCATACGATTTCAAATCTCATACAATTCTCCTCGTGTCTGTGGTCTGCCCTTTTCGTCTCTTCGGAAATTGTTTAAGACTCAAACTTCCTGTGGCGTTCCCTTTACACAAATATATATTCCCAAAATATACACGTGCTCTTTAGCCATAGTCAACATTCAACATAATTCCAAACTCAAAAGCTTTTATCTCTGTTTCAGTGTAATGTAAGGCTTTGGAGTCGCTTGCATGGGCACATTCCCATTCATCACACTGTATAAACCTGTGCTGTGCTTTATGTTCGGCCCGGTGTGTGTGCGTCAATCGCTAATGTGTCGCACTCGGCTGTGTCCATGTCGCGGTAATGACAGACAACGCGCTCTGACCTGGAGTAGGTGTAAAACCCAGAGCGATTATGCTAACGCTGAATGGAGGCCTGCAGCTAAAGATAAACAAAGAGGAACGCAATTCTAAGTCATAGTTACAAGAGGGCACGGCATATTCAAATACACCTATATTTTGAGTTTTTTAACATCCAGTTTGCATTTGAAAACTATGCTTTTTGTTTCCTAACACAGTATTTACAAGATTATGCGAAGACCACCGACAACCATTTATACTGGAGTACATTTTCCATATGTTATTGTCGGGTGTTTATCTTTGCGTTCTCCCGCGGTTATAACAAAACGCGATTAATTGTCACACAGCATAACAACGGAAATGAATTGCTAATCTAATCACAACAGCAAGAGCTTTCTTTGAGTCTGTTGCAGAGGAGAGGACATTTTTAGATGAGAGAAAAAATATCCGTTAAGTAATATTTTTCCGGGTATGAGCATATTATTTTTTTGTCTCATTTCAAGTGAGAAAAAGCTTATCTTTTTCTTATTTTTTGTTAAACAATACATTCTATGCTTGTTCCTTATTTTAAGACAAGATCAAGATAAATACTACTTAATTCAAGCACTTATTCACTTATTATTTTATTTATGATTGTCACTTTTTCCAGTGTGAGATTCACTTTCACCGTTAGTGTAAAGTAACAATAACAAAACATTATATTTCTGCTTGAAAAAAGTTCTGATTATTTGGAAGTTATGTCAACATTTTAAAAGTAACTTCTGTATAAGGTGTTTATTCAAATCTATCATCATCCATTTAGGGAATCAGAAAGACAAATTAGACAACATGCTTTTACAACTGCAGACTTTTTGTGTCGTATAATTTAATGTCAGTTGGAATTTATATTTGATGAAATTAAATGTAGTAACGAGACCAAGGCCAGACCTCCTTAAAGACCTATAAATGGCACAGAGACCATTATTTCCAACGGGCTGTATCCCACATCAGTCTAATGCCAAAGAATGATAAGGAGTGAACCAACTTTAAAACGAGCGTCATGGAATCTCATTAAAATAGTTCCCTCTCTAGACCTCCCAGACCAGACCCCCCTAGTCCTGGTCCCAAAACCACTTCAGATCCCAAAGTGGAGCAGGCTGTTTGGAGGGAGAGAGCGGATGGCATCACTCTAAAGCCTGGTGAATGTGAGTTTGAGTCAAGGTTGGTTTTATGGCTATGACACACGTGAACTGTTTAAAACTGCTCAATATAAATCCAAATATGGGCATGGAGCGTTGCCTGTTCCAGATACCACACATACACAGGAAATACTGTGCAGAGCCGTCTACTATAATCAGCAACGGTGATAAGATGTGCAGCGATGTAAGCGACTCTCTGCTGTGGGGACTTTTTGACCCCAAGACTAAAGTTCTACAGTTCTCCCGCAGTCATTCAAGGTATTTTGGACAACAAAGCGGACACAAAAACTGATGGGCAACTGTTTAGCTACTGCTACTTTCCCTCTGCAGCCCCTGGGCAACAAAATAATAAAACGTTTCTGTAGATTTCATTACAATTACAGCACACGTCATACATTTCATTGTTAAAATTAGCTCAGTAAAATACATGAATTAGTTCAGACGGATAGAAAAAGCAACTAAGATTTAACTTGGCTAATGTTGGCACCGTTTATTTATAGGTTGTGCTTTTGCAAGTTTCGAGTTATGAATATCTACAGACAATTACAGGCTGTCTGGATTTATTATTATTTTCACAGTTTTCATACAGATATTTTATTTATTGGCCAACATCATAAATTTATTTTACTTTAAAACAGCAATAACAATCTACAATGACCAAATAATAGACCCCCGGTTCAAAGTGGAATAAAATCATTCTGTGTATACTTGAATATGAGAATTTTCAGAGCAATTACAATACAAATGTAGGTCAAACAGGCATGAATCACTCAAAATACAACTTTGAGTTAATAATGAGGAGAGACCATGGTAGAAGAGGTTTCAAAGTTATTGTTTGGACACTGTTTCGACATTAAGCGAATATATTTTGCATAAAATATCTTCTTTAATGATAATGTTTTAGTATTTCTTAGTAATTTGATCTGTGTATATCTATCGGTCAGTCTATCTATCTATCTATTGTGATTGTGGCAAAAACTTGTTTAGGAATATTTAGAACTTAAAATCAAACAATAGTGTATAGTATTTTTCTTCTCTTTTTTTTTTTTTCACTAATTCCTATTTGCCGGCTGAGTAGAGGACACAGTAAATACACATAGGCGGGCTGTAATGGGCGCTCTCATACTCCTGCTGTGTTCTTCAAACTCAGAGTCCGTGTCATTGGAAAATCAATACGCTTCGCTTTTTCATCCAATTAATTAGTGACTGCAGGATAGAGCTCGATTAGTGTGGATGACTATGGTAAGTGTGTGAGTATCGTGTGTCTTTGAGTGCTTTCTGTTTGAACTCTAATTGCGTTTGCTTTATATGTCAATGAATCAAGGTTGTTGGGTTTTTTTCTGCAAGTTTGTGTAAAAAGAATATAATGCGGCAAAAGGTTAATATCATATAATTATCTTTCTTGTTTATAAATTATGCTAGCTTTAGCCACAGGAGATCATCAATGGAACTAATAGCTTGTTTTGTTTTTTTCTTGATAGACAAATGGGCAAATTGGTTAGAGTATTTACACTTGATAATCCATGTTCGGTGAAGGTCTGGATGCTTTATGATTGCAAGATGAAGCCAATGCCTTAGTGGAACTGAGCTATGCAAGCCAAAATGTAATTGAGATGAAATTATCAATAGGAAGTATGCAGAGCAGTGGCGTGCGGTGACGTTCATTCAAGCATTCAGAAAGTCAAGTTGTCACGATACTACAATTTCAAACTTGATTTCGAAACTAAGGAAAAACACTTCATCGTCTAGATTTAAAATGCTCTTTTTACGTGAACAATGGCAGGGGCTAAGATGAATTTTGAAAATGAATGAAATTGGTTCACACAGACTGAAGCAACTCAGTAAGGCACTGCCAGACATATTTCTCACAAACTGTTGTGTTTTCACACACAAAACGAGCCAACTCACCTCATCAATGAATCAATTAACCCCAATTATTGAAATAATTTGAACGAGCGACGTATTAGACAGCTTTAGTGCTATGGGTAACTACTCAAAACACATTCATGGCGAGATACTCTCAATAACAGCGTACTGTTCAGCCAGATGCACTCATAATCATGCCTAAATTGCCACAAACATAACCTTAAAAAGGTGATAAAACTCACCTGTCACTGAAGAAACGTCTTGTATTTCCCCAAAGTAGGGAGTTGGTCCAAAACAGCCACCGATTCACTCACTCTTCATCAAATGTTCCGTTATTCCTTTGTTGCTGTTGTTGCTTCATAAAATAGTGTCGTGTCAGACGAACGCTCCTCCGCTAACGCCAAATGCTGTCCGCCTGTCATTTCACTTCTCAGACCGGGATCCTCCATTGCACCAAACTAGCTCACTGTATCATGAAATGACTTCCTGTGTTTCTAACTAACTTCTAAATCATTAGAAACACAAACATAGCCTTAGCTACAAAGACCTGTCTTTAAAGTCACTTGTTGAAAGTTTTCTGCGTTGCCGTCTTCCTGCTGCACATGCGCCAATCACTGATTGCCTTGATTGCTCCGAGCGCACGCCACTAATGCAGAGTAAGTTATGGAAAGAGATGAATCAACCCTAGTCCTAAAATCAACTACACTGAAACCTTCACCATTTTCTTAACCCTAACCTTAACCATAACCCGTTTCCTAACCTTAATCCTTTCCTTGTTCCTAAACGTAATCACTTTGAATGACCAATCACAGGAAAGCATACAGCTGGAGCATAATGAATACTATTTACTTATGCCTTTATAGTGTTGAGACCCTTCTTTGATAATCATGGTAGGTCACAAATGGACGTTTTGATTGCCATCCAGAAGTCATTTTGCAATCTGAAGGTACTGGACTTAGAAGATAGAAATGTATACTGCTCTGAGCTAGATTAGTCCGGCCTTGAGGGAGCAATTATAGCCTGAAACTGTTCTGTCTTCGTTACCTGATGGCCCAGTTTCGAGTCGTCCTGCCCCTATTGTTCTCTGGTCACCCTTGGAAAGGAGGTTTCGATCTCAGTGGGTTTTACCTGGTTAAATAAAGGTTAATAATTAAATCACCCACCCCCGATTACATACATAGTCTCAGGAACACTCCTCGACAAATGAAGGATAACATAGACTTGTTCCTTTAATAACCATTTAAATGATTTCATGTAGTGCCCATTGTGTAGACAAACCTTTACTAATGGATATAAGTAAAGAGCAAAAAAAAAAAAAAAAAAAAAAGAGCGCAAAAAAAAAAAAAAAACACAACAAACAACCATTCTAGGCAATATGTAAGACTTGAAACAACTTATTTTGTAGGTCAAACAAAGCAGTCTTTTCTTTCCAAACCTCTCGGATTACTGAAGACATCACTTCTGTGGCCAGGGCCAGAAACTCATTTTGAGTCAGAGGTTTTAAATAACCACAGACTATAAGCCCCCCATCCAAGAGACCTCTCTTTACTTCACAACACCACAAGTTATGTATTGTCTAAGCATGTTCCCATAGGCATGTAAGAAATGCAGTTCTTTGTGGCCAAGTGAAGCGAGAGAGAGGGAGAGAGAGAAAGTGGGGGAAGAGAAAACATTATTGAATGTTTTATTGGCATTTTATTTGGATATTCTGTGTTTCTCTCATTGGGCTTTCCCTGTATAAATAAATGATAAAAATAAATAAAATTGATGGCAAGACAGTGAGCTAGGGAGGAAGAAAGCTAGAGAGAAGAGATAATGAGGGGTGAGGAGAGAGAAAGGGAGATAGAGGGAGAGAAAGAGTATAAAGAAGGGAGTGAGAGAGTAAAGGAGAAAAGGACAGCGAGTGGGGGAGATGAAGAGGTAAAGAGTAAGGGAGTGGGAAAGAAAGATAAATGGGTTGAGAAAGGGATAGAGTGAGAGAAAGTGCAAGAAAGAGAAAGAAAGAGACAGGAGAGAAGGGGAAAGCGGGGGAGAGAATGCACTAGGTGGTATTTATATATATATAGAGAGAGATAATGAGAGAGACGCTAAGCGAGAGAGCACAACAAAAAGAGGGGAGACAAGGAGCGATAAAGTCAAGGGGAACGAGAGCAAAAAAAAAGATTAGAGGGAGAAATATATATAAAGGCAGAGGGAGAGCATAAAAAAGGGATAGAGAGGAGAGAGGGAGAAAGAGAGTACACAAGAAAGGGAGGGAGCGAGACAGCTGGAGAAAGAAGAGAGAGAGAGATGTTGGGAGGGGATACGAGATAGAGCACAGCAAGGAAATGGAGAGAGAGTGAGAAATAGAGGGGTAAGAAAGAGAGAGAGAGAGAAAGAGAAGAAAGAGAAGGGATCCCTTAGAGACAACGCATCTCAAACAGGGAGACAAGGAGCATTAACGTCACAGGGGAAAAGAGGGAGAGAGAAGAGAGAAAGTGAATGGTTTGGGAGAGTATGCACAAGAAAGGGAGGGAGTGAGAAAGAGTAAGAACGGTAGAAAGAGATGTAGAAAGAGGGGACAGAGAAAGCACAAGGAATGGAGGGAAAGACGGCGGGAGAAAGGAGGGAGGAAGAAAGAAAGAGAGAGCGGGGGACTCGTGGCTTGGAGACACAAAGAGCTTAATTACACAGTACAGGCTTCACAGGAATAGCAGTGTGCTGGACGTAATGGGAACCAGATGAAGGAATTATGCCATTTCCTCACAGAATGGATTCAAGATGGAGGACAGTGCTACCGTCCGGACTGCTAATGGAGAATCAAAGCCGCCGCGCAGTGGGGCTATGATAGGGGTTAGTTAGGGGGGTTTGAGCGTGCTGTGAGCGTGGTGTGCAAATATACAGCGGCAAACTATGGGATGGAACTGCTAAGTGTTTATGGTTGAGCAAGACTATGAGCAAAGTATGTACATTGGAGTAACTTGTATTGTAATCAGAAAGGACCTCAAGGAGTGGTTTTCAGACCTTTACTCTTTCTTGAGTAATATATTTTACAGTGACAGTACGCTTTTAGTTAGTCTACACAATATAAAGTGGCAAAAGTTGTATATTAAATCCCACTCTCCCCCATCAGAAAATGCCCATACCGTCTGATGCCACGCCCTTATTTTCTACTTTTACTCCTTTACTTTCCTTATGTTCTACCTGGTCCAGCTCATTCTTTGTGTTTTTTTTGTTGTTGTGTTGTTGGTTTGTTTTTGTTGATCTATGTTCTAATAAAAAATTAATTAGCAAAAGAAAAAGAAAGCAAATACCCATACTGTGCCAAACATGTGCGCTGAACCCATCATCAGTCAGTTATTCGGCACCAGTCTCTGACCCAAGGACCCTGAATGTTTTATTTAGGATTCCAAATGTAATAATGAGACAGCAACATGAGATTTAGATTTCGAAAGACTGAAGTTGTGATGCTGTTGCCAAATTGATATATATATTGATGAAATAGAAATTATAGTATAACCTCAGAAAAAATTGAAAGTTTGCATGGGAACGCTCAATTAAAGTGATGAATGTATATTAAAGAGATTATTTTTTAAAAGAACAATACATTGAAAGACAATGTAATTTTCATCCATACATATTATTGGTTTTCAATTTATATTATGAAGATGGGTAGAATGATGATTTTTTTTTTTTTTTATTAATCTTTATTTTTTATCTATGGCTGTTCTGTATAAATGTATATCTCAATTCAATGCTGTTAGTTTTGTATTAATATTCTCTAGTAACTGTAAGTGAATAACACACCTGGAAATTATGTAAATAGTCAGCATATTTTTTATTATCCTATAGTAAATTCAAATAGTTTTCTTTAATGCATGCGCTTTTTGATTTCATATATGTTGTTTTTATTATTGTTCATTGTTGTATGTTGCACCTTAACGCCGAAACAAGTTCCTATCTTTGTGAATTTTGTTCATTGAAAATATCAATAAACCTTTTCTGATTCTGTGTTTAATGCCATAGTGTGTAACATTCTAGACAATGTTACAACCACCCAACAGAAAAGTTGCATAGTACACATCCACTAACCTAAAGAAAAGTGCAGGTAGGTTATGAACTTGGACACGTATACTTTATGTATTTTGGGAACAGTGGTTTGGATGCTTTGGTCGGCCTCATGACGATGACTAGACAACAGGAAAAGCATTTGCAGATCAGCAGTTCGTGTGGATTGGTCTCATGCTAAAATCGTGCCTCTCCCGCAGTACATCTGCTGAAGGAGTTGGAAAAACAAGTCTGAATTACACAGGCCTCCCTCACCACTTCCAGAAGCTACTGCCATCACAGCCCCAGGCCAAACCAAATGTGACTCAGTGACTTCGGCCACAAGAGACCTCCAAATATTACATCCATCCACTTTATTTCAGTAAGGGTTGGAAGAGTCACAGATTCAACAAGATATGAGACTGGCTTCACAAGACAAGGCGGCATCTTTTTATAACAGGTAGCACGTTTTCAGAAAAAACACACATTATTACCTGCAAATTAAAACATTTACATTTCTGCCTTTATACATGTGTAATTTTCGACTCGGTCTTCTTCTATGTCTATGGAAAGTGACAGAAAAATGCCACTCAACACTGGACACTTTCATACTGTCACCCTGATGCAACCTGTCATTTTAAAATACTCTTTGCAATATATATTTAAAGAAAAAAAAAGAAAAAAAATCTACTTTTGATGGATTTGCGACTTTGATATTGAGAAACAAGTGACAAAGATGACATGAGTGACCGTCGAGTGGGCTTTGGAGAGCACTGTAAAAGCAGTATCTGTGCCGGTGTAATGAGGGGCTGGAATAACAAAGAGAGCCCTCACAAAGAGCTATTGTTTCTTTGTTTTGATCGTTCGGTCTACAGTATCTCTCACTACAAGCTTCCCACAGACAAGACCATCAACACTGTCCTTAGCCCATTTTTCCAATTGCATAAAATGCCCACATTTGTTAATAGCGAGGCAGTTTTACTTACAGCTCGAATAATTGAGACCAGACTTATAGTATAGCAGTCGCTAAATCTGGTACGGATTATCTTTTCTTTTATAAGATTAATGAAATTGTACATGGTTTCTGAAGAATAAAGAATACACTAAACTCATTGTGGCATTATGGTTATGAAAAAAGTCATTTGTTTGAAGTCTGGGGGTGGCAAAATCGATAAAAAGTTGAAACAAAGGCGGAAAAACATATGATAATGAAAACTGATGATATTGCAATTAATCTGGCAAACAATTGCTTTTTGTTTCCTCAAGTTTGAAGTTTGAACTCCATATAACTGTACGAAAAAATGGAAATGTTGTGTTTCAGGTATAAATTATCGCATGGTGAGACACAGGCAACTTATCCCGTGTGGAATCGCTCACTTTCCAAGACAAACTGCATGGAAACCAAGCCATTTCACAAGTTTGAAACTCGTAGACTTCCAAGTAGGTTTGCACATCAGTGATAGACATAAATAGTCGCACGAAGAGACCACAGAAGCTCGCATTTGGGGACCTACTGTATGAAGATCCGAGGTTTCCAACTACCAACATAAATACACCTGTTCCCTTAAGCTTTTTGTAACACGCCAATCTTCCATGGAAACAGTCTCCAGTTGGCACTCAAACAACAGGTTTACCAAGCTTTTTAAACATGACAGTTCGGGGAATTTCATTGGATGCCTCTGATGCAACCAAATTCAAAAAAGGTTGACGGAAAGTTCAGCTTGATAACAGATGGGACACTGCGATCAAAAAAATAAAAAAAACGCAAGGGTAACTAGAAAATGCCAGTGAATGTAAGGGAATGTAGAAGTGCGGAAACATTATAGACGCGTCGTCCAAGTCTCTAAGGGGGAAACAGCATTAAATAAGTGATAAATATTCAGCAGAAGCACAAGCAGGTACTCGGGAGACAACCTTGACAGCCCAAAACAAATACTTAGTGAGCAGCAGACTCCGGCAGCAGTGCTCCAGTGTGTACCCAGAATGCACAGCGGTCCCCAGTCGATTTTCACTGACAGCAGACAACACAGGCAGAGCGGGGCTTGCATGGGGAAGAGGCAGCTGGAGGGTGAAAGAATAAGGACGATGTCGGGAAATGAAAACTTTTTAGCATAAAACATACTTGTCTTAACCAAAATCACACAACTTTAGACACATTTAAGATGGATAACGGCATGTCAGATAAAAAAAAAGCTAACATTTCAGTTCAAATACAACTTGGTGCCATGCTGGTTAGACAACCCAGGGGTCCAAACTCAAACCTTACCCACAGAAATGACCTCATACGTAATGTATACAGGTACAGGATACTGAATACCTACATAGGGTTGAGATGCGTTGCGTTGTACAGAAAAACATCTTGATAAACGATAAGATATAACTACTTCATGCCACTGAAACAATGGCAAAACAGCAAAAGCAGAATAATAACAGTAAACACTTTTTTTGATGTTCAATATCATAAAAAAGACAAACAAATGAGACAAATGAAAACTTCCTTTTTTTACTCCCTTGAGCGCAAATCTTATTGTGCCAGAATAAATTAACAACAAATTCCCCAATAACGCAATAAAAAATGTGATCAAAATCATATTGTTCGAGCTCTAATTTATTGAACAATAAGTTTATATGCTAATTTTTGTGACAAGGGTTAGAGTGGCCTATACATGCATTAAAACATTTGCACTGCCATGTATTTAGTTGATTTTATGAAAGTAACTGTGTTCCGAACATCACCAAATGAAAGAGGAACTGTACAGAATACTCAAAATTAGTATTCCATGGATTTTTGAGACTTGTGTTTAGTTACTTTGCTGGAAATTAATTCACGTATTCCAGGTTGAAACCACAAAAACCACAAACCCACTACATTAACTCTTTCGCTGACTCTGCTGAGAGTAGGAATTCATGTTTTTCCAAGGAATTATTTAATGGATGAGAACACTTGCAATTTATTCATGCAATATAGACAGGTTCAATGCAATACTGCCAGGATTTATGGATATACTGGATTACTTTGATTATCTCATACATTACTTAGCATGTTTTATATTAATATACACATGCAAACACATACATGAGTAAATCGAAATGAATATATAAACATATCAATGGAGGTAGTGACAATAATAAATGTAATCTGTGTTATAATAATCAAAGGAAAATTTTAAAAATGTATCATATGTAAAATATTAAGGGGAAAAAATGAAAAAAATATACTAGTTATTAGTAATTCCAACTAATACTTGAACATTCCAGGCATGCAAAACCATCTGTTCTACTTTTTTTTATTTATGACTCATAGGTCATGATACAGTTACACTAAGGAACGCCAACCGTCCTATATTTCTTGTTGCTTGAAATCCCTGCTCTTCATCTATGGAAAGCCTTTGAAAGTAAGACTTGACCCTTCCTAAAACCTTCTGCTTGTGGAGGCCATTCATCACGCTGCTGCCATGGCCCAAACTAGCGAAGGAACCCGGGCAAAAAGAGCAAAGGAGGCCAGATTCAAAGGTGGAAACATGGATGTGTGTGGGGCAGTGCTGAGAGTTTCGTGGTTTTAACTGCCCGGGTCACGGTGGTTAGGTCACCGGGGAGAGAAGGCATTTGGGCTGAGGGGAAATGAGGTAAAAAGTGGGAGTCTGGTGAAAAATGGACGTGTTGCTTCACCAGAATGACTTTCACGACTTGCTTCATTGATCAGGGCTGAGAAGGCTGAGTTTTTAAAAGTAGAAACCCTGTTGCAAGGTTTCTGTGGGTAAATAAAACAAAATTGAATGGTTGATATATGTAACTATGTTTTGTTCGTGAATGGTACTCAATTCTTATTTATTAGTTCTTGGAATGATGCTAATTTCCGTCTGTGGTCCCTAGGCAGGTTTCACAAAACAACCCAGGACAATAAAAGGCAATTAAAAGTGTTCGCAGACAGATTTTCCTTCATCCACAGTTTAAGGTGCAATTTGAATCCGAATGAGTCCCCTCGACCCGTGGCCCTGGTGCCCATCCCACTCACTGCCTTTGGTTTAACGAAGTCCTTCAAAGGGGGAGGAGCCAGCCAGTGAATATACTTTGAATATGAAACGTGATTTTTTTTGAACAAAATTGTCAAAACTGAGTCAACGATTTAAAACAATGCAGTGTTTAGAGTTACTCAAAGCTTTACGGCCTTTTTCAAGAAGAGATTCTATTGGTTTGAGTGTTGTGCCAGCAGAGAGTAACCAATTGAAATTTCTCAATGAGATAAATAAAGTTAATGTGTCAGATAAAAAGGCAGTTTACTTTTAGGCACATTTTTTTGACTACGTCTTAAAGTAACAAGATTTAATTTGAAGTTTGAAGGCTGTCTTTATTATCCCCAAGGAGCAATTTTGCTTCGCACTTTGACATGATTCATATTCTGTAGTTTTTACGACGATTATATTGTGATCTGAATAATCACAATCGATTTTTCCATTAACCTAATCATGTTGATGTCCTTAGGGGTATCTTTCCTAAAACGCCAGAAAAAATGACCCCCAATTAAAAGTGAAGCTGTTCCTGAACCCTCTGGGGTACAAACAATTGGCTGGAGCCTTTGTGAAGCTGACCCTCTGTAGTTTTGGACTCTGAAGTCTGTTTTACTCTAATTATAAGTAGAAACACGCTGTGCACAGAGGAATTCAGATTTTAAATTCCGTCTAGTTTTCTTTTGTTAAATATATAAATGAGTATAGCGGGTTTCTGGAGGGATCGGCTGATTGACACTAAAATGAGCTGGGTTGGGTTTCGACAATTCTCTTTCAAAAACTGACGGTAAAGTTACTAAAAAAGTTTTAGGGACTTGTCATAAAGGAAAAATGTCCAAGCAAAATCCGTATAAGAGCCCTATTCATTTTCAAGATTGTTTTAGGGTGATTTTTCATTTGTGAGTTTGGAGCACCAACTGACCCTGATGCATCCCAGAATGATTGATCTGACTGGAAATAAGAAGGTTACAGCTTTAAATACAACATATCAAGCAGCTTGATGGTTCCCTTTTATAAGATGGAGGACAAAATGGAATAAATATAGTAAAATTCCCTAAGCGTTTAATCTTAACAAATATTATGGCTGAAAAACGTAATTCATTGTCTTTTTATATACATTATTTTCTCTCACATTTTTTGAAGTACATCCTATATCCTATAACTCCAGACTCAATGTGATTTCAAATACATATATTTGCAACTATAGCTCTATTCCTGACAGCAAGCAGTGAAAGTATCAATTTGCACACCAACCGTGCCACTATGTACATTCACACCTCTCACTCAGCT
Organism: Chaenogobius annularis; assembly: GCA_015082035.1. NCBI lineage: Eukaryota > Metazoa > Chordata > Actinopteri > Gobiiformes > Gobiidae > Chaenogobius > Chaenogobius annularis. The sequence goes on from BJKM01000627.1 coordinate 38,245, forward strand.
TGTCGGCGCTGTCTATACCAATAGGTATTCAGCTTTTCAAATCACAGCCCATCCAACACACGCCATGAATGATACAAGATGTCAAGACGGAAGATGGAAATGCGCATTATGGTACAGTACCATTCTTTCCATTCTGATCAACTGTTAACATTGACATGGCGATAGAAGAATGAAAACACAGCCGATGGGGCCAGGATTGGCAAAAGAAGAGTGATATAAAGCAGATGTCAATCATGATGCATTTTGGGGAAGCTGCGGGTATTACAGTGGTTAAAAATGGAAAACAAATCTCCCCTACAGCAAGATGATTCCCAGATGGAGCCTTTCTGTGCGGCGTGTGCATGTTAAGGTACCTGATTTTTTTTGGGGAAGAAAATTAATGTTTGTTTTTTTTCACCCCCCCCCCCAAAAAAAAAATGTATATTTCACCCCCCCCCCCAAAAAAAAAATGTATATTGTGAAAGCAGAACCTTGTGACAAAATGAGATCACGGTATGCGGTCTGCAGCTAATTAGTATTTTCTTCAACCAGGACGTAAGAGCCGAAAGCAGCGCTCTGAGTGGCTGCTTTTGGGTGGTCCGCCCAGGTTTCACTTTGCTGGATTATGGAAAATGGATTAAAAAAAATAAATCATGCTGCACATATGCCAGGCTCTGTGTCGGCCCCACCGATGTGAAAACAATTCCAGGCTTCTTGATGATGTCATGACTTATTTTGATATACCAATTGAATACATGTTCAATTCTCGCAATCCCCTTTAATAATTTCCAGGAATGAAAATGTGCAAGATTTTGTTTTCCTAAATTTTGGGCCATATCTTGTAGACGTGTTACTTATTACCTAGATTTCACTAAAGTCCAACAAACCAAATCTATTATAAATCAGACAGGACTTTAATCTCCAATCAAGTAAAACACCCATTTACAGGGTTTTCAACAACCACTTAACTCCACTCTTCTTTGTTTTAAGGGTCAAAAAGTAGAGCATTGTTAAAGTAACTGTGGAGTGAGACACCTACGCTAAATGGGTACTGCTCACAGCCACTTCAAGTCATTATCAGCAGGAGCGGAGGAGACTATTTTTAGACACATTGGAGGGGGGGGGGTAAGAGCCCTGTGGTTCGTTTCACAAATGAGCAGCGACTGTAGAACTTCCTTAAATTTATATTGGGAGCTGTAGTGCAAGTGACATTGAACAGATTTATTTTGTGAATGGAACATGAGTGGTTGAATTAATACAAATTGCAAAAACACCATTAAAGGTGCTTGTCTCCATTATGGTATGGCCTCTTTGACGCCCTGGACACACGTCTGAACTTGACTCAAATATAATATAGTCAAAGGTCTACAAAAGGCAAAGAGAAAAGTTGTCGCTACACATTATTGAAAAAAATTGCTTGACGTGTTATTGAAGAACTGAAATTAAGGACAAAAGACAATGTGAAAAGAATCTTGAAGTGATTCAGAGACAGGAGTCCAAATGACGCAAACCGCAGCTGTCAGACGGGCAGCGCTCAGGGACTTTACACATACGCAGAGACTGTCTATCGCCAGTTGCACACTGTGATTCATGGCATGTCAAAGCACTCGCATATGTACTATTGTAGTTCTGTTAGACCAGCGTCAAGTGGGAAAATCTGTATAAATGTATGGAATTATGAAATATACAGAAGGAGGGATGATATGTGACTGGGATTTACTGTAGCTGAGAAAAGTTTTCATGGGAAACCCTATTAAAAAGTAAAAGGTTAGTACTAGACTAACCAAATAACAGAAAATTGAGCAATTTTACAATTATTGTGAATTAAGTTGATCCATCAGCACAACAACATTACAATGGGCAAAGATCATCGCCTCGTTAGACACCTTTTCCCCCTCCATTCGAAGGAACGATCATGTTGAATCTTTAGACATTCCAATCATAGCAATATAGTCTCTCAAATGCAGAGGGCATCTCCTCTTGAAAATCTAATTGAAATCTATGTTATTTTACTTTCAGTTCTTACTTCTTAAGCTGTTGTGTTTGGCCATGCATTTATCTGATTAGTTAATCTGCCTGTCAATCACGACCATCAGAAATCAGGGAGACATGATGCGGTTCCAGACCATACCTCTTTATAGTTCTGGAAAGGCGTGCAGTCTTGGCAGGCCAGGCACTGAGATGAATAAATAGCTCTACAATTTAAAGTTTTCATTTATTGGTCTTGTAGTCGCATTTAGCCCTGAACTAGAATTTACTGATTGTCCCCAAATCTTCCCCATCGCAGAAAACGACACTTTTCACATTCTTCTTGTTTCTTGCGCTTACTGACACATCTTTCTTTTTTCAAGAGATTGCACTGTACGCTATATCAATCACACTTGAACCAAAAGAACTACTATATTTTATTTGCAAGCTGAAATGGCACATTAACATTTGTAACATCGTCGTCACGCGATCCACTAGCTGACCCCCTTCTTCCCTCACCCCGGCGTTCCCTTTTCCGAATCATTAATAGTATGTAAATCCCATCACGGACCTTGCTCGGGATGTCTTTCGAGCAGATGTTGACAGGCGCTATATTTTATAGGTCAACAGCTGAATGATGGATGCTTGAACTCCGTAGGCCGCTGGGTCGAGCTGAGATGAGAGGAGGAACACATGCACCCAGGGGAGGGGTGACCAGGGTGCTCTGATGTCACCGGCCCCCCACAAACTCGGGACACGCTTTGCTCTTTCCTTCTGCTTTGGTCGAGTCATTTTCATAAACGTTTCAGTCACTGGTGGCAGGCAGCGTGAAACGGCATCCGTCATATCAATCACTGACTGCTTTTAATCTTCAAACTTATTCGTAATGTGAGTAAACAAAAGCGTCAATTTATCAAATATTAGAGTGATTGTAAACAAAATAGCTGCTATGAAAAAATGTGATTACAATATTTTTAAGAGGTAAATTTGTCATTAGCCAGAGCAATGTGCAGCTAGATGAATGAAGAGCTTGACAAGATAGATTTTTGTCAGCATTTCAATGGGCACATCTATCAACAATTCAGCTATTAATTTATGTTAGACAGCGTTTACAAAACAAGACAACATTTGTTTGAATATATTTGCAGAGGTCATCAATCAAAATGAAAAGGATATTCAGGTATACACATTTTCTTTTCTTTTTCCTTTTGATGAATTTTGAAATAAGTATTTCGCATTTTCCTATTCTATCTCTGACCCAATGTCTCTGCAGTTTGTGAGTCTTGCAAAGAAACATTGAATCATTCCTCAGCTTTCATCATAGCAGGGTGACTAAAATACAGTAAAAAATACATACTGATAGTTGGTTGTCAAAATAAACAAAGGGGAAGGACAATAAGTCGGAGTTCACACGGCATATGAGTCAAACGCAATATGAGACAATTATTCACTCCTAAAGTTTACTTAACAACACAACTGTTTTATTTATTTATTTTTTTCTATTTGACTGTGTCTTTTCACAAGGTTTTCAAACTATTTGGTTCGTCCGCAACAGTGACAAGCAACAGCAAGCAACGCATTTGTCATACTGTTCACAGACTCCTTTTAGTAGTCCTCAGAGAGCTGCTGGGGAGAGAGGGATGACTTCTGCCTCCTCGCCAACAAAACAGCACCGTGACAGAGAGCTATTTGGCCCATGCCTAAGGAAAAACCAGGACAAAATGGAATAATGTGAATGAAAAGGAAGAGTGCTGGTGAATTTAGGAAGAGATCAACTTTTCAAACTTTCCACAGGGCTGTGTACTTTCTCCTCTGCTCTTCTCCACGTACACAAACTGCTGCAGCTCCAGCCACAACTCCGTAAAACTGATCAAGTTTGCGGATGACGCCACCCTCATCAAGCTCATGAGTCCGCCTACAGGAGGGATGTGGACCGTCTGGTGTGCTGGTGCAGTGGCAACAACCTGGAGCTCAACAGCCAGATGGAACCTCAGCTGAGAAGCCAAGTTGCTAGCAGATGGTGGCAAGATTCTCTTCCAGATTCAAACAGCAGTCGGCTGTTGTGATTCGGACGTTACAAAAATAAATTGCACATCGAATTGAATTGAACTCCAGTGTGCGAGGGTATTGTCAATAGCGGTGTTGTAATAAGTTTTCTCCACACACAATTTGAGGGAGGTGAGCTCTAGGATCTTCAAATGACAGTAAGTGAATATGACAGTTTTATGCTCTTGTCAATGAGAAAATCCGGCTTCAAAAAAAGCTTTGACAAAGCTGCAAGAGGGAAAAATGATCATCAGACTAATACTTTTTACACTCGTCAAGGTTTCTTAACATATATAAATTGCTGGGAGAGAAGAGTTTTTGGTTTTGTCGTTGCATGTTTTGTTTGAAAGAGCTAAACTATATAATAAAAGATTGACGGTAGGAGATTGAATTGAACAAAAGCATGGTTGCAAGAGATAGTCCTAACAATATTCTGTAGTCATTGCATTACATTTCTCGGACAAGCCATGAATGTGAAACTCACGATTGACGATAATTATTTCATTTCGAAAAGGCCTATTTATTCATCAAAGCATTTTAGTCACTCATTGTTATTAAATACAACAAAGTTTAATTCCAAAGTAAGTTTTAGACATTTATCTTCAGGTCAATCCGATTACTTTGACAAAAAGCACAAACAGCTCACAAACGTGACAATCATTTTGGCAATATATTTGTCTATAGCTCTGGCAAAAAAAAAACTCTTCTGGACATTGTGAAATAATTGGATAAAACTGTGCAGTTCTGTTGCAAGTGGCAGCCATGCAGTAAGTGATGACTGCAATTAACGTCAAGCATGTACATAGATCAGATGAAAAACTACCTGACCACCAAGGGCCCAGTCCAATCCCACCTATTGATGGCTCATTTTGCCGGTCCAAAAGCTGCCATTGTGTTTCACTTGTCCTTTTTCCACCTGTTTTTTTTGTTTTTTTTTTTTTTCTAAATCGAGTTGTCAGACCTTGGACCTGTTATGGTATCAGATTATGATGTTTTGTTGCTCCGATGATGCGCGTTTACAAGATGGATAGAGAGGCCGATAACGGGACCAAAGACAACAGCTAAGTGTAAATCAATCACATACAGGAAGTAATTCAGGCCGGCAGCACAGGTAGTAGAGGGAAATTGAAAGCAAGAACACAGGCGAGGTGACAGGCATATGCTGATAATCAAGGTAGGGTAGACAGGAAATTGGATATTCAGGAAGTACTCTGGAGTAACAAAGGGCGGAGATGGTGGTATCAGGGATGTTAACTTTCTGTTCTATGGCTTTAAATAGGTTCACGTAATTGGTTTCTACTCTACACCAGAGGTAGAGTACTTTAGGGGCGAATGTCAAAATGTGAACGTATTGGACCAATGAAAGAGTTACAATTGTTTTTTTTCTAATATAATGAGCGATTGTTATAAATGTATGGCAGCTGCTGGTGGCGTAAACAGGCACAAACAAATACGTGAGTTCTGAGAAATGATTGTTGAAAGGATTAAAAGGATCCCAGCAGGTAAAAAATGTGAAAACATGTGAAAAATATAATTAAGACAGCAGTTTGCCTTGAGAAACATCTGCTGCTGGGTCCTAGACACTGATGGTGGTGAAGAAGTATTAAAACTATAACATTACACACTATCTCTACCTTTCATCAGCGTATTATCCATTGCAGAGTTTGCCGATTAATCAACCAGAATCAGGATAAAGGGTCTTCCTCTTTGATATTGCGTCAATGGGGTGGGTTTACAATAGATTTTAAAGTGATTTAATTTTAACCCAGATGGGCTGTATTTTTCCTTTTAGCTGCTATTGTCATTCCTCTTATTCTGCTTATGTCTACAATAAAACATAGGAAAAACAGCGATTACATTGAATAATCTGCTACTTATACTTGTACCACAGCTATGAAACTGTGCCCTCTTTGTCTATGAGGACTGTAAAAAATAAGTTTAACATTCTTTGAGAGACATGTAAGTGACTAAATCTAGTCACTTTTCACCACTACTATTAATGGATACATGTCTGCAGGTAACTGTGGGCAAGTTGTGGTTTGTCCTTATAAATATTTCAGCGTGTGGTAGTAAGATAATCACTCTGATGAAATGGCTGACATGCTACAAGCCTGAATGGACTCCGAGATGCTAACATGAAGTGAAGTGAGAAGAGAGAAAAGGAAAGGAAGCGAGAGTAGAGCGAAAAGCAAATGTTTAATGTTTACTGTAGCAATGTCAAGGGATGGAAAAGCCAAAAAACAGAGCAGTGGTGGATGGCTTTGTTTTGTCGAGAGTAATTGTGAATATGGATTTGTCGGTTAGAGCTTTGGACATGAAAAGACAGAATTACACAGTGCCTGTGTCTCTACAAAACAAACAGAAAATAGAATCATTTTGGATCAAATAGATGCAAATTTACAGTAGGCAGAGCTAGAATTCTCAGACCATCAATAGTTTTCAGAGTGATGAAAAGCAAAATGTTATTTTGAAGTGGGAAAAGTACTCAAAATGGCGTCTTTAAGCCGGAACAGAAATCAATTAATATGCACCATATTATTATTATTATTATTATTATTATTATTATTATTATTATTACTTTTTTGGGGGGGGGCTTTTATGTATGAGTGAAACTGCTTAATTTGACACAACACATAAAAAAACAAAAAACTGTTACCAGACAAACATTTCAAAACAATATCAGTCATATGCGCATGAAAAAAACATTCCTGGTAGCGTCTTTGAGGGGCCGAAATGAAGTCCTGCTCAAAATCCAAATCAGGATTACACAATGATTAATGATGCACATCTCTCTAGTTGTGACCTGAATACACCTATACTTCACATTTTACATTACACCAACCCTCGTGTAGTATAATAATGCATCAGTAGAAGTTATTATTAAGGCTTAATTATAGAAGAAGAAGAAAATAAACGTTGCTGTAGGAAACAGATTTCAACTTGCTTTATTCTTTGATAGTTTCATGGCAGCAAACGAATGCACCACGGGATTGTTTGTTGTATATTCAAGGCCCATGTTATATGATTATTAAAATGTGAATTCATAGTTTCAGCCGAGTGGAATAGGCCTTGGTATAAAAGGCAGGTATGCGCCTCATTCAAGCAACTTACTGCTGCACATAAATACGGTGGCACTGTAAAAAAAAAAAAAAAAAGACGCTCACTTACCTCTGAGCGTCTCTTCTACTGCCATTTTAGCCACTCACCGTCTCTCCCAGAGCACCTTTAAGTTTTTACAATCTTATTTATGAATATTGTTTCAGTTCAAATTGTCCCAAAATGGAAATTAGGCTTTTTTCAATCGATTACAATTCTCTTGACAACAGTCCTATATGTGATTCTTGAAATTCAAACAAACACACACGCACACACACAGACACACACACACTCACACACACAGACACACACACACACACACACACGCGCGCGCATATTAAATAACCAACGAGGTGCCTGTTCCCTGTGGGCCATGCAATTGTCTCAACGCCGCTTTAATCCCTGAAATATTGCTGTCGCGGCTAAAAACGGCTAATTTAGCGTTAGCGCCTTGATGAAACACTTAGAGGGTCAAAGTGGTAAAAATAACATCATAAAAGTGCTTGAGTAATGAGCTCCTAATTAAATTCTGCGTTTGTTTGTTGTAGCGCTTCAAGTGTGTCCAGCTATTTGCATACAGTGATGAAAGTAGCACGCGCAGAAAGGGAAACACAAGAAAATAAAGAAATCATTGTTTTTGACACCACCTGAGAGAAGAGATGAAACAGCATTTATAATTAATCAGACTTGTCTTATGTTTTAATCAAGTCGCTCCAGGGGTAGAAAAGGATTTGGGGGTAAGCAGGACCCAAGTGTGTAATGGAAATGCTCCCTTGTGGCCTGTTTTTTTTATAGAAATACGGAGTCCATTCCAGGGATTAGTCGGTCGCTATGATAAATGGCATCCTCAAAAAACGCCCTCGTAATTTGACGTAAACATAAAGAAGATGAATTTAAAAGCTAATACTCGCGTCCCTGGTCGTAACGCATCCCTGTGTATCCTGTGACTAGATAGGTTCCGTGTCTAGTGAAGTGTAGTCTCTGCGAGGGCATGAGGAATCTATCATCTTAGAGAAAACAAATCTATTCTGAAAAGGTAAAATGTAGATAAAAATCCATATTGTTTGTAAGAGTCAAATTCATATACGGGAGGTTTTGCTGTTCCATGCAGTTTTCCGTCCCGTGTCGCTTATGAACATCAAGATTACAATCCGATACATTCAGGGCTGTAGTCTTGAATCCATTTAAATGTTGTTGTTTTTTGTTGATACTGTTACGTTACAGTAATGGGCACCAAACCAGGGAGACATGAGAAAAATCAAATCAAATATGTCAACAGATCAAACAAAGGTGAGAGGATTCACAGCAAATTGTAAAACACATCTATTCAAAGCATTAAAAATGATTCTATAAAATAATGTGTTTGTTTGATTTAATTGAACGGGAATTGAATTGGCATGTATTGAAATGATATATTATTGAAATTGACAATGTAATTGAACTTGAATTGAACTCAAATTGAACTTGAATCGAACTTGAATTTATCTTCTATGTATGTTGTTTTAAATAAAATTAAATAAAAAGAACAAAAAAGATACTGAATTGATCTTGAATTAAAATGTAACTGACTATTTAAACTGACAAATTAAATATAGTTGAATTTAACTTGGTTTGAAGTTAAACTGAAGTTGAATTAAATTGACTTGAAATTGACGTAAAATAGAAATTTAAATCTAAATCAAAATGTAATTGAATTATATGGGTAAGCTTAGTGTGTGTCAGAAAACCTAAATGCTGCAACAGTTTTTTTGCTGCCTTTTTGTTTTACTTTTGCTGAACAGTACATGTAGCTACTAAATCTGTTGTTTAAATGTGAATACAAATATTGGCAGATTTGAACAGGGGTTGTATCCAGTGCAGACCTCAAAACAGCTGGACGCAAACCTCCTGCCAAATACAAACTCTTTTTTTTTTTCCTTTTCTTTTTTTACCGCCGAACCCAAGCTGTGTCTGTCGATCGTCTCTGCTTCATATTTTGCCCTTTTTCCTGTCTGCCCTAACTGTCAGATGGCATTTTCCTCCGCATCTGTGAACTTGATACTGACCTGGAGTTACTTCTCGGAAAGGTTAAAAATCGGTCAGGTAATTGATCCATCTCCCGAATGGTTTCTGACACCTCCTCACTCAGGGTTGGTGCAATATACAATGGTCCTTGCCTGCAATCGACTGCAAAAATCAGCTTCAAAAGATGGGCTTCTATGTGTGATGTACAGCTCACAGTAAATCAAAAAGAAAGATAAAGCAGAGGCCCTTTTCTGTTGGATTTTTGGTAAATCGCAACCAAAAACCTGTGATGATGTGTTCCCTAATCTTGCATTTACCAAATTAACCACTATACAGTATCAAAGTACGTTGGGAGTATTTGACACCACATAAAACAACAAAAGTATATCAGAATTCTTTTTGGGCTACTCATATACATTTAAGTATTTCTCTTTTGCATAGTCACAAAATGTATCAATCTCATCAAAATGAAAGCCTGTCTCCATGGAGATGCAATTGCTTTGCAGGCAATGTTCCTCTTCATGGTATTAAACTTGCCTATCTTCGTGCAGACACGCATGTATTTCATTACATTTTAACAGCAATAAAAACACATGTAATTTAAAAAGATCAATAGTCGTTTAATGTCACACTGTGGAACATTCCAGGTAAAGCAATAGCATCTACACGGAGACCTGAAAAGTTGCATAGTGCACTTTTAAGGACTTTGTTTCAATTTCGAAATCCAAAATGTCATCCTAATATTATCAAACAAAATGTGAGTGTAATTTCAAAGGTTTAGCTGACTCAAAATCACATATTTGGCTTATGTGTATCATCTGTATTCGTGACAGGATTTGCGTGTAAACACTTTCCCTTTCTGCATTCTGTTATGATTGGTTACAATAGGCAGGTGCAGGGATTTATGGGATTTGCTGTTCTTAAATCGCAGCGGCGCCTAGATACTAGACGGTAACGGCACGCGTGTTCACAATTCCACATGGAGTAGCCTTGTAAGTCACCGTTTACTGACAGATTCTAATACACACAAACAACATAAAACCATTTTTCATTGAAGCGAGCGTGCAGCCGACTCCCGAAAGACCTCCAACCCGTGAGTAAGTCTTTTGTCAAAAACGCCATAACCACACATAGCACATGTAGCTGCAATTTCTCAGGAGCTAAAGGTACCCCAAATCCCATCTTCCTTCTATAGTCAAGCTCAAACCGGAGCTATAGCATCACATTAAATATAAAAGGCCTCCCAGCAGCCCCAGTGTAAATAGTCATACAATTAGCATAAAAGTACTTGTCGAAAGGGGGGCTCGAAAAGCAGAGATTATGCGTTTTTCACACAAGCAGGAAAAAAGATAACCAGCACGTTTCCATATGATAATCCGAGCCGGTATAAAGCACATGCAGTTGAAAGTGTAATTGGAGAGCGTGCGAGGAGAGAGGAAATCTTCTCATGTTGAGTTAAATGGGAAATGTAAGCAGTTCTTGGGCATTACACGAGGACATGATGACACGTGCATGGCAGGGCTCGAGGAAATACAAGAAATGAGAGGAACTAAGATGCAATAATGTATAATGTAAAGGCTAAAAAGGAAAATATATAGATCTCTAAAATGACTGGTCTAAAATGTCTAATATTATAGGGTTGTTTACGTTCCTTTCAAGGGTCGATTGCAAAACAGAGCAACGATTCTGGGGCGTAATACATCTAACGGCGGGTGTATACTTAATGCGAGGTGGGTTCGGCACATATTTTGCACGGTTTACTCGCCCGTTTCACCAACTCCAGGTCACGCGCAGATTCACATGGTTTTCCGCCCAAAAAAAACGGATCAGTGCAGACCCCTACGACGTCCGGCAAAAATAGACTTCTTGCGCGTTCTTTCCGCAGGCCCGCACCCGCAGTGCTCTGAGCGCCGTGCAACAGGGAGAATTGCGCCGCGTGCACCCAGAGTAACTACCTCTACCTTTAGAGTTCCTGGTCCAAAGGCTTTATCGAATATAAAGACATTCGGCAAAGATTGCTTGACATTAAATTGAAAACACTGATTTTAAACTATGATATGAACACATACCGCTTGATACTGAGTTGTTTATTAGCAAATATACAACTTTTGTTGTTGAAAGAAGTAGGTGGAATTATGACGACTGGACAAAGGTTTTTAGAGTTAACAACGTCACTTTTAAAACCTTTAGTGTTAATCCCTGGGATTAACACAGTAATCTATCATATTGATTATCTTTTACATAAATTAATGGACTATGGATTTGAACAATCATTCATCAATGTAACTATTCTAAACATTTCCTTGTCGTGTTCCAACATTTTAATTATTCTATGTGGAAGCCGCAATTATGCCTCAAAACCATGTTATATTTTTGTAAAACATTAATAGTTTACTTAGCTGTATGTTTTGATGAACTAACGTTCTTTCAAACATTTCCTACTCCATCTGATCCTGAAGCTAGCATTACCCGCTAACCCAATATATGCAAAGAGACAAAACACAAGGGCTGGGATACCAAAATTCAATCTCACACTGGGAAGGCACTGAGCCGAAAATTCACAGGACGAACTCATCCTCCTTCCTTTTTCATTCTGCAAATATGCACTCTCCACAATCCATCTCACTCAATACTCTTCCCCCAAAGGATATAATCTTGTATACGGCGAGAGAAAAAACTATACATAATAAACATCTAGTGGAGCGTCTTTGTGTGCGGTTGGGGCCCTTGAACTTTGAGGCAGAATGGTTGAGGAAGGTGCGGAGCATAGTATTGTGAGCACACCTTACTTTTGTTACAGATGTGATGAGCGAGCCGAGTGGGAATGGGGACTTAGGAATTGAGCAGGTGAAGATATGATGTAGTAATTTATAGTGCGCTGATATGGGACACGCTGATATCATACACGCAGGGTAATTACAGTATGGTAATGTGGTTTCTCTACTTTCTTCACTTTGGTTTCTATCTCGGTTTGAAGCAGAGTTGGGTTATAACAAGATTGCATTTCAAGTATTTGGATATTTGCATTAATGTATTCCCTCTGGCTTTTTTCTTCTGTTGTCCACTGCACATCACCATACAATACTCCCACATACCCTGATCACGCATCCACACAAACACTCGGCCTTCCTCTGATGTCCACGGCGCATCCTGACGTCTACGGAACTGGTTAGTTTGTGTTTTATGCTTTCTTGAGTTTGGTTATCCGGTTATTGCCGTGGCCTCAGAGCCGGTGCCGTGACGCTGAGGTCATTAAAAGATCATTAAGTAAGTTTCCTGGTGGAGCACTTCTTGTCTCCGTTGTTTTGCCTGGATGTTCCACAGTATGCCATAAAATCTATTTATCTCAGTGGGACCAAGTATTTGATTGCAATAAAAAACGCGAGATAGATACAATACGTTTATTAGCATACTGTGAAACATTCCAAAAGCATCTTACAGGTTCTCATATTCTTCTGATTAGTACTTCTTAGTTTAGTGGGATAGTACATGGTCAATATGTATTATACTTTTTGCACCGGTCAAGTTGCAGTTGGTGAAAAAAAAAAAGAAAAAAGAAAAAGTAAAACAAAAGATTACAGGAAGGAGAGCTGAGAAACGCATTTATATGGATGTTGGCCCTTTTATGTTTACAATATGGTTGCTAAGTTGCCACATCTGCTGCTCATGTCCAACCAGGAAGTAACAATTTTAAACTTTTTTGCTAAATCTGTTGCAGTCTAACCTGACATACGCACTTTAAGTAATATCTATTTTTTTTTTTTTTTTTACGGTACAGCGTAAAACACATACTTTGAAGACGTACAACTACAGCAGGTGGCGGTGCAAATGCACCTTTTCAGTTGGCTGCCAACCGCCATTTAAAAGTAACACGACAACAGCAACAACAAACAACAATTCCTGGTGGAACTCTTCTTGTCTCCATGGTTTTGCCTGAATGTTCCACCGCAGTACGGCAAAACAAACCTATGTATATCAATGGAAAGATGGACAAAGTTTTATCAAATTTTTTAAATTTTTCTACAACTCCCAGCAAAGAGATAGGCAGGTGGCTAACCCCGCCCCAGAAAACTTACACGGTGAACCTTTAATATTGCATTCTCACTTTGTACTTGGGGATAGACGCTGCAGTAGAAAACAGTAGTACTAGTAAAAAAAAAAGTTTACTAGTACATGTAGTTGTGAAAATCGTGAAATAACTGTTAGACACTAAAAGTTGATTTATATTGGATCACTCAATCACCATGACACAACTGCTGGTGCAGCTTCCATAGCCACAGCTGTCCTTTGGCTTATTGAAAGAGACGTGGCTGCCTATCTGCATCAATGGCCTCCCCCACTGTCAACCAATCAATCACACACGCACGCACACACACGCACCCACACACACGCGCACATACATATACACCACATTCATTCTCAGACAAGCTGGATGACGTGTTTTGCCCGAAGGAGACAACAGCATCGACTCTGTGAGTGAGCCAGGTTTGGACATACTGTAATTTGCGGAATAAATCTCATGTGTATTATTAGATTGTGCCCGCAGTCTGATGTCTTCACATTTTATCTTCGCGTTTGGTCTAATGCGAGGAGTTTGACACACGCAAATCCAAATACGGTATCAACACCAAAAGTATTCATTCAAGATTAGGATCCTTTTTTCATGAGCACAAACAAACCGGCACAATATTCAACTTCAGGACACAGTGGACGCCCTTAACGCAAGCATATGCATAAAATATAAACACGCTGTCTGGAATAGTAAAAAGAGCCCAATTAAGGCGGTGAAATACGACTTGCTGACCTTTTACAACTCAACCAGGAAGTTACATTTGTTCAGCGGAAACTTCAAAATGGTCCGGAGAGGTTGTGCGGAATAACAACACAATGACAATATCGAAATGTAATGAGTTGTGCAATGAGGCGGTAGATGCAATGCGTTTATTATTATGTCACAATTGGCATTTCCGTTTTGTTTAGCTTTCGGGGCATTTTGATTTTGCTTATCGTTTCATTTTTTTTAGATTGATTTTTTTAGTTTAGAGAGCGCGCAGCCGTGAGGAAAATAAAAGGCATAGTTGGATTTTGGAGCTGGAGATGCTTAAATAGTTATATATGCTCTAGTGCGCATGCTCCAGTACCAGTTTGGACGTGTTTCTCCAGTCACTCCACTCCAAACTTCCAAATTAAAAGGTGCACAATAAACAGGCCGAGTGAGCAATAAAACAGTCTGAAAGAACTTTGCAATGCACATTTAATTGCTGGAAATAAGAACAACAGCTCGCGGTAGGTGTTTTGTAGATAAAGTTAGATGTCATGGACAGAAGCCGTTATGGAGATCTACCACGTCCAGCAGAGGGCGATACAGCAAAAACATTTACTGTTATATCGCAATTTTCACAGAGCCAGAGCACACATTGCATCTTTTTATTGCTTTTAAGAAGTAAGTAAAGTCATCTGCGTCTTCTGAAGTTTCTCACTTCACTGTGATAGGTTAAATCCAGCCGCCACTCACTCAGAGCCTTAGAGTGGCTGGAAAAAAGTGATTGCGTTTGAATTATAGCGGCATTAAATAGATAAAAAGAGCATTGCGATATAACAACGTGGCCAAAAATAGAAGATAGTCACGGGGATGAGATCACGAGTTGATTTTTATCGCCATATCGCCCAAGCCTAACCACATCAGAATTGGAACTAAACTGGGACTATACCTAGAACTAAACCTGGACTAGCACAGGACCATTAAGTTTACATTAAGACTAAACCGGCTTCAAACCAGGAACAAACCAGAACAACTGAAAGCGCAGTCTTACTCTTACGCTTTCCCTTTTCCTCTCCCTTACCTTCCATGCACTCTCCAATCCGACTTTGTCTCCTTGACTCTGTTCACCCCGCTGTTGACATTTCATGCCTGTCGCGGGCCCCTACTGTCTCAGTCTTTGGCCCCTGTGTCGCGGTGTGCAACTGTTTGCATAGTCGCCAGCAGAGTCTATTAAAGCCCCGGCTCTGTAATTCTTCCTTTCACGCTTTGGGCTCGCCTTCACTCTCAATGACACGCACTATGATATGTGGAGAAAACCCAACCGCATGTGGCAGCGAGCGATTTACCACTTTTCAGGTCGAGGTGCCCAATATACAGCGTTGTAATTTTCCAGTCTGCTGCGCGAGATGCTCTGTTTCCAAAGTGCAAAGTGTAAAGTAAATGGCCTGGTCGTCAATAGTCTTTTACAGTTATTCAGATTTAGCTTTGGCACGAGTATTAAGGAGGACTCCGCAGGACTCCGAGCAATCGCGGTAATGTTACAGAGAGATAGCGGTAGGGAGGGACATTAGGAGAACGATGAAAGGCAAGGTTCTTACTAAAGGATCACTCTATCATGTACGCACGATCAAGCAGAATTATTCCAGAGAAGAGGCAGGAATCAAAGGAAGAGGAAGTGACTAAGGGCTTTACATGGCGATTTATGGGGGATTTTTGTATTAACTTTTCATGTTCGCAATATACGCTTTTTCTGTTTCAAATCATATACTGGCACTTTACAATGATTTATAGAAGTTAAATATTTAAATAGAGACATGGTATTATTACTCAAAGTTAACATGTGAATACACTAGAATTCTAAGGGAAAAGCTATAACAAAAACGTTTGCAGACAATGTAATAACTAAATATTATATATATATACTTTTTAAATTTAAATAAAAAGTTATATATGAAGGTGTTTGTTCGTAATCTAACAATGTTTTGTTCCTAGTTTTGTCTTGAAACTAAATTAATAGTGAAGTGTGCATTACATTTCAAGGGTGCTTTTCTGGTGGTTTCCATGGAGATTTTTATAGTTTTGCCTAGAACGTTTAACATTCATGGGATTAAACACTAAACGCCCTAAATTCTGATAATTTTCCAAAGTATTCGTTCATATATAAAAACAAATCTTTTAAATGTATCATGCCAGATATTGCTGGTGAAATTATTTTAAAATGTCCAGCTCGCAGTGCCACCACTAGGAGCGCTGCCTCATTTGGTCGGACCGCGTTCACTATTAAAGGACGCAAAGCCTGCCGAAATTAAAGCTCTCACAGAACTGGAACTGTTTAATTGTAAGGTCAACAATGGCTTAAGTCAAGCCGATCATGTCAATATTCGAATTTAAAGTGTTATTATTTTAAATGCAATGTTTGTCCCTGTTGTATTGCCGTCTTTTCCGTTGCGTAGACCATGTCTGCAAATTAGCTCTGAGCTTGACCTATGAAAATGGCAGTAAAATAAGAATTCATGTTTTTAAAGCAACCAAAGCACTCGTGATGTAATAAAATCTAGACTGAAATGTTTAATGCCGATCTGAGAAACATTCTTGGCAAAGCAATGGCAGAAAAGTGCACAGTCAAAAAAGCACTGTAGTGACACGGTATTCTCCCATTAAATGTTGTGCTTGACTGAATCCAGTTTCCCAGATTTTAAAACCGTACCTGAAAATATGTCCACTCTCATATTTGGAGCAATATTCAACATTTTATTCCGACAGTTTGCAGGCAAAGCTCATGAAACGCAGATGAGACGAAGCCAGAGAAGGAGGCAACATGCGGCTTCAAATCATCACGAGGAAAAAAAAGGTGGATCAGACCTACGCTGTGATATTCTACTGTGCATGAAATAGATCTGCTTTTAAGGCATTCTTGAAAGCACTCGCATTGAATCTACTGATAAATAATAGATGCAAACACTAACAGAACAACAATAGAGGCTGAGAGTTGGAGTTATTTTTTTTTCCTGCCGGCTTTCCCCCCGCTATTTAACGTGACCCTGACGAGCAGCGGGCGGACTGAAAGAGCAGAGATGAGTGAGAAAAGTGGACACAGCGAGAGATGACACAGAAGCATTGTCGCCAGCATTAACAACTCCAGGCACTCCGGCAAAATGGATTCTGCATTTAGACATTCTCTTTTTTTTTTTTTTTTACTTTTCGTGCAGGACATTTAGACATTCTCTTTTTTTTTTTTTTTTACTTTTCGTGCAGGACTTTTCTGTATAAAAACAGCAAAAAGGTTGGGTATAAGATGAGTTCAAAGGTCAAAAGCTATTCATTCGGGATTAGTCAGGACTAAACCAAAACAGGGGACATAAAAAGGACTGAATTAGGCGAAGACCAAACCACTTCCAGGACATGATGATGAACTCTAAACCTGGTGTACCTAACCAGACGCACTGTGGACTAGGACTAAGACAGGTCTAGAACAAGATTAAGCTACTCAATCTATAATTAAACAAGTTGCAAACACAAAACCAACCATTATGGCCTAAACTAGCAGAAGTACAAAAAGTGAAACCGAGACTAAAGCAGAACTAATCACAAACTCAGGCCTAACCACCAGAACTAAACAAGCTAAAACCAAGGAGTAAACCAGGTCTAGTCCAAGACCTAACCATATATAAAAGAGGATTATCCCAGGAGTTATGCAAACAGAAGTAGACCAGGTATGTGCCAAGTCTGAAACAAGCTTCAAAAACACAACCAAGACTAGACCAGGCGCAATTCAAGCCCGGGTAAGGACTAAACCAAGACTAAATTAGGTACAAATCCATGCAAACCAGAACGAGTCTGAAGTAAAATTGCACAAGATTAGATTAAAAAAAACTGTGCAAAACCAGGCCTAAACCAGATCTAATCAAGGTGAAACCAAGGACTAAACCAGATCTAGACAAGGACCTAAATAGAGAGAGCAGAACTAAAATAGAGCCAGGTGTTTACTGAGTCCAAAACAGGATTAAACACAATTATTGAAATAAAATAACACAACCAGGAACTAGACCAGGACTAAATCAGGACTAACCATGTGCAAAACCCGGTCTAAACAACCAGAACTACACAAAGTCAAGTCAAGGACTAAACCATGAACATAAGACTTGAAACCCACTGCACCGGGGACACTGAAGCATGAAAAAACATCACTGGAGCCAAGAAAAAAAGAAGTCCAAAAAAAAAAAGTTGATGACAATGGACAATATGCTGCTCTTTCGACTTCATAAAAAGTTAAAGAGGCGGTGGTAAATTATACATGACTATATGGGAAGACATCAGGCTGCACATCCATAAAATTGTCAGCTGTGGTTTAGGTATTCCCTTTGTTGATCCCAGTATGACAGACGCGTTTGCTCTCCACCAAGTGATCGTCTTCAAGTCACCGCTTCAAACAACAGAAGTTGGAGGGCGCACCTTGTAATTCATGGGAAATTGTGTAAGAAGAAGGAAAGGACACCATTTTGGAATATACTGCAAGTGAAAGCATGATGTAGCGTGTTTATGTTCATGGTTTACATGTTTTTTGCTTCGTTTTTATCATTATTATTACTTTGAACAGGGGGATTGTACGTATGGTAGATATTTTCCGACCCTTAAAAGTGGCAATTTATGAAAAAGGAATGGCATCAGTTCGCAAATTTCCCCCCCAAAACGCAGAAACAGTTTATATTTCTCTGACAGCTTACACATTCATTCAACAGAAGTGAGGTGTTGTCTTCTTACAACTATATTATATCGCTGCGGTGTAAAATAAACAAGCTATGGCCCCTGTTTACAGTATGACTGCTTGGTAACAGTTATATTGTTGAGAAAAGTATCAAAAATCTGATATTAATTGATACTAAAACACTAATTTGAAGAATTATTGATAAAAATTTTTAAAAAAAAGACAAACGTGACTATATTTGACCTTTCCTGAACAGTTTATAATGATCTTCTCCTTTATCAGAACTAGTAAAAAACAACTGTTATTTTGTGTTGAAAATGACTCATTGCGGTATTGAAATCGGTATCGAGCATTGAGCCTGTTCCACAGTATCGAAATCGAGTTTGAAAAACAGTTTTGGAATATCTGCTGCCCATATCCCACCAGGAAGTACAATTCTAAACTGTAACTTTAATAACGATTCAATGTATATATGTGCTGTTTACGTTCTTATGGCATTTAGTTAATATTGTCCTTGTTATTTCCAGATTCACACTTTCAAAACATGAAGTTCCTATAGGCTATGGTTTGGAATCAGAAATAGAGATGCTTCTCCTGTTGACACCAATCTCTCAGTGCTATACAGTAAAATAAATATAGCAACACTTAAAAATAATACATTCAGCTATAGAATTGTGTTCTTCAATCAGAACTTGGCAACCTAATCTAACATGTTGGCAAAATTAAGCTAAAGAAGGCTGCGCAACACGTCTGTCAATCATGTTATTAGGAAGATAATTCACTTTGCAACTGATTTAAACATCCACTTATAAATATAATGCATTTATGGAACACAACGACGTGTTATGGTGATTTAGCCTACGTATACCAGCTGCCCCTGCACACATGTCACATTTTAATAGAATCTTTTTGACCTGGAAGCTGTATAT
The DNA here is from genome assembly GCA_015082035.1 of Chaenogobius annularis. Taxonomy (NCBI): domain Eukaryota; kingdom Metazoa; phylum Chordata; class Actinopteri; order Gobiiformes; family Gobiidae; genus Chaenogobius; species Chaenogobius annularis. The sequence goes on from BJKM01000627.1 coordinate 57,734, forward strand.
GTAATTAGGAGAACCAGCGGCGCATTTATTTATTCATAGCCGATAATGATGTGGGTTGTGTGAATATATTGTCGTATTGTCTTATGCTGTGTGCACCCTCACACTATGACATCTCCAGGTGACACATTGGCTCCATTATGGAAAATCGCAGAATTATTGAGTATTTCAGTCAGTCGCTAATCTAATCAGCAAATGTAATATTTCCACCGAGCGTGTTTAAAAGACAAACTCAGAAGGTTATTTCGTTTGGGCATACATGACGGCACTCCACCTGACCTTTTAAATCCCAGATGCAGACAGTTGTGTTTACATAGGTGCAAACTCATCTAAAACCTGTCAGAGCCACCCGCGTGTCTTCTCACACCCATTATCCAGCTTTACGATGTCCACATTGATATTCACATGTCGTCCTATGTTCTTTGTATTGATTCCCAACCATCTTAAAGTGACTGAATTTGAAACTGAATCCTGGATTAAGTAAAGTAGAATTACAAATGTATGGGAAAAAAACCAACAACAACTGTAACTTGGCCTGACTAACCCCACGAAGAGGAGTCATATTACACATTATTTGTACTGTTACTTGTCATTAAACATGCTTTTATAAGTCCCTTCACATTGGCATTTCATGTTTTAGAATATAACATAATGCCTATCTTTTAGAGAAAAAAAAACACATTATTTAGTATCAGCTGGCTCCGTGTTCTTGGATCTGGTGTTAGCATGCCATCTACTGACAGCAGTGGGAATAAACCTTGGGGAAATAGTGGCTGGCACGCGACACACATACTTGTACTGCACACAATTTGACGGCAGAGATGCAACAAGTCTGACGGTGATCGACGGACCTAAAAAAATGCACAGGAGACAATTTTTACATGTCACGCAACAATTCGGGTACAAATTGAAACTGCATGATCTCTGCGGCTTAGAGCAAGATGACCTCATGAACGAGATGAATGAAACAAGCGTGAATTAGACATATACGCACATTTTTTTAAAAGCTTAAATAAGTTAATGTTCAATAATACATGACCTTTAAATGTCGTACTGTTGAACATTCCAGGCAAAGTATACTGAGAAAAAAGTACTTTGAAATATGATGGCCCTCTTCAGACGAATGCTGTCTTAAAGAAAATAAAATACATTCAAGGCACTATAAAAGGCACAGAGGCGAGACAGGGAAGGCAGTGGGCAAGAACTCTGACAAGGCCACAGAGGTTATTAGATACTTGTACATTATGCTAAACATGCCGCCTCTATTTCCCCAGACTACCTGAGTGAATCTACGCTCCCAGCTCATTCCATGTCTGTCAAGCGCTGTTCATTTTCTCATGGCTACTGTTACAGGTTAGCGAAAAGATCCAAGCGCTCCTGCATTCATACGGTGTTGTCACGACAGAGCTTGGGAACGAAGCGCGGAAACGAAGGTTGCGTTTGCAGCGTTTGTAGCAACCCCAACCAAACTTTCGCAGAGATTAATATAACAAGCCTTACCTTATATACATGGCAAAAACAACGTCAAAAAGTAGTGGAAAGAGCCAGCAAACAAACCGATAAACTGCTAAGTCACTACTGGTATATACATTATCACATTATAGCAGCAGCAAACTTTTCAATGAACACTAGGTTTTTTCGTTTAACATTTTAAAATCTCAGTTTGTTTAAAATTAGGCTGTGAACTCACTGTCTCGAGCGCTGCACTAAAATGTCAAACTCAATTTCAAGGCAAAGACTCAATATTCAATACTAATTTACACCACATCGCTTTTTTTATACAATACAAAATAATAGTCGTTTCTATTACATTTTCCAAGCGGTCTAAACCTCTGATATCAAGACCATATTAAAACTGTTGAGGACATTCAATATCATGCTCAAAAGCAGTATTTTTGGGTATCCTTTTAATTTTACTTTTCTTTTTTCGACAATCACATTTCAAACTGTGGTCAACTTATCTGATGCCCTGACCCTAACCTCTCCGGCCCCCAAAGGAATCGTTTTATGTTACTACAAACCCATGCAACCCTATTACACATTCTATCCGAGCTCATTTTCCAGTCAGATGTGTCAGAATGAGTTACGGCCTAATGTGGTGGGAGTGCCGCAGTAGTAATAGGCAGCCCTTTTCCATTCGGGTTCGTGCGCGCGTATCTCAGAGATGGTCACTTTTCGACGAGCTGGTGTTGTGTTTTAGACCGTCATCATTTAAGTTTATGCTCCGTTGAATCGGACAATTGGGCTGTTCTGCGGTCTTCTCAATTCGGAATGAGGAGCTCGAGAGATGCGATTGTCAAAGCTAATGTCGGCACACTGACGGATAGTGCGCATTTATGCAATATTCCCGATGTAACTACAAGCGAGTAACAGGTTTGGGGCATCATTGCTATAGGCTACGCTGCATCATTTTGCTGGTCACACAACACCATCTGCTGCCAAGGCAACAAAACATCATAACAATGTAGCAGGAGTCTAATATCTACAGTAATGTATACAGGAAATGTGTACCGTATTTTCCGGACTATAACGCGCACTTGAAAGCCTTTAATTTTCTCCCCCCCCAAAAGAACAGTGTGCCTTATAATCCAGTGCGCCCTATATATATATGGATTCATTCATATATTGTAAAATAATTGTATTTTACGTGCTACAACTGAACAATTTTGAGTTACTGTGACTACGCTAACGCTTGTTTCAGAGGTATCAGACTGTGTTGCATTTTACGCGTTGCAACTGAACAAAGTCGGGAGTTATTGTGAATACGCTCGTTAATGTTGAGCTGAATGAGTGGAACGTGTTTGATAAAGTTTAACTGACTGACGTATCTGACTGTTTTGTTTCGCTCAACGCGCCTTATAGTCCGGTGCGCTTTATATATGGAAAATGATCGAAAACAGGCCATTCATTGACAGTGCGCCTTATCATCTAGTGTGCCCCATTGTGCGGAAAATACGGTATTCATGATGAGGAGCTGAAATATGCAAAATGTCTATTGTACACAGAGAATTCTTTCATACACTTTTAACAAAAACAATTGTTTAAAGAAAGACGGTGACTGAAGATAGAGAACATCAGACATTTTGTATTAATAATTCGTCCTCAAGCCTTTTCCTTAGTCTTGAAAACAAGTCTGAAATGTTTGTATGTTTGTCAGAGCATATTCGCAACAATATATATAATTTTTGTGAAATTTTACTTAGCAAAACGACAGCATTAGTCGACCTGTTATAGCTGGAGGACTAGCCGCAATATTTAGCATATACAGTATTTAGAGCAGGGCTATTCAACTTAATTTTCCTGAGGTCCAGATTTCTCGGGGGGCCGTGGCCTCTGGGGCTACAAACCTTGTCGGAACCAAGACTAACCCAGAATCAAACCAGATCTATCCCAGGTCCAAAACAGGACTAAACCAGAAAAAACAGCAAACCAGGTTTAAACTTGTACAAACAAGGAAATAAACATGGAAACAAGAAAAAAAATCTATAATAATAACATTTGGAAGTAGGGACGCAGGCCGGATCAGATCGTTTGGCGGACCTGATCTGGCCCCCGGGTCTTAAATTGAATAGCCCTGATTTAGAGTCTGCCAATCTGGGAACAACTTGATAAAATGATAATTGCTCGTGTTATCTGAATCAGAAAAAGCTTTATTTCCAATGACAATAAAGATAATTCAAAACTAGGAATTTGCTTTGTTGATATCGTGCGACATAAAACAATGGGTACGTATTATGTAGTAGTAAAAATAAAGGTAGATGCAATAAAGGCATGCATAACATAAGGCATTGGAAATTGAATTAAATACTAAGCTAAATATATTGGATGGAACAATAATGCAAAATCACCCATACCTGCCTAATAGGCTTATTTTTTTTGTATTTTTTGAATTGTTAGGTTGTTTTTGTCCCTACATTCAAATACAAATAGTCATCCAGGCATTTATTCAGTGTTTATCATCAAATCAATCATCAATGGTAAAGACACATAAACATCAGACTGAAAAAGCGGAGAAAATACCATTGAAAATAAACACCATAAAAACTGAGATTATAAGCAGTATTGAACGCACTTGTCTCGTCATTGCAATGTCACTCAACTTCAAATGAGCCATGACACTTTTCATTTTATTCACGTTCATTTGAAAGCCAAACGGTCACCAAAAAACTGCCTGCAACTGACAGAGAAATTGGGTAATCGATGCTCTGAATTGACCTGTCTGGGTTTTCAATGCACAGATCTGACTTTTGAGTGGTAAAAAGTTTGATAATTAAATGCGTTTCCCAGACTTTTGATTAGATCACAGTGCTTTTGGCTGAGGCAGGGCTCTCTCTGTGCGTGCCCTCTAAAGCTCAGCCACCCTTGTTGTTGATAACAATGTTGCCTGGCTCTCCGCCCGGATTTACCCCACCAAATGCCACCATTTGTCCCGAGTTGACAGATTCCAGACCTGGGGAGCAACCAAGGAAAATGGAAAAAAAAAAAAAGTGCTCATGCCCTATGGCCTGGTCCAGTGTTGCATTAGTGACCTCCAGCCTCTCACACTCCACCATCTGTGATTGAGTAGTTTGAATTGAGTGGCTTGTTGTGTTGGTTCGCAAACTGTTGTACAGGAATTATTTTTAGCAAAAAGGTACCAGTTTCCGTTACCAGCCTGGATGTGCCATTTCCATTTGGATTTTGTATAATTCTGTATGTTTTGGAGTGGGTTTTTTTTCAGGTATTTAGTCTGTAATGGTACACATAAATCCTTCTTTATTCAATTTGTTTGCAATGTTGATCTAAAACGGATATTATAATAGTAAAAAAAGAGAGAAGATAATCTTATAATAATATAATAAGAATAATATTTTTTCTTCATCCCACCAAGATGGAAATGCCAGTGTTGCAATGCAGGATACATGAACAACAGGAGAAACAAAATCCAATCAAAAATAAAATGAAATACTATGAAAAATATCAGCAATTTGGACTTCCTGATCAAAACTGCAGAAACGCTAATGACCACGCCTCTTCACAAGCACATTTCACTGTCATTTACGAGTTTTTAGAAAAATGCCTAAGTGACTTAAACATTTTTTAAAAAACTATACGAAAGGCCCGCATTCTTGAATAATTAAGAACGGAGCTTTGGCCGGAGAAAGCTTTGAATGCAGGACAAAACAGGATTATTCAAACATGCACGGATCATTTGGAATTCAGCTTTGAGTAAAGTCATGATAAAGGAACACTGTTACAGCATTCACACGTCAATTTTACGTAACAAAACCCCTTTAAAGAATACTGTATACTCCTGACCAAGATTCTGGTTCAAGATATGGAGATGGGTCCTTGGATGCGGCGCTGAGGTCACCCACTTCTCCTGACAGGTTCTCAGAAACACAGCTTGAAGCATGGGTTAAATGCAGAAGACGAATTCCTCTCCATGGAGGCAACAAAGTGTACAAAATACACATTGAAAAGGCTGAATTAATGGGTAGCAGACTTATCGACCCAGGTCAGGGTGGATTTCTGAGTCTCTGCTTCCAAATCACTACTAAAGACCATATACTTCATTCATGGACTTACATTATCGAAGAAAGCCAGACAGACAAATATTAAACCTGACTTAACAGACTCTAAAATTGACTATCCAAGTGAATCATGTTTAAAGAGTGTGAGTATGGATTTTGTAATTGTCCAAAAATCAATGGGTGCGGGGGAATTGAAATCTGGATATAAGAAATAGCCGGTGTAATTGTTTCATTCATCTTCTTAGGGGTGTTTCGGTTAAGAGCTGCACGTGCAGAAATCTTACGTGGAAAACTCTGCGCTAAACAGTTAGTGAGAGGGTAGTAGCAATAGCTCTGGCAATAGTAATAACAGTCATACTCAAATAGTACTTATGACTCTGCGTATAACCGGGGTAAAAATGTTGTTTAATGCAACTCACCGGGCCAAAGGACATGGTATAGCTCGGACAATAAAAGAGCTGACATTGCATGACAACCATTACCGCTCACAACCATGCGTCCTCTTAATATTGTTGACCGATGCCAAGAATTGAGCAGACTAGAGTTCGTTACAATTAAAAAATTGATACTGATTTTGAAACCAAACAATCTGGAACTCTCTCTCTCAACAACTACCGGACTGCACTTGAAATTTTGATTAAATGATAAATAATGTGTTGAAGATTTGAATTTGAATATTTAGTATACTGCTGCGAGTAGAAAAGGCTACAAAAAGAGCTGATTTAAAATAAAAATGTAAATTATGATTTATTTTACAGACTAATAACAAATAGAGATTTTTTTTCAGTCTTACCAACCCCTGGACTGCACTGGCCTTCAAGAAACTGCCCATCTATTTAGCATTTAATGTTTAAGCCACTTAATAATGAATGCCTATATTTTGAATGTTTTGTTTATTTTACAATGTGTGCCACATCTTTAATTGTAAAACCACTTAAAAATATATTTTAATGATAGCAATCAAATTGAGTTGTTTCTTAAATATCAGCTGGTCTTCTACTAGTTATGATATAGCTGATATATATTTAAAACAAATAAAAAATGATAAGGCATGAATAAAATCGTATTTAGTTAACCCCATTTTTTATTCATGCCTTATTATTACTTGTTTTATATTTTGCAATTATACTTCTTGTTTCATGTTGCACCTTATCAGTGAAGACAAGTTCCTAGTTTGTGAATCTTGTTTTTATACTAGTTCTGATACGGACCAAGACATTGCTAAACCTATTTTAAGTTCACTTTTGTCCTATGTGGTTTTGACATTAGTTTTCGTATTTCAGTATACAATTAGTATGGACTGGGGAACAACAGTGGACACTTAGTAACATGGTTGACATGGAAGACAATTCAATTACACATAGACCTTTTACTCAAATTTAGTCATGCATCTATTTCCGTCTGTTTACGGGGAAAAACAGACAAAAAGCGCGGTGGGCCAGCACCTATTGGCAACAGTAAGCAATTTGTAACAGGGTTGACTTTTGACACTTTCATTCCCTTAAATCCTTTCAAATGTGCACTGTTGGATGCTGAGAAAAAAAACTACCAATGCTAACTACTCCGCCACTGCCAACCCCAATTACAATTCAGTAGCAGCACATTATAGCTTTAAATGACCATGTGACACAGGTGGCCCCATTGGACCAAATCTGCCAGCCTTCTTTAAGCAGAACTGTATAGGACAGTCATTACTTCTGATGTCACAGACGCCTTTGCTATTTAGCAGAAAAGCTGACAGTTGTTTGTTTTGGTCAATTAGCAAACATAGCTTTTAGGCGGCATTTATACGGATCACATTTTCTGCCGCAATTAAAAGCATCTACACTTTAAATACGAACCACTACTTTTCATTAACTGTGAGACACTTCTTAAGGTCTTCAGAGAGCTACTAATTAAAGGCAGAAATTGTGTTTTTTGTTCTCCCACGACACAAGGCCAGCGAAGAAAAAGCAAGAAAAATAATGTCAAGACTTCACTTTTCATTTTCAACATTTGAGCAAATTCCCCCATGAATCACCTTGTATCTGTAACAAACAAAAAGACAACTGTTTATCAAGTCCCCGAACGTCACCCACTGCTCCGGCTGCCAACAGTCTCTGAAAACTTTTGTAATTTTCTTCACAGTAATTCATGCTGTGTCAGATGAGGCTACGCTGACTTCTTTCACCATTTTGGTCAGGCTTTATTTACTGCATACTGTCGCATATACACCCGTTTCCTATAGCTGTCTACAACATGTCTTCAGCTTCCGTCCACCATGTCGATGCTCTATTGTGCAAATAAAATTAATATGAGATGGAGAGGTAGTCTAAGTAGCAATTGAAAAAAAAAAAAAATGCATAATCCATTTTAAGGACTCAATAGTTCGATACAGTAGTGTTTCCCAACCAAGGGTACTGGGAATGTTTTCAGATTTTAAACATGTAATTGAGTTTTTGACACGAAAAAAAAAAAACATGATTTATAGAAAACGGTTCAACTTCAGAATGTTTTTTGGAGGATTTTGACATTAATATCATTAGAATAAGACTAATTCTCCGTCAAAGGAAGTGAAGAAGCGACTTGGATGAGTGGTGAAACGTATTCACTGTTAAAACATTTCAGTCCAGTTTTTTTTTTTGCTTTGAAAGAAGAGCATATAATATACATAACTAACAATATACTACTAGTAAACATATTTATTTGCCTGGTATTTGAGTAGAAAAAGTGTATGGGGTACTTTCGAAAAAAAAAATTGGGACCCACTGCAATGTGGTATTTGATGATGATAATGCCCTGGATTTGGATAGCGCCTTTCAAGACACTAATGGGCAAGGTGGGTGGTGTCCTGCCCAAGGCCACAACAACAGTAAAGTCTGAGCCAATCCGCGAAGATTCGAGTTGGTGGACGAGCACTATGATCACAGAGCCACTGCTGCCCCATCCTTGGACTAACTAGGCCTAACTCCGCTTAGCTTTCGAGATCAGGCGAGACAAGGCACTCTCAAGATGACCTAATGATTGAGAAGATTGGAAAAAAAATACTCATACTTAAAACATTTTAAGTTCATGCCAGCCCTTCAATGAATAAAGAGAGTGTCAAGTATGAAAATCAGATACTAATTGATACTAAAACTAGCATTGAAAGTAGATATTCATTTGAGAAATATATTGATACAAAAAAATGAATGAAATAAAAGGACAGAATTTGACCTGTTTTAAAAGGATCTTGACCTTTATCAGAATTAGCATAGGACCACATGGTAACAGAAAGAAAGTACTATCATTTTGTCTCGAAAATGTCAGTATATGGTCTAAAAAAAAAGTAAATCATCATCTGCATTGAGCCTATTCCTTGGTATCGAAATCAAGTTTGCAATGAGTACTGTAGTAGTGGAAGGTGCACCCTGTATCTTACCAATATGTAGTTACTCCAATCTATTTTCCAATTGTCTTACGTCTTTGCAATCTACAAAAAGCTGTCTGTTGCACTTACACATTCCCCACACGGCCTTTCTAATGTAAACACCCATAAACATCTCTTTAAAAGGTTTTGCTTGCTATTACTTCCAAAGCCCCTAAATACTTTGAATTTGCAAGCTTGCGCTCCTTATTTCACATACTTGTAATTACTTTCTCCTTTAAAGTGCATCTTGTTTACAGCGGTTTCCCTTAGCTCGCTCAGCGCTCCCTTTCTTCTTCTCCTTATCCCTTGCGCATATATCTACAAAAGCTTATTTACTTGCACATTCTGAGCCCCCCTTTTGAAAACCGCTTAATTAGAAAGAGCCTGCGAGTGCCACATGTCCTCTCACATAACACTACAATCACCCTCGCCGTGCAATTCAAACTTTTTTTTTGGTTTTCAATCGTACCCTTGTGTTTCCACCCAGCTACCCAACAAAGAGAGATTAGAGATGGCATGGCCAAGTAAACAACAGAACACATGTAGTGGGGACATTAATATTTATTGAGGTATTATTATTATTATTTTAAGAAGTGTGCTACTAGAGTGGGGGCTATTGAGTTCAGAGCATGAGCGGCACACTGTCCGGATCAAGAAGCAGCAGTGATTACAGCTAAGACGTGCCCGGACGAGACAACACGTTTTTAATTAAGCGAGACAAACAAAAAGAGAGTTGGATGGTCAAAGTGGGTGAGGGACAGAACAACAGGTCTGATAGAGCGGATTATGAATTAACATGTCTATGAAAAACAAATGCTGCATGCACGGAACAAGGAACTTTTTCTTGTCTTGTCTTAAAGGTGCACTATGTAACGCTTGAAATGTGAGTATTCTGGAGCGGAACGGCAAGTAAAGGGCCATGGATGGGCAGGCGCCAGGCTTGTTTCACTTCAGCAGACCAGATTTTGCAGACAGCACACCAAAGCGGCGAAAAGCCGTGCAACCCGGGTCGCAGTCGAAGTCGCTCGCCATCCCAGAATGAGCTTCAACCGTATTCAAGCATAACCCTAAGCGGGAAAACTTTTTTCCTTTCCAAAAAATCGCTTTTCTAACAGATGGGCTGTAGTCTACTCTAGACTTCTCCACAGACAGACACAGAGACAGCAGCTGCAGGGTTCTCTCCGCTCGCCACAAGGCCACCGATGGCGCGCGCCTCTCGCTAATGCAGTCTGTTTTGGGCTTTTCCGGTCTAAGGTTTGCCATGTCTCCCTTAACATATTAGTGCTCTTTCTAAAATATGTCACAGTATGGCATTGGATGAGGAACCCAAATGGATGCATGTCAGTCTAGTTAAGGCCTGAGTCAGTCCTGGTTTGGTCCTGGTTCAGGCCTGGTTCTGCTTCAGTCCTGGACCATCTACAGCTTGTCTATCCATGGGAGGAGGATCTCTCCTTTACCATGGTTCTCCTTGAAATATCTCTTTTTCCAAATAGTTTTTTTTTTCATATTTGTTTTCTTTGCCGAGAAGGAGCTCCTGCTCTGGGACACACACATTATTTTGTCTATTTCCTGTAAATGTTGGTACCACTTTTATGGTTAGATTGTTAGATTTGTTCGATAGATTAACTTTCTAACTAAAATCCATAATGTTGTAAAGCCCAGCGAGGTGACCGCTATTTTGTCTTTGGGCTCTACGAAAATACATTGAATTGAATTAACCAATCCATCTCCATGAAGACAAGCTTACAGGTCAGATTTGTGGAGAGATGCACCTGCTGACAACGAAAATGCATGTTTTTATGGTAAATTTCAGCTATAAAAGCACCTGCAAATGAACAAATTCAATATAGATACATTTAATGCCATACTGTGGGACAAATCCAGTAATATATCGACGACATTTTTATATTGTGCACCTTTGAATGCTGGACTCCACAACAGATCAACAACAAACCGTACATAACTTTTTCTTTTTTACTGGACAGTAAACAGCATGAAATGAGGGTACACCGAGCGACATTCAGCAAATTGTCCAAATTGACCACACCTCTTTGCAATGGTGTAGCCCTGCACCGTGTCTGCAAAGCATTTACTTCCCATTGGTATTCAGGGGGTTCCGCTGGGGGGCCGTCTAAAACTACCATCTCTTTCCTTTTATAGTTGACAATATTTTTCATCTTTGCAGTCTCCAATTTAAATTTAAACAGTTAGAGTACAAGGGATCATTCGTGTCAGGTCACACATGTTGTATACGAGAGTCTCACAATGCTCTTCTCCACATCCTCCATTTTCAACTTTACAGAATGCAAACTTTTTAAGCGAGATAAATCACAAAGTTGTTTATCCCCCGGTGCACCGTAAGGACACGTTTCGGAGCGCTCAGAACTCAAAGTCTCTTTCTTGAACTCTATGAGGCCATGGAAAAGACCTGATTAAAACCATACGCCGTTCTTTCCCCCCCCCCCTCTTCCCCTCTTTGTTCCTTTTCACCAGTGACCTGTGTATAAATATTCCCACATACACAAATACTTGGGAGGTTGAAACGCGCACCACGACCTACTTACCCTGACAGCCTCGAGTGTTGCTGCTGCTGCTTCTGTACATGCCCAGACTTGGAAAACTGTGATGGTATTAATGTGCCATTTCTTTTTTTTCTTTTGCATAAATTGGGAAGTGGAAGAAGGGCAGAGTCAACCTAGATTGTGCAGGGAGAATTTTATTGGAATTGGTCTTGTATAAAATGTTCTATTCGTAGTGAAACTCAGTAACGTGTCTCATAAGTGCTGCCTGCGTACTGTACGATGGTCAGAGGGGCCGATGGCGCTGATTGGCTGCTTCGCTACTCCAGAGCAGGTGTGACTATTTTTTACTGGTATAGAATTAATGCGGCCTGACCAGTCTGTTCAAATGGTCTGGAATCGGACCATAAATGCGCATCAAAAAAGGGTCTCCTAACGTGGGGACGGCCCGACCACAGCCGCCAATTTGTAGCACGTGCCCCTCAAACGCGGAAGACGTCGCGTAACCATGAGAACAAAACTGAATTTACCTCAGATTTATAGAGTCTAGTTCTTCTATTGTTGAGCCGCCATGTTTGTTTGGACGCGAACGGACCATGTGTTTCTCTGATAGGTTAATCCGCCTGTCAATCACGCCCTTTGAAAATCAGGTAGACGGGGTATAATTCCAGACCAAAAAGTGTGTGGTCTTGGATGGTCAGGGAGGAAGGAATGAGTAATAATGAGGATGCAATTTATTTTCTATTGTAAAAAAAAAAAAAAAGAAGAAAAAAAAAAAGAAGAAATGCTCAATAAATAAATAAATATGATGACAACACTGAGCCGCACTGGAGACAAGGCTGAGCTTCATCAAATGCTTAATGGGACACATACAATTCAAATATTAGGTATATCAAAACTTGCCCAAAATAGTACTATATATTTTTATTAAGGGCCAAGAGCAGCATAAGTTAAACATGACTTTGAGGGGCTTTGTCAAATTAGAAAAGTATATTTGGGGTCGACATTGCACTCAAGAAACCCTTAAATATATTATGCCACCTATTTAAATATTTAAAGTTTATTGAATGCAAATAATTCAGATCTAAAATGTACCTATTTAAAAGATGTCTTATAAAGTTCAGCTACAATTGCACACCGCTTTATTACGTCGACATCTTTCGCCCTTATATTTTGCTACGCATATACATGACAAAAATATTTCATCCCATCAAAGCAAATAAAACCAATTAAGTCCCAATGACAATGTCTGAGTAATGGCGCTGAGTGGCATGCATGAGTGTTTACGAGTTGTTTTTCCTGTGCTTTGGCAAAGTGGCGTCAACAGGCCTCAAAGGGACCACCGGATCACTGTTGGCAAAGACAGAGCCCTCATGCTACAGTACGTGACCAAACACTCAGACATCAAGTGTTTGCGCGCTGACGTCGACCAGGACGAAAGGCAGGGCGAGAGAGAAATGCACGGGTCCACATGCCGCTAATTGGCATACGGTTAGAAGTGCCTCTCCTGTGATTCGGCGGATAAAGGTATAAACACAATGACACGCTGGCTTAGTCATGGAAATGTAGCTTTAAAAGGTATAACAAATAAAACGGTGGGAAATGTTGGAACGCGAAGCAGCACGACACAACATTGTGTGCATTTGTGATGAGGAGCAGAATGAAACATTGTTACTTCCACTACTTTTATAAATGAAAAGTAGGTAATAAAATTAATTCTGAACTGGAAGAATGAGAGTTCTGTTAATCACTGAGAAATAAAATATTCAACACTTTTTAATTTATTTGCAGCATTGGTAGTAGAAGTACTTGAAATCTTAGTAGTAAAAATCACATGAAGCGATGCAATAAATCAGTTTACGATATCTACATCTTAATCAGCCTTTATAAAGCATGAACAGACTTTTCTTAATGAACAAATGGTTTGTTAAACGAACAATGACTTAATTAAAAGCATCGTTATAATAAAGGGTTACAAATAAGTTTTAGACGCTTAAACCAATACCTTAGAAATTTGAATAATGCAATGGTAAGTAAATAAATGTTATATTTATTATGTTTCAATTCAATTTAATAACAGCAGTTGCCTTGAAGTAGAAATACTATTATATGCGTAGACTTTTGCTGGAGTAACTAAACAACATCTTGCATCAATTACATTCCCAATTCAAAAGTCAAATCTTCAAAACATCTGCCCCATTTGCCTCTTCATCCCTCATCCCTCAGCCCCAGCCCCAGCCAACCAGCACAAACCAATTCACTTATCTGCTCCTCTCATTCAGCCCATCGAATTACAGGAAGTGTCTGCCAAATACATCTAAACACCGATCGCTTTCTCTCCGCGCAACCTTCCCGCTTTGACGGCTTCGATTGAATTAGAAAGAAGCGCGGAGTCATTTACAGTTTTTACCGGAAATACTGCTGATTACCATTATTGGACTAAACATTTGTCGGGATTAATACGGCTGATTCATTCAAGCGATGGAGAAAGAGAGGAAGCCGACCAATTTTTTATGGTATTTTGTCCTTTTAGTTTTATTCATTTCGGGGAGGCTTGGTTGAAACGGCCGTGTTAAGCTTTGCCAGGTTCAATAAAACAATCATGGCTGAAAAATGGCAAAGTTTCATTTTATCCCATACCTTTACGTCTCGGTGCCACGGGAGGCTATTTTAAGATGTGGGATTTAATCAAGGCAATGGCAACGCAAGTGCAAGTTTCAGCCTAATCAGAGTAGAGAGGGTCATTATTTTCATGTGTTTTTTTTTTCTGCCCAACGTGAACTATACTCCTTACATCAACCTGAAATACAAGGTCTTCCGAGGCCAAAAAGCAAGAAACTTTAAGACAAGGGAAAGACAAAGCAACGAGTAAAGCTTACTTTGTGCAGTAATTCAAAATGATTTACAGAAAAAGTGTGTTAAAAATAATACATTAAGCTATTGGGGGAAGTTACATGTCAGATCTAGGGAGAGACGACCCTGCTAACAATAAGAATGCATGTTTTTCAATGTGTTTTTTTTGGGAGTAAAGAGGTAAAGCAATCACAAGGTTGCCGACCCAACATTCTGGACATTTTGGAAGAAACTGTTGTATGCTTAAGTATAGTAAAAGTAGTAATAAAGTACAGTAAAAGCAGTCGAGTGGTAATTCTTTAGTCGTTTGGTTGATTAATCGTCGATGGAGTCTTCAGGCCTGTTGACACCGCTGCGTCCAAATTCGTGCTTGCCAAATTGAATGTCTGTACATTCAGGATTTGCGCCCCAAAAATGGTCAAATCACGCGGCAAAAACGCTGGATTCGCAGATCGCGCGTCCACATAGACTTTGAATGTAAACGGGACGCTTTGCCGCAGCGGTGTGAACTTGGCTTTAGTCGACCAAAATATGCATTTGTTGACTATTTATTGTGATTATATCAAATCTATATGGCAGCAGAAAGAAGTGTATCAATTTGAGTGAATTGTAATTTTAATCTGCCGTTTTACAGATTAATACACAGATAATTAGTAGTTTCCTGTAAAAAAAGAAAAAAATAATAATAATTGTATGAACTCCTGCAATCTTGTGGTCTTGCCAGTGAATTCTGGTTGTCATTGGGATATTTCATCATTTTGAGAGCTTTTACCAAGGCCCCGCCCCTTCATTGATGCACAGAGCATCCTAAATTGCAGTGGTAATATAAGTTCATATCAGTACATTTGAGAACATTTTTCAAGTCCTTTTACCCCATCTATGTTGCAGTTCTTTGCAGTACAGACGGATTGATCAGATTGGTCCAGAGCCACCTTGGGTCACCAATCATATGGAGGTCTTCCACATAACTCTGTCAGAGGGTGACATGGCCCCCGTTCAGATGGGAGAGGAATGGTGCGCATAAATCGTTCCCAGAGGCCGCGCGATCGATAAACTGCTCCGCTGACGGACGAGACATTTGTCATATCAGGCTTCCCATACCTCGGCCTGCTAAACACCAAAACACTGCTGGGATTGCTCTGTCCTTGGTTAAGAACATACAAATGTCACAACTCCAAACTTCCATATATAGAAGGAACATCTGGATATTGATCTAACCCATATCTACTGATTGAAGAGTGCACTGCCTGGAATGTTCAGCCTCATATAACTCATTCATCTCCATGTAGACAAGAAGGGGAAAGCACCTGGCCAAGCTATACAGGTCAGATCTGTGGAGAGGCAACTCCACTCACACAGTAAGTTTTCAAATGTAGATACATTTGAGCAATGAAAACGGCCGTAATGAAATAAATGCCATGGATAAGTTTAATGCCATACAGGGGAATATTCCAGTCAAAGCAATAACATCTCCATGGGAACGAGCAGATGGCGGACCTCCGGAAAAAAAAGTTACATAGCGCTCCTTTAAATACAAGTCTAATACAAACAACAAATACTTTTCTACCTTGATGCGCCCAGATACTGTATATGCACTTATGCTCAGTGTTTGTAATGTGCTGCAGCTGGAAAATACTATTTTAAAGTATTAGTTTAGTACAGATTTGAATAATTTAAAATATTAGCCTATAAATAATTGATTCAGTTATCTAAGCATACTCATTATCAATTAAATATATATATTTTAAAGGACAACCTAGGCTTAATAAAGCAGCCATCTTATATTCAATGTGATATTTTGCCATCCTTGTTTTAAATGGATGTCTGATAAATTGATTCTCATAAGAAAGTGGCAAATAACATATTGATTAAATAAAGCTCCTTACAGTTTTAGACAGAGATGACAGGAAAACTGTCTAGCCAATCGTTTTTATATAGAATTCATTTTGGGTCTGGTCAAGGAGGCTCTCCATAATTGCCTCCACTTCTCCTGGATTACAGATGTTAAATGCGCAGCACATTCTTCTGGTTTAATCTATTAATGCAGTTTAATAATTGATAGTCGGCCTCCTCGCCTGTGGTCCCGGCTCATAATCAATTAGTCATTATAATGAGAAGGTTAAGAGGCCAGACAGGGGATGATTCATTCTGAACCTAATGGAGCTCGGTCCAGGACAATATGGCTGCAGGTTTGACCCTAGAGTCACAGAAAAGAGATGAAAATTGATTGTGAATTATAACAAGATTTCTTTAGAACATTTTCGTTTCCTTTGAAAATGGTTTTACGAACTATCAGAATCAGAATCAGAATCAGAAAGAGTTTATTGCCATTGTCAATGAACAAAATTCACAACATAGGAACTTGTCTCGGCCTTAAGGTGCATACATACATATACATACATATACATTGGTATTAGTTTTAGCAAAGCTTGGGTTTTGTTTTACTCCTGATTCCCAGCAAGGAAGTTACTAAGGAAGTGACAAATTAGAGAAAGAAAACCATCACGAGCACAAACTATAAGAGCTGTGTCTTCTGTTTTTGTCACTAATTCATTGAAGTTTGAACCCTAAATTTCGTGATCAAATAACGCAATGTTCCTCAGATTTTAAGAAAGTAAAACATACGTACTAAATATGCTTTAGAAAATATTAAACTTGTTTTCAGTACATGTATTTATTACAACCCTGATTACTACTGCACATTATATTACAGTATTATTGTAGACTCTAAAAGACAAACGGAAAACCGGACATAGATGGACCAGTCCAATAGTCCCAAACAAAAGTCCAAACAGTTGGTGGGAATGTCGGTGTAATCCCTCATTCATCCAGGAGTGTTCCATTGTAGAAAAAGATTCAGTTGTAGTCATCTGAACTCAGTTTTAGAAAAAACAAAACGTTTGGACTCTCATCCAAGAATTCAAGAAACAAGAACTGGAAGCCTTCTCAGAGCACATTAATGCAGTGGAAGGTTTACAAGAGAAGATGCTAGGAGAACCGCTTGCCCTTTCTTGATTGTTCACTATCAGAAGACAAGACGGGAAGCTCCAGATAGAAGTATATAGGAAACCCACACACACGGATCAGTACCTGCTCTTTGGCTCTAACCACCCACTACAGCATAAGCTGGGAGTGATCAGAACACTACAACACAGAGCACAAGAGGTGCCCACCAGCTCAGAGGGCAAGAAGAAAGAGGAAAAACACGTCCGGAATGCTCTCTCAGCCTGTGGATACCCGACTTGGGCTCTGAACAAAGTGAAGAGAACCAATAAGCAGGACAAAAGGGACAAAAGGGAAACAGAACCAAGAAGAAGGGTGTCTCTATCCCTTATGTCTCTATGTGACTATGACTGTCAGAAAAACTGCAAAGAATTTTTAACAACACGAAGTCCCTGTTTATTTCAAACCAGGCAACACTTTAAGACACAGACTTGTTCACCCTAAGGACAAGATGCCTACACAAAAACAGAGCAATGTAGTGTATTCTATCCAATGCAGTGAAGAAAGTTGTAAAGAGCGTACATAGGGGAGACTAAAACGCCACTTCCACAAGAGGCTTTATCAGCACAGAAGACCGCGAATACAAGGACCCGCAGAGCGCCGTGCATCTTCATCTTAAAGCCACAAACCACTCTATTGAAGACAGTGAGGTGGAGATTCTGAGCAGGGAAAAAAGATGGTTTGAAAGAGGAGTTAAGGAGGCCATCTTTGCTAAAAAAGAGAATCCTTCTTTAAATCGTAATGGAGGTTTAAGATTCAACCTTCCTGTTGTTTATAATGGTTTGCTGAAATCTTGGAGACGCCCGGGGCATTCTGATGTTAATCAGATACTCAATGAGGAGGGAGCCAAAGTCAGGTCACAATAGAAAGTAGATGGCCCATCTCAGTTAAGTTTCGATGGGCCATTATGAGGAGGTCCAGCCCGGTGGCAGGGCTTTCACAGAGTAGGATATAAACAGGAGTTCTCAGACTTGTGTCACAGATTGAGAATGACTCTTGGATGAGAGTTGAAACGTTTCGAGTCCAGATGACTACAAATGAATCTTTTTCTACAGTTGGTGGGAATGTTTTCACATAAATCAATGAAGAAAGTGCACTATAACATGTAAACAAAAGTATGTATTGCCCTAAAATGTATATGTCATTATTGATAACCAAATGTGGGTATCATAGTGAATCGATATATCGACACTCCCCCTCCAATAATAAACTCCCCCTCCCCTTAAATAGTTATCATTCCTGATCTTTGTACATGCAGTAAATGCTAGGTTATGTTGGCAAAGCAGCAATTAACAACTCAGTAAAGTTAGCTAACATGATCAACAAAAACTCATCAATACATGGCCAATTAGTGAAGTTACACCTCATTAGCACTTGATTCCGGCACTTTGTAATTACATCACTGAAAGTTAGATAATTAGTCTTCTATGTGAGGCCCAGCCCTGTGAGGCTGCTCGGCGAGAAGGATCAACCCAAATGTCAGCCATATTGCTTGACCCGCAGGTGGCACGACGCGGACGAGTGCAAATTATCCGCGGGCGCTTTGGAGATGAGAACAGCCAAACAAACATTAATTACGCAGATTCCCTGTCATTATTTACAAGCTCTATCGCCAGCTGCCGTGCGAGCCTTACTGAAAGGTTAATGACAAACAGCGCGATGTGAAGGCCAAAACAAAGTCCGAGCAACCGTCGCTTTTCTTATTGGTAAGTGCAGTGGTTCTAATCCCGGGGGGGGTCATGAAATGATTTCAGGGGGTCAGCTGATGATGTGGGGGATATTGAAACTGTATGTAATGGTCTTAAACAAGGCTTCACACCGTCTTGTTTACTGGCCTTGCAAATTCATTTATCTAGGCGTATGCCATGAAAATAAAAGCAATAAATAGAAATAAGGCTACTTTGCGGTTGGTCGATTTTTTGTGGTTGGGGGTCACGAACGGCAACGGTTGTCATTATGGGGGTCGTGACTGAAAAATGTTGAGAACCACCGGGTTAGTGTAAAACAGTATAGGCTCCAGAGAGATGGAAATGATGATGCAGGTTGTCACGTGTAACTTGGTAAATGTGTTGTTCATGAGTTTGAGCTACAGATTTATAGGCGCCATTTTGAGTCGTTTTGACTATTAAAAAATACAATCATTTGTTTTGAATATGGCAACGGTGCTAATTTTTTCAAGGATTTTTTAGCCCATATTAGGCTTTATTAGACAGGACAGCTTAGTGTGAAATGGGGATGAGAGAGAAGGGTGGACATACATTTTCAGAGTCGGGATTTGAAGTCACAACACTGTGTGCTGCCACGTTAACCACTCAAGCTGTTTGTTTGTTTTTTTTCGTTCTGGTTGAGATTGGAGGTGGCCAATAACAAATTATCCATATTAGTGTGAATTCTTTTGAAAATGTGCAAAAAATTGGGTACATTGTTTCTAATATAAAATCATGTATTATTTTTATCAAACTTAAATCTTAAAATGCTATAAAAAGTGATATTTCTGTCTGATTACATTTGCCTGATACCAAAACCTGAGCTTATACATAAAGACATGTTTAAAACATTTCTGTTGTTCTGATAAAAAAATAAAAAAAATAAAATTTAAATAAGTATATTGCCAATGTTGCCCTCAATTACTTGAGATAAACTGACCAATTAATTTTAAAGTTACTGCCATCTCGTTTTCTGACCCTAACCTTGTTCATAATAGATAAAATAATCTTGTGATTCCGACAATTTGATGCATGTCTTTCCCTCTCTTATCCTCATTTCACTCTGAACAGTCCTGTCCAATAAAACCTACAGGCCACAAATCATAAAATAATAAAAATAAAAATCCAAATAGTTTTATTTTAGTTTGTACCAAGTCCAAGTACTCGATGTCACCTCTTTGAATGTACTAATCACAGTCAATGATGTTGAAATCAATGTCAGAATGAACATCACAATTTCGCTATAATTAATTATTATTGACACCAAGACCAAACAACTGCAACTACGAAAAATTAAGTAAAGTTAATGTGACATGGTGTACTTTTTTGGAGCAAGGATTCCATTATTTTGCATCTAAAAAGTCTCACAATTATTATTTTTTTGGTTCTCACGATTATACTGTGACCTGAATAATAATTATCGATTAACCAAATAATCTAGACATCCCCTATCTCTTGGCAAACAGTCCCTTCGGAGCCCACTACTACCTGGCACCAACCTTCCCTTTTCTGCCTGCAGTGTTGTTGTCTTGTAGTGGCGGATCTCGTCAGGTGGCTGCAGAAGAAGCGGGTGAGCCTGCCATTTCTTAATTATTGATAATGAAGCCCGCCGAGACCACAGTGAAAGATGAAGGGGAAATGGCAAAGTGATGCAGTCAGACATAATAACAATACGCGGCGTGATGGGATCGTAATGAGAACAATTACACAGCTTTGCACTCGGTAGCCGCAACAATGGAAGGCCTTTCAGCTATTCTGGGAGGCTCGTTCTAGTGAAATCACAGCTCCGGACAGCTCTTTTCTTCCAAATACTTAGTGCCACAAATAAATACACGCTGGTAATCTACTGCCAAGTCTGGGGATTGTTTATCAGACCTATTACTTTTAATGGAGTGATGTCGAAAATTGTAACGCTTCTGAACCTTACTAAATGCAGAGAAAATCCGCTTTTTGTGTAATTGACTTATTTGGTCAGCTCGGTTGATAGCAACAGCTGTGATATAGTGGATTAAGTGGTTTTGAGATTAGTTTTATAGCAATAGGTGTATAGTAGTGGTAGTAGTAGCCGTTGTAGTAGTGGGAAATGGTACAAAAACACACATTTGTACAGAAGTGTATGCAGACACTGAGGGCGAGGCAGGTTGAGTGTCTTGAACCAAGGACACAATTGACAGTGTCACTTCAAGCAGTCAGAGGAGTAGGAGTAACCAGTCGTAATGTTGGTGGAAGTTGTAGGAAAACCAGTAGTAATAGTAGAAGTAGTAGGGCTGCAACTAATGATTATTTTGGTAATCAATTAATCAGACAATTATTCTTTCAATTAATCAGTTTGTTGTTCGGATCGCGTAAGGTCCGAGATTATAAGATTTTTACGAAATTTGACCAAGATGAAGCTAAAGAGATTGAGAACATACAATAAACCGGCCGCAGTGTCGTGGTGTTCGAATCCCGACACTCGAATCCCGACAATTTACTGCATGTCCTCCTTTCTTCCCCGTCCACCATTTCACACTTTCCGCTCTGATAAAAACGACGGGACCAAAAATCTCATTAAAAAAAAACAAAAAAACATTTTACACATTTCTTGTGTCATTTGGGGGTAGAATTCTGTCTGTCTGAATCATAAAACATCTTCTCTCAGCAAATGACTTGGATATAGTTCAGCGTTTCTTTTATCCGATTAAATTTTTTATTTATTAAAATTTTTGGGAAATTTACACAAATAACAAAAAAACAAGAAACACAAACAGAGAGCAAAAAAAAAAAAAGAGAAAAAACCTTAATAATATAAATAATTAAAAATAAAAATAAGGACAAAATATTCTGTCAAAGTGTACTGTATTAACAAGTCCACTGTATGCATACTGTATATCATAGTATTAATAAATAGATATATTAATGTATTTTACACACATTTTTAACTCAATTTTTGTGCTGTCACAAAAACATCTTTCCTCGTGCTTCACTCACTTCACCTCTTGCTGTCGCAGCAGGTGGCTCGAATAATTCTGACAGAGGATGGAAATAGAAAACTCCTAAACTCAGCAAAGTAGAAAAAATATATAATAATAAACCACCGTGCTCTCTCCTCCACATCTAAAAGTCACCGTGACCTTCTCGTCCTAAGGGGAGAGAGGCAGCGTTATACCCTCGCTCATTAAATCCCCTGGAGGTTTACAGCCATGATAAAGCAAACAAATGGCTCGTAATTGCAGCGGTAATAAGCGGAGGGGTCGTAATTAGCCGTGCTATTCATCCCATATGGACGGCCTAAGTCACAACGCCGGATCCTTCTCTTAGATTGTGCATTCTGGTGTGACTTCGTGTTGTCGGCACAGAGCGAACATTGTGCTTGTCGGTAAAGAGCTCCTGCAGTTGTCGTCACGCTATCCCGGCATGCGCCACTAAACCCCACACTGGCAGCTCTGGTGGCAGGGAATTCGCGTCGCAAAAACAAAAAAACAACGGCGTTAGCTGCAATAAACAAACTTTATGGAAGTTTCGGAGATTGTGGATTATTTCGACGCACTGAGATGTATAAATGATCGTGGCAGAGAAGAAAGACAGAGCGTTTTACTTGATTTGCAAAGCTCCAGATTGACGGGAGAAGTGGATTTCGGAAGTTCTGAAGACAAGCCTCACATAAATTAAGCGACAAATGCATTTCTAAATTAATTTGAGGAGTGATATACCCATTTCCTCATAACAATTGAAAATCATGTGTATAGGTATATATTATAATTCAATTCAAAAGCAAGATCATGTGGTTTAAAGTGAAAAATAATAGCAAATACTTTTCAAAAACATTAAAAAAATGGCTTCAGCTTAGTTTGAGTTAAAAAACAAAACAAAATCACATCAGTAAACGTTATATGTACTGGTGTATTTCTCGCAAACATCTCCAGGATTTTTTGTTATGATATTAGTCGGTGGAATATGCATCAGATTTAGTGCGCCATCTAAACTCTTTAAACGCACACTCATGACACTTAACGGTCGCTAATATTTAACCTGTTTCGTTTTTTTAAGATGTGTTGTTATTCACGGCTTCATTTAACGACAAAGATAAACTCCAACAGCTACATTTCAGGCTTGTTGCCATTCATTACCGCTATTTCTTCCTTGCCGTAATTGCGTCCTATTGATTGACCGTCTGAGAGCTAGACTGTCGGTCGGTGATTGTAAGAAGTTGGAGTTTTTTTTAGTTCTATTGTTGACTGATCTGATGTTTACTATTTTGAGGTTCATCCTATTTGCTTTGTTAGTTCTTTATTATTTAGCCTTGGTTTTCAGAATGATGAAAAGGGAAACTGGAAGCTGAAACCCATGAATATATCACACTTTTGGCAGCTGCAATTGTTATATACTGTGCTTAATTGAACTTTACAGACTCTACAATTAATCGAATTTGAATTGAAATGAAAATTATTGTTCCAGTTACAACACTAACATTTGAGATCATGTAATAACAAAATAAACATCTAATCTTATTCTGGGCCTGAAAACCAAAGAGGAATCACAAAACATATCATCATCATAAATGACAAGTCTATTTTTTCACTTTTGATGTTAAATAATCGTGATTCCAGTTATGACACAAATAATCTAGATGGTAATTTCGTTCCCCGTATCGGACCGCCCGCAGCGAACATCTACCTGATTTTCGTCTTTGTTTTGTTTCATTCATGTTTGATTAAAGGCACCTTCACAGCAGGCTCTGAGTTTGTGATTTTTTTTTTTGTGTTCCAATTTTTCATGCCACACACTTTAAAGAAGTAAACACCCCCCTTGAATTTAGTTTGACCCTCCCACTAATGACAATCAGATTTATTTATTTTTTTCCCCCCAAATCATCAATCTGCCAAAATGTGCCTGCAACCGTCTTGGTTGAGTCTCAAGTATCAGGCAAATGGTGAAATGGGCTGTAAAAAGTACCACCTAAATATAAAAATATCCCCTTACAGTCTTGTTTGGAAGATCATGTTGTGTATTTATGTTCCATTTATTCTTTACTCACCTTTTTTTGGACAGTTTTCTTATTATCTGCAATGTACTTTGTATTCTAATTTTGCAAATCTTCAAATTATTTACTTACTTTATAAACTGACCAAAATATAATTCTTTTTTAGATATTTACAAATCATAAAATGTGTAATTTGAACAGGAAGATTGACTGGAAAAACATGATTATATTTCCTAACCTCGCAGTTTGAAAAGCGTTACTTAAGGTCTGCCTGTACTCACTCTGTGTCTCAATAAAAACACTTTTCAGGGATCAGCGGCAGACTTTCCTTATGTAGTTTTCATTTCCACCTGTAAAAGTATTAGCCCGGGCTTCATGCAGGGTCCCATTACCGACAGGGGCTTCAAATGTGCGCTGCTCCAAACACATTTGCCTGAACTCAACTAGAATGAGCTACATATGACTAATAGGTAAAGAAAGTTCACCCGAGTTAGATTTGCGCCTGGTAGAAGTTGTGCAGAACTTTTCAGATTATAAGAGGCACCAACGTAAGCATTTATAGAATCTCACATGAATATTGAAGCTTATCGTGGAGCAATGTTCCCTCTAAGCTGTGTGCAATTGCGCACTGCTCCAAAGGTCTCCGTGCACCAAAAATCTGCACTGCGCACAAAATAAAAATCCAACCTGAAGTGATAATAAAATAAACACATTTATACAATGTGATTCAGTGAGTGACAGGCAATGGTGGACTGGCATAGGGGGATTTTCCCGGTGGGCTGATGGGTAAATGGGCCGGTGCGTGCCGAGCTGTAGATGAGGCGAGCCCCGTCGGTTCCACTGCCTTAGCTGGACACTTTGACCATGCAGGTTGAACAGCGCTGGTGAAACTTTCTGAATGAGGCTCAGCGCGATGCGAGAGGCGCGAGCGCAGCGTAGTCTGTGAATGAGCTTTGCAGTAATGATCTGCAAAGGCCTGGACCGGCCCATAGCCCTCACATACTGGGCCTTTTTGAAGCTGTACTCTGCATTAGTGTATGCTACAGTTGGCTTAAAGCAGTGGGTGAGGGTCCATAAATGGGCCACAGAGGGTAGGCTATAAGCCCACATTAGGCTCCTCAGGTGAAATGAGGCGGTTTGAGTTTCTAGTTGAGGGTCCTTAACCTGATTAGTTCTTGCTTTGCCTGGAAGGTTCCAGAGTATAATATAAATTCATCTGTCTTTCATTTTTTAAAGGTAAAGTTGTTTTTATTGCCTCTACTTGGTTACATGCTGTAGTGTACTTAAAAAAAATGGGTGCTAATCATGAAATTAATACAACAATCTGTGTAAACCAATATTCAGCTCTGTTTACATAACAAACCTATTGAATCAAGCTGACATTATATAGTAGGATATCATACAACTCTGGCCAACTGAGTCTATAAAATAAATAAATAGATTTGCAATGAACAGGACTCCCTGGAGTACTGTAATGTTATGGTGTCACAGTGGGCTGCTCTGGCTTCAACTCCCGGGACACTTTTTTCACCCAGTCCCTGCTACACGGGTCATGGACAAGAGTTTTGTCTTTTTCATTGTAAGTGGATTAAATCACTTAATTAAAAGTAATCTTACTGAAATGAATGCTGTAATGTGATTCTTTTATTAAACCATGTCACTTGGACAGATTTGATACTGACGTGACCACAGTGCACACGTCTGATGTTGCTCAAAGTGGTTCAACGGACCGCTCAGGGAGATTGTGTGTTTGCTCAGACACATGAAGAATTAGAGGGAATATTGTCGTGGAGTATTCGGCCAATCCTGGGATAAAAGGGATAAATGATGCGATAAAGTAGGCAATGGATAGTTACTCCTAGAGCTACTGTATATATAATGTGAAGCAACCTGAACCGATTTCTTTCACTTCTTTCAGAGGTTGGTCTGAGTGGAGTACCGTTTTCTCATGAATTACTTTTATGAGAAATTCTGTGCATTATTTATTCACTTCATGCTGATTATGGCTGGGAATGACAAGGTCTCTCACGTTTCAATACGATACACAACTCATGGCTCACAATACCGTAATATCACAATGTTGTGATTTTGGCAGGGGTTCAACCAAAAACAAATAACCTGACTGATACATATTTCATACGTTTTAAACAGAATGATGCTGCGATGAAGATATTTTATATTTTCTACAAATACGAGGACAAATACGACCCAAGATGGCGCCGCAGACGGATGCCCTGGCCTTTAAGTGCTCTTTGTTATGTCTGTTTATGTTCGTAAATTGTGTGTTTGCGTGCTCTTACACCCGTGAAGAGCTCTTGTCCTTCCGAACAACAACTCCTACGGACCTAGTTCCAGTTTTTTTAGTTTCTGCTGCTGAATTAGCCCTTCTTTTGGCTAAAAGAGTGAGACGCCGCAGGCGAGGTAAATGTGCGGGCGGTGGGGGTCTCGTACGGCTCAGGAGACGCGGTACACGGACGCCCTTACCTGGGATTTTCCTTCAACGTTCGCTCACTCTCCAACAAAATGGACGAACTGGCGCTGCTGATGAGACGAAACAGAGACTTTTCTTCATCTCCTGTTTTGTGCTTCACGGAGACGTGGCTCAGCGAGCCGATCCGGACGGCGCCGTACAGATTGAGGAGTTTTGCCTCTTTCGTGCGGATCGTCATAAAGGTCTCTCCGGGGTAAAACACCGGGCGGAGGAGTCTGGTTTACATCAACAACGCCTGGTCTTCGGTGTGACTGTGATCTCCAAACCATGCTCTCCTGATCTGGAATATCTTTTCATTAACTGCAAACCATTTACTCTCCACGTGAGTTCGCCTCATTCATTCTGCTGTTGTTTACATCCGCGCCGAGCGCAAGCGTGCACGTGGCACAGCGCGCGCTCGCGGACCAGATTCTGAGTGTGGAGCGGACCTTCCCGGACTCCTTGTGTATTATCCTGGGTGATTTTAACAAGGGGAATCTCGCCACGAATACCAAAGTACAGACAGTTTATTAAAGTCCAACCAGAGAGCAGAACACGCTGGATCACTGTTACACAACAGTCAGTAACGCCTTCCGCGCCGTGGCTCGCGCTGCTCTCGGCTTTTCAGATCACGCCATGGTTCACCTGATCCCACGTACAGCAGAGGCTGAAGCTCTCAAAACCTGCGTGAGGACCTCTAAGAAGTGGACCAATGAGGCAGCGGAGGAGCTACGTGCGTGTTTGGACATCTACAGACTGGGAGGTCTTCAGAGCTGCCACAGATAGTTTGGGATGAGTACACGGACACTGTGACGTCATACATTCGATTCTGTGAGGACAGCATTATACCACACAAACAAAGTCACTTTCAACAATGACAAACCCTGGTTCACTCCAAAACTGAGGCAGTTAAGGCAGCAGAGGAGGCAGCGCACAGGGCTGGTGACAGGGGGCGCTACAAAGACGCAAAGTATGGATTTAGCAAAGAGGTTTCTCGAGCGAGATCACAGTACAATACGCGTCTGAAGCAGCAGTTCTCTGACTACAACCCCGCCTCCGTGTGGAGGGGGCCTCGGCTCCTCACCACCAAGCCCCGAGCCCCGCTGCTGCAGACAATCACAAACTGGCTGAGCAACTCAACACTTTCTATCTCCAGGTTTGATGTGACCACCCCTCTCCCACGGTGGCCACCTCCACCAACCCAAATCTGGTCCCCCACTCCCCACCACCCTCTCAGTTCAGGAACAGGATGTTCACAGGCTATTTCGGAAATCCAACCCGAAAATCTGCTGGACCAGACGGCGTCTCTGCCGCTACATTAAGACATGCGCAGGAGAGTTAACCCCCGTCTTCACAGACATTTTTAACACCTCCCTGGGGTCATTGCCAATGTCCCAGCCTGCTTCAAGTCTGCCATCATTGTCCCTGTCCCCAAGAAGCCCGGATCACTGGACTTAATGACTACAGGCCTGTGGCGCTGACGTCTGTAGTCATGAAGTCATTTGAACGCCTGGTCTTGCCACCTCAAGTCCTTCACCTCCTCCTGCTGGACCCCCTGCAGTTCGCCTACAGAGCCAACAGTCTGTAGACGACACTATCAACCTGGCACTCCACTTCATCCTGCAGCATCTGGACTCCCGGGAACCTACGCCAGGATCCTGTTTGTGGACTTCAGCTCTGCGTTCAAACCATCCTCCCTGCTCTGCTCCAGGACAAGCTCTCCCAGCTCAACGTGCCTGACTCCACCTGCAGGTGGATCACTGACTCCTTGACTGATCGGAGGCGAGTGCGTGCGGTGGGGGAAGAATGTCTCAGACACTCGGACTATCAGCACAGGGAGCTCCACAGGGCTGTGTACTTTCCCCTCTGCTCTTCTCCTGTACACAAACTGCTGCACCTCCAGCCAGACTCCGTAAAACTCATCAAGTTTGCGGACGATACCACCCTCATCGGGCCTCATCTCGGACGGGGATGAGTCTGTCTACAGGAGGGAGGTGGACCGGCTGGTGTCCTGTGTGCAGCAGTAACATACTGGAGTTCAACGCCCAGAAGACAGTGGAGATGATCGTGGACTTCAGGAAAGTCACAGCCCCCAGCCCCCTTCGTCATGACAGACTCCCCATCACCACCGTGGGACTCCTTCCGCTTCCTGGGCACCACCATCACCCAGGACCTTCAAGTGGGAGCCCTCCATCAGCTCCCTCATCAAGAAGGCCCAAGCAGAGGATGTACTTTCTGCGGCAGCTGAGGAAAGCCAAGCTGCCAGTGCAGATGATGGTGCAGTTCTACACGGCCATCGGTTGAGTCCATCTCCCACCTCCTCCATCACCGTGTGGTACGCTGGAGCCACAGCCAGGGACAAACAGAGACTACAGGCATTGTACGCTCTGCTGAGAAGGTGATCGGCTGCAGACTTCCATCTCTGCAGGACTTGTACGTTCTCAGGGCTCTGGGACGAGCAGGTCGGATCACAGCTGACCCTTCTCACCCTGGACATGGTCTATTTGAACCACTCCCTCAGGCAGGAGGCTACAGGTCCATCCGGACCAGAACCTCCGCCACAAGAATAGTTTCTTTCCTCTGCCGTTGGACTCATGAACACTTCTACACCTGTCACTTTAACTGCCAAAAATTATTTCCCCAAAAAAATGTCAAATTGCACTCAAACTGTAAATCTAACTGTAACTCTTGTGTACATAGAAATGCCTATTTTTATTTTTATTGTATAGTAATTTTAAATTGTTCTTAATGCATGTCCTTTTTGATTGAATATATGTTGTTTTATTATTGCTCAGTGTTCTATGTTGCACCTTCAGGCCGAGACAAGTTCCTATGTTTGTGAATTTTGTTCATTGACAATGGCAATAAACTCTTTCTGATTCTGATTCTGATTCTGATCTGATTCTGACATTTAGAGGACTATGTTTTCGAGGAAATAGGCCCGATCTGAATGACACTAATGGATTCTGGGTTAGTGCAGGTCTATACTTCTGTGTCATTCCAAGTTTCTCCTCCGAGCACCATATTTGTCTTTTTGAACAGACTAATGAGTAAAAATGTAACTACAAGGGCAGTTGGCTAAAAATAGAGCCGTAAGGCACAATCCTGCACAATTTTCTTTTAAAGGAGATTTCCTTTTTTAATTTCAACCATATTTTCCCCTATAAAAAACATAGCTGGAGTTGCATTTAG
The DNA here is from genome assembly GCA_015082035.1 of Chaenogobius annularis. Taxonomy (NCBI): domain Eukaryota; kingdom Metazoa; phylum Chordata; class Actinopteri; order Gobiiformes; family Gobiidae; genus Chaenogobius; species Chaenogobius annularis. Next base: position 87,338 of record BJKM01000627.1, read on the forward strand.
CTTCATTCACACTAGTTTGGTGAAGCCTGTTTAGAAAGTCCTTTGCCCTCTGAGTTTCCAAAACACTCTGAATCTGTGATGTCATACCTATGACACGGCTCCGAGATCTTCTGTGCTGATTTTAAATCCATAGCACATTGCCTTGTTCTGAGCATTTCGGCCTGTGGGGCCACATTAGCATGTCGGAGGGTAGCCAACATTTATTTATCTCACTTATGTAATTCCCTTTAGTGCCAGTAGGTGAAGCCCAAAGTCATTTCTTAGCATGGGAAATGCCAGAAGGACATGAAATCTGTTGTTTTTTGTAAAACATTAACAACATGAGATGCCAAAAAATAAAATTAGACCTTTAAAGTTTCTCTGTGATCTTGTGGCTTTGCTCAGGATTTTCAAATTAAATATTTGTATCAGCAAATATCAGATATCGGTATAAAAAAAAAAATCCATATAAGACCATCCCTAGTTGCGATACATAATCGATGTGATAAAACATGTTATTCTATTATTTAATAGAATTATATATTTGCCACTGTTGCGGAAACATAATATGAAATACACCCATTCTAATCATCTAAATAATGTATATATCAAATGTATTTCTCTAAATGAGCTGTTAACTTTCACTACATACATAAACCTCCTCGTAGGTCTTCATCTAGGGGCTCCTGCCTGGAACTTCAGACCTCATTCCTTTTCTCTTATGGTACATAGCGCCGTGTTGAAGTAAACTGGAACATTACTGTGAAAAGGGCCTACAGACAACGAGCATTAAGCACTTTAATTCTCAAAGCCCTTTCTCCAAATGCATGTAAAAACACCTCGAGTTGCATTTTGACATCACACGAGAGAGCAGAGCTGAGAGAAGCTTTCAAAGGTGTTGCTGACGTGAAGCATGTTCTTACCACTGGGACCAAGGTGGTGGCAGAAGAACTGAGAAACAGCCAAAACATAACAAGTGGGGCAGGACATGTTGCTGCTACTCTTGGGGGTGGGTTATTCAAGTTTGCATTTAAGAGAGACATGACAAACTTTTTACATTTTTATTTGATTGTATTGTATTTAGATACAGATCCTTGCATTTTAGGCATAATGAAAATAGCTAGGTTTTGATGACTGGTAAATATACAAACCTTTTCTGGTTTTGGTTATGGGTCAGTTTAGAGTCTTCTCTCAAAGGCAATTGATCTTTAAAATTATTTTTATTTCATTTACACTGAAATATCCCCTTAAAGTTTGCCCTGGACACCAGATTTTACAGTTTTGTACTTGTTTTTACTGAAGGATTTGTTGATATCTGATTCCTGGCTTGATTTAAAGTTAATACACATTTGTTTGTTGATAAAGTATCTAGTTTAAACATCAAGAGCACCTTTATTGAGATGAATTAATGTTTAGCGGGTCCAAAAAGTTGTTTCTTTTGAGTCAAATTCTGCATAAACTTTGGATGGAATGAGTGTCCCTAGTGTGATGTCACTTCCTGTAATTTTCGGTAGATTTTTCAACTTTCCTCCACAAAAAGCTACTCATTTATATAAATACACCAAATAAAGTGAAAATTAGAAAATCATAAAAACCTGTCATAGGCACTTTAAATTTAGAGCAAACACACATAAAAAAAATAAGATAATGATGAAAACAAGAAAAGTATTTTTACTCATATTTATGTAAGCAATGTCCCGAAGAACTTTTAAATTCATAACTATTGATCATTTACCCACGTCTCTGCCTTAAAGGTGTGATTCAGACAGAATAAATCAGATATTTTTTTCCGTTATAAACTACAACAAAGTAAGAAATCTCATTGTTGTTTTCAAACTTCCCCAAAGATAAACCTCAAAAATGATCTAACAATAACCCAAGCATGTCAATGTCAATAAACACAATAAGCCTTTTGTCTAAAGCAGACAGTCATCCAACCTTCAAGCTCCCCCCAGCACAAATCTCACCAATTACTTGAACCATAATAGTCTTTTTATATGCCAGTGGCGTGTTTACTTACTTCCCACTTTTTTCCGAGTTTTACTAATTACTTTTTCTTGAAGTAATTATCCACAGAGATGTTACCAAATCCCCGAAGCCACGTGTACCTTGTGCAAAAGTGTCACAATACACCAAACGCATGCATATCAATGAAAAAAGGGTCTTACCTTTATGAAGGATGGTTCAAATTAAGCAGCACCCAAGGGAGAAAAGAAAGAGAAACGAGATTAGAAAAATGCGTGGTGGCAAATGAACAAATTGTAAACTAATTTGTTTCTTCCTTAAAACTAATCCGACAATTTTGAATATTACTTAACACAAAACACAATTACTCAAGAACAAAGTGGTCTTTCTAAGCGCCAAAATGTTGGTTCCAAAGGAGTTTAACTTAGATGCCAGATTTAAATGATATTACCTTTATCATTGCATTTTAATTGCATTGGATGCCCATTAATCTTATTTTTCAGTCCATTTTTTAGATTAATGCATAAATCAAATTGAAGAGGCACAAGAGAGGCTGCCAAACAGAAGTACTGAGAACTCACCGAAGCCAAAGCCCACAGTTATATGCATCTTAACAGCTCCATTATCAGCATATATATAGTGTTTATATTTCATGTACCAAGAGCTTCATAACTCTGATGCTTGCTGGTGTCTAGACTGCCTTCTCGTTTTAATCAATGTCAAGAGGAAAACACACTGGCGAAAGCTTCAAATGTTCAAGTTTCGATGGCTAAAGTTGCACTGATTTGCAGGTAAACATGAGAAATGGCAGGAAATCTTTACAAATGACATCAAAATACACAAAACACACTAAGAAACATGCAGCGTACTTTGTTTTATGTACGTGTTTTTTAAGTACAAAGCAAAAGGAGATGTATGACGGACTATAATTAAAGGTGTAACTGTTCTCTTTATTTCCATGGAGAGCTTATTGCTTTGTTCCACAGTATGACATTAAACGCATACATCTCCATGGAAACAAGGTGAGGACGACAACTTTTGTAAGAGGTTTGAATCTGGTTGCCACAGTTACAAGTTCCATGTGTATTTGTTGGGTTTTAATGCTTTTTCACTTGCATTTTCAAATTTGAGAACTATTGGATATTTTAAGATGCTACGTACTTACTTCAAAAGTATTCTGACACTTCATTTTTAACCTTCAATCCTTCAATCTCAAAATCAATCTGATGGTGATAATCCAATCTGCTATTAGTCTCCCCTAGACATAAGGAATACGTGAATATACACTACAGCAGGGGTGTCCAAACTTTTTTCACCAAGGGCCGCATATTGAAACTTATACGGAGCAGAGGGCCACAGACAACCCAACAATGAGGTGAATAATTCGAAATTTTGGATTTGAAATTGTTTTGATGAGCCTCAACACCTTTAATAAGACTTGGAACATTAATATTAGTTTGGTTTAACATCAAAATGCTTGAATTTGTCCAATTTTACAGTAAAAAGTACTATTTTTTGTTCTTTGGACCAACTTAGCAGGAAGCTGGAGGGCCAACAAAAATTGGTCTGAGGGCCGCAGTTGGCCCCCGTGCCGTAGTTTGGACATGCCTGCACTACAGTATACATTTCGACTTTTTGTTTGATATAAAGAGAACAAAACAAAAAAGAAAAAAGAAATATAAAAAAATACGTTGCGAGCGACACTATTTTCAATTTGAAGTATTTCGCAATGCGCATTTTCTCACAATTTTAGACTCTTATTTGAACCCCAAAGTCAATCGATCATTTCTCGGCCTGGGTAATGACTTTTGGTGTTAGTGGTGCTGAGTACGACTATGGACACGCATTTTCTTCCAGATTTACGCTTGGCAAGGCATTAAGACATGGCCATACCCGCCGTCTTTGAGTGATCGAAACAGCTTTTACCATTCGATCTACCTATATCTCCCTCGACTTCCATTAAAATTCCATTAGCTGCCAGCGACAGACCGAGGAGTGGAGGATAATTGTAGATGAGAGCGCTTGGGAGAAATGGTGACATGTTTAACGCCACAAAAAATACAATTTCAACAATCACATCAGCTCTCAGAATCTTTCATAAAACACTGAAGGAACAAAGAACAGGGTTGAAATCGCGAAACCATCATCAGGAGTCAGACGAAATAAGAAAAGGTTGAAGTAGAGAAGGGGAGGCAAGTGTGTGATGCCAAAGAACAAGTTGCATGGAGGGAACAGGCGCTGCTGACAGCTCTAACTAACGCCTTTTCATATTTTTGGCGATTGAAAAGAGATGGGAGCGAGGGATACGAGATACTGTAAGTTACTGAATAGACTAGTAGCTGTTTGGGTATTGTGTTCGAACATTTCCATCAAAAAAGAGGCAATTTTCATAATCTAGTCAGACTTCAAGTCGTGGAGAATGTGTTGATTTAATGGTAAATGGACAAAACAGCGATAATATAAAGAAAACCAATAAAAAACATGCAGAAGCTAGAATTTATAAAGGGCTTAAGAACTTATAGATGCAAAAATACACATTTCCATGCATCAATCAAAGCATCAAATTGGGTTATTTTTTGGATGGCGTAAGTGTTTTCAGGCTGCTTTTCTCCACAGACATATTATTACTTTGCTTGTAATGTATGTATGTATGTATGGCATTGTACGGATCTCTCTTGCATATATCAAGTTACAAGGCATTTGTAGTGCTTAAAAATGCTTTGAAAAACGTGGCTTTGAGCTTGTTTCCATGGAGATAGATGAGTTTAATGCCATACTGTGGACCATTCTAGGCAATGGCATCTCGATGGAAAGAGGCAGAACTGCTGCATAGCGTTCCAAGCCCAAAACAAATACATCAAAACTCTTTGCTACAGATCATCTTCTACGGTCGCTTTGAAAGACAATAAAAAGTTGTGGCAAATTGTCTCCTAAAACTTTATAACGTTTTCTGGCAACTTTGAAAAGAAATCCTTTCCTGGCTGAAAACTGCACTATTTTCATCATTCCTAATACAAATTGCATGCCGTATAGTTTTTAATTTTCACCGTCAGACAGACTGATTACATTGCATTAGGAGCAGCCAAGCAGATAATAAGGAAACAATCTCAGTATGAGAAGCCCCCCAAAAAAAGCATTAAGCTCAACAATACATCTATCCTTTTCACATAATTCATCTGTTTTTGCCACTATGGAGAGAGTCTAGCTATAAAATAATGGATGTCGCTGGGGAATTTATCGTGAAATGTGTCTGTAAAACACCAGAAGTGAGCGACTGCATCTGCTGCTGTATTGAAAATGCGGAAGTTTGTATGAAGCTAAAAAAAAACAAAGTTAGCATATTTTTTTTTATTTTATATTTTGGTGCTATTATTATTGCTGTGATTATTGCTGCTATTGATTTTATTATTGTTATTGCTTTTAATAATAATGACGATGACAATCATTTTTGTATATTTATCTTCTGATCATTATGACTATAGCTGTGAGTTTTCCAGGTTTATATATGTATTATTATTTTTTTTATATTTTTTTTTTTTTTTTTTTTTTTTGGGGGGGGGGGGTTTCCCTTCTAAAACTAGCCTTAATCTATGAGAAAATGTACGTATATGTGGGTTTGTGTGTGTGTGTGTGTGTGTGTGTGTGTTCGCAGTAAGTCAAGGACCCATGAGGGGAAGGAGGAAAAAAAAATAATAATACAATTGTGCTTTTGATGTTTCAGCCTCTAAGTAATGTCACGATGTCAATGTCAGAAAATGCACAATTCAATAAAAACTTCATCGCAAAAAAATATATAAACAAATAAATGTCATTGCGCGGTGGAGACAACTTGAGGTGGAATGAGAATGAAATGTCTGGTGAAGGTGCATGAACTTCAAAAATACAAAGGAGCTCCGTCAAATCAAATATACATGGAAAACCAAATTTCCAGTTACAAATACACATCCATACGAGGTGTTTTTAAGATAACGGGACAGATTATGTTCTGGTTGACAATACAAACAAATTATAATAGTACAGCTAAATACATTTTAAAAATACAGTTTACATCATGAATGGGGTAAGGGTGTCAAATAAGGAAAAGAATTGCTTACTTGCTTGCTTGAACGAATGAATGAACCCATGAATAGGCCTTTCCGTGTTTATGTATAGTCTTGTATGGAGGACCGGTGTGTCAGAAAACAGCTTGTATCATATAACTAGACTATTTGTATCCAGTTAAAACTTTAGCCAAGACAAACCCATGATGGCAATCCTGCTTTATTGGTCCCGCTGTTCCTATTTTTTATTAGAACGGCAAGTTGTGGCCATTTGTAACCAGCACTTGACACAAAAAAGACTCACTTGGTTGCACAAAACACCTGGAGGCGATGCACTGTTTTGGCACATGTAAATTTACTGCTGTCATTTTGGATGGAGAAACGGTGGAGGGTGGCTCTTTTCAATTGCACAAAATAACACATTCGCGGGGCCAGGATGGACTAGATAAACACATTCATGCCGGAAAGAGTGAAATGAAGTCTCACAATCTAAACTCGGGTAAAAGTATAATTTAATGCGCACAACAAAAATCCTCGCTTGATTATATAGTACTTCACCGGCTTTTTTATGCCATTCTGCGGAACACTCCGGAAAACTCAGGGTTTCTTCATCGATCCAAAACATGCACAATAGGTAAAATCCTCCATCTTAAGGTCCTGACCAAGAATATACCTCAAAACCAGGGTCCCTGAGCGCTGCATTGTGATGCCCACCGCTCATTTACGAATGGCTGAGGACAGAACAAGAATCCTTTTCATTCAGAACATAATGAATGCATTGTGCTTTCTATCATTTATTTAATTGTCTTTATTGATTTTATTAGACATTCATCTACGAAATGAATACAGATTGTTAAAAAATGCCATCTATATCAAAATGTACAAACTATTATCAACAAATACACCATCCTTGTTAATGCTATTCACGCAAATGTTTTCTATTAGTTGTTTTCTTCACAAATCACAACTGTTCCATTTAGATAAACAATGTCCTCACTTTACTATATTTCCCTTTGTAAAGACAGGAAAAACAACATGAGCTTCGCTATCTATTCAACCGCACGCATTTCTTCCAAACCACAGAGGTCAACAAAACCCAGCAAAAAAAACCTCTCAGATTTCTGGTGAGCGAGTATTTTACAGCAAACGGCAAACCACATTTAGGCCTCTTAATTCAGAACAGTTCACTCCGAGTTGAAGATTGCCTTTCCCCATAATCTGCACTGGTTAGAGAAATGACGGTGACCTCTTCCTTACATGTATTTCACCATATCTTGAATGGACAAAAGAGGAGGAAAATGGGAGAAGATAATTTTGTAGCATCAATAGGAGACATTTATGTAGAATTTGGCTTTGTGCATGCAGCATTAGAAAGAGTTAGCGCTCGGGTTCATACGTACAGAGCAACTGCAACTGCTAGCCACCATTAAGTCTTTATGCTAATTATGGAGAACGCGTCATCGTCATTACCACAAAGCGCAATTTTACCGATTGTACACAAACGCATAACGCAGATTTCTCGTCTAACTTGCAGGCGTTGTGCAGTCACAGTTTCAGAGCGGTGCATTTTGTATTTTTCTGCCTGTTTTTGCTCCTGTTGTCGAGCGAAATTTGCAGCTTGGTAAGCCTTGGTTATTACAATGAACTTTCAAAAGAAATGTTCAACAACAAAAAATGACAAGTTGGAAAAGGCGAGTGAAAAGAAAGAAAAAAAAAGAGTCCACCGAACCATTTCTAAATTGATGGCATTTTTGCTGGTGTAGCACATGACTGGAATGGTTGGTACATTTTTCTTAGATACAATACAGTGTTTTTTTTCTAGTAAAATAAAAGTAGTTACTTTAGTATTACTGTTTAGTCTTATCCTTGTCCAGTGAGAAAAAAATAGGCTGAAATGAGCTGTAGGGCTGTGCCGATGTCCAAACCTCACAGTACGGTGTTACCACAATAACAATATGCATTTTTATTTTAATATTTTGAGAAAGCAGAATTGTAGATATGCTCATTTTAACTTTTAAAATTACTTTAATGTGACTCCTTACAGTACTAGTCCAAAGTCATATAAAAGTGCTAAAAACATATGTTGTTCCATCAGTTTTTGATTTTTTTTTCTTAGCTGTGGCTGCAATAAAACAGTGCATTTAAGCTGTGTAGTAACCAACGATATTATTGTGGGGGCTTTTGACAAAACAATATCGTGATACAGATTTTGGTCATTGTTACATCCTCATTGAACTGATTCTGTCCTTCTCCTATTCTGTCCTTTTCTTTTCGGTATTGATATTCGATCAAATGTGTATCTAGTTTAGATACAAATGTTAGTATTGATTAGTTTCTGAGTATCGATATTTTGGCGACCCTGGCAGTAACAAGGTTGTCAGGGTTATCTACCACTCTGGAGCCAGTTTATCTTGACAAGAAAACAACTCATGCTGAGATACAATAGAAATAAAATTTTATTTTAATTTTTTAAGTGCTAGAAATAAGGGGTATTTGTCTTATTTTGAGTGTATTTCTTAAAATCTTAAGTCTTTAAACTGAAAATGTAACAAGCATAAAATAACTGTTTTTACTTGAGAAAAAAAAAGCAGTTTCAAAATGCTACTGCACTTGAAAAGAGCAAAACTTACTTCTGTTTGCAAATCTTAGTTTAAAATAGTCAAAATATACTCAAAGGTCAAGATAAATACTACTTAATTCAGGTCAATATTTTACCTTATTATCTAGCAATAGTTTCCAGTATAACCTCCAAAAATAAAAAATTTCATTGAACATAAGACGTGTACACTTTAGAGACATTAAAGAAACTAACTACAGTACCTCTCTCTCTTTAAGATGAAACCTACAAGATTTTAACAACATTTATGCAATAAAGAAAACACAAAAAGCCATAAATACCATCTGACAGCGTGATCCCATCTTCCTTTGGAACTTTCAGCCCCATTATTTCAGCACATCATTAGCATTTCTACATTATACAATAATTCACGGGCAATTAGGCCAAACTATAAAACAAACTGGCAGTTGATACAATATTGAGAGAAAGAGGAGAAGGAGGAAGAGAGAGAAAAGGTTGAAAATGGATAATTGGGAAGAAACAAATCTGGAAATTAATGTAGGCTTTAACCACACCTTGGTACAGCAGTTTCCAGCATTGGCAGCACAATTAGCTTTCACATAACTAAGACTTGCTTCTTTAAAATATGAATTATTCACCAAGAAAAGGCCTATTCTGTCTTTCAATGTGCACGTTTGAAACAAAAACGTCTGCATGACTTTTGAAAATGGATTTTAGGAGAATTCTGGAAGAGCTACGGGATTTTACCCAATCCGAACGCAGTTTCACACCGCCCTAATTGTGGAGCTTCATAATCCTGTCTGCAAACTTTAGGAGATACCTCTAGTTATGGGTGGACTTCCTGCATTTTAGTTAAAGCAATCGACAACTCTGTAAAAGTTATAGAAACGAAGAAAAGTCTATTGATGTACAAAATTAAGATACAGTGCCCAGACCCTTTATTTATTATGCCTTTACTGTCTGTCTGTCTGTATTTCCAACTGATTCTAAAGCTCTCAAACAATTCAGGATTGTATATTACTCATGTGCCATAAGATTAATAAATTAAAAGCCAACCTAGCATGTTTTACCCTTAACTAGTTCAAGTGTAAAATCTTCAAAATGCTAAAAATCGTCAGTGAGTAAGTGATTCAAAGTTCAAGGCTTTTTTCATAGTTCATACAAAGACATATTCTCATTTTCATATTCTTAACATTTTTTTTTCCGTTCGTTTTTTGCAAAATCCCCTCAGATTTTGTTTAAAAAGTGTCAGGACATTAGCAGGCAGATAACCAGCCCTACCCAACATGTAAAAGATGAAAGTTTCCTTCTCCCGTCTTTGATTTTTGACTGCTCCAGACTGAGTATAATTTAAATGAAGCCTTGAATTCATAGCGGATTCTTTGCACATTCCTTATTGTATTGTTGAATTATTTATAATCAGCAGATGCTATTGTCCCTACCTGTTGTCTGGGGGCTAGAAAACAATAATTATTATTTTAAAACCAATGAGCAGACCTCGATATAAATTATTCAACCAAGTTCTTGAATAAAAAGTTGCTTTTAAAGTTTGTTTCTCACGGTCACTGTTATGTAGATCTGTTTATCAGCACAGTAAGTCACTTTTTTACCTTAAGTAAACTTTTGGGCCAGTCTGTTCTATTGGCTGAATGAGTCTCGCAGTCTCTAGCACCCACTTGGCATCCAAAAGTTCCACAGTTAGCCAAAAGACAAGCGTTTGATGGCTTGTATTCTTTTTGTAGTCTCCATTATGTCGGACTGGCAATGAGGGTCGACAGGTACAGAAGACATTCGACAATCTTGTAAAACAATTCAGAAACTAGGACACGTAAACCAAATATTTCTCATAGGGACATAACCACAAGAAAACTGGAACCACTTTCACAACTACTATCAGTATTATTTTATTTATTTTATTTATTTTATTTATTTTTTTATTTATTTTTTTATTTATTTTATTTATTTTATTTATTTTATTTATTTATTATTTATGTTATTTATTTATTTACAGTATGTATTTAATTTTATTTCATTTATTACTACTATTATCACTTATATATATATATATATACCTAGCCCAGAGTAACCAGTGAGAAAATTAAACTACTATTTCTGCTACTACTACAACTATTACTACTACTACTACTACCAGAGACGCTCTTGTTCTCCACGTCTCAAGCCTTTGACCTTGCACATTTTCCTTCTTAACAAAAAAAAAAAAAAAAAAAAAAAAAAAGATTGTCTACTTATTTTTGGGATGAAGTATGTCTCCAGTGATAAAAATACGACACGACACTACTACCAAAATCCTGATTACACTTGCCATTTGCCTAATCTGCAGCCTATAGTTTTGCCATGATTCATTGACTTGGTGCAATAATAAGTGTGCTGTATAATTACAATATACATGACAACTAATTATTGACGGGGAAGTGGAGTGGCGGAGCAAAGCCGTAATTATGGGCACAGTGCAGCGGCTCAAGTAAATGTCAGAGAAGCACTAGGATATGAAATCAGCTGTTCAACAAATACATACAGAAATGTCAATTTAATCAACCAAGTCTTTATTTTGTGAGTCTCTTTCAGCTATTTAAAGAGTGCAAATGTTAAAAGAGATTATTCAACGACTGGCAAAAGTATCATTAGACGCATCAATTTATAGCAAATCATTATTTACATGTGACGTCAATTCATCAGGCAGCTAAATATGGACCCAAAAAGTATGAAATTAAAAAATAAATTCATTGGAGGAAGCAAGTTTCTTCCCTCCACTGTAATTTAAAGCCAATATATCCGATACTACCACTTTTCCTATTAACAGTAGGACAATAACAGTCCTCTTATAAATTTATTTTACTATTACTAATAACTATACGTATGTAATGTATTGTAAAATATCACTACTTTTATTTTGAAGTAACCGCAGAATCCATATCCCTTCAAGAAAACGTATTGTGATTTTTTTTTGTTTTACTTTGAACCATGTTATAACAGTGATCCCTCCCTTATTGGCCAACTCAAAGTAGCTTCATGAATGTTTGAGTATTGGCCTGCATTCGAGGCTTGAGTGCTCAGAAAATTCCTGTTTTCACCTACCACCAGTCTCCGCCCAGATCAAAATTAAGAGCGAGCCAGGGATCACGTAGCTACTTTTCATTTAAAACACTGAAAAATGAAAATTTGCTGCTTAATGTTGGAAAAATGGTACTCTGAAGAGGCGGGGCTTATCAGTTCTGCAGTTTTGAACAAGTCAGTGGTCTCATTTCTCTTACTAAGCCGTTTCAGATCAATAGTGGGGTTTAGAATTAATAAAAACTGATGATATACTATGATATGATGATATAGTTCACAAACAAATACAAATACACATACAAATAAGCGCAATATGTCTTCTTTAATAACAGATCTGGAGAACTTTTTCCACCCCTGGCAATCTTTAGCATGTTAATATATGCATTAAACCCTCTACTGTATGTAAGCGGTGTCTTCGGAGTTATCTGGGGACAATGAGGAATTAAAAATGCTGCTTTGCAAAAAAATAAGAGACAAATGGTGAAGGTACAATAATAGACACGCATTCCCACAGTCCGACACAATGGTGTAATGAGCAGCCCATTGCCAAAGGCCAAAACCAAAGCGCTAATTAAAACCCAGCGCTCTCCGAAAAACCTTGAAAAAGAGGACATGCATATAATACAAGAATAAAGAATAGAATTGAGATTTTCACAGCAGGCCTTCTCCAAATACAAACTCACAGCTCAACATGTTCAGATATTCATCCACGCTGCAGTAGTTCCTTCTTTGCGACACCGAACAATTACATTCCGGTCGTGTCCTAATACAGTGAGCGCGTAGTTAGCAAATTAGAACAATTACGACTGCGAGGCGAGCTGCATAGTGGACCGTGAACTGCAAAACAAAATGGACGGCGCATACAGTAGGAATAAAGAAAAAAAAGAAGAAAGGTGGTTTTCAAGGCAGCGCAAAGTCAGCTAGAAATATAGAACGTTTGGCCAATGTGCAACTACACGAAGTACTAATAATGTAGGTTTGGATTTACGGTGAGCTTTACAAGAAGGCTATTATTAATTAGTCACAGCTAATTAAAAGGCTGATTGATGGAAACATGGCTGCCAATATGTGCCAAAAGCCGATGGCGTCTCCAACCGCCAATCACTTTCTCACTCCCGAGGCGACAGAAGGAACTGGCTAGATTCCACGCGATGGCATTGAACGTATTTATCTCCATGGAGACAAGCAGGTGACGCCACCAGGCCAAGTTACAGGTCGGAAATGAACCGCAAAGGTGATTTTTGATTTTTTGATTTTGTTTTGCTGCTGCTGCTGCTGTTTCCGAAATAACATTCCAAAAGGTATCCATCCATTGTTTCCATTGCAGGTCTTTTCAACAACAAACAACAAAAACACATGTAAAAATATTTACAATTAAATAAATGCAATTGGATGGTTTAATGCCATACTGTGGAATATTCCAGGCAAAGCAGTAACATTGCCATAGAGACAAGCTGTTGGCAAAACCTCTACTAGAAAAGTTACACAGTGCACCTATGAGAACATTTGAACTTAGTCTTTAAAATCTACTAAATTCCTTTTATCTACTTCCTTTCCAACCCAATTTTTGCCACCCGAGCTTAAAAATATCCCCCAAATCAATTCAAATTGGGTCAGCGCTTCACTCAAACTAATGTCCCGTATAAATTTTAAAAGCCCTCTTCGTGTCACTGTCACCCCCTGATGTTACTTATCTCCAGGTGTCTGCTGCTGCCGCCTCTTAGCCGGCGCGCGGACCACTTCTCCAGCAAAAGCTAATGCAATCTTACATAAGCCACCCCAAAGCTTTCACTGCCATCCCTGACATTTAGTGCACGTAAGGACCGCAGGGGAAATTTTGTAAGGGAGGGAAAAGCCTCGGGAAATTACAGTAAAAAAAAAAAAAAAACACACGCTGAAAAAAGTTCCCGATCTCAAAGTCTTCGGTACCATTAGCTATAACTGTGAGCTGCCAAAGTACGGGTCAAATTTAAGTAACTTTTGAGACATAAAACTTTGGACATGTGGGTGATGAGTGTGAGGGAGGGGAATGTGCCAAAAAATGAGGAGAGATTGAAGAGCGGAGAGAAGTCAATAAAATGCTTGGGTTTTTTTGGATAATTTAGCTCTCATAATATTTTAATGGCTGTACTTTGGCAAAAACGCAAATGAGCACTAAACGCACTGGGAATGATAAGCCTAGGAAAAGATAAAAGTGCTTAAATACGAGAAGGGTACTTTTACGGTGCGGTTGCTTAAGGGTATCGTAAAAAAATGGGCAAAATGTCTTACCCACCTGCCTATTACGGGTTGGGATATAATTTTACAGAACATTTCACTCCATACCAAATTGTGATGCATTTAAACGTGTACACTTTTTATAAATACCTGCAGAAAGAACTTATGTTAAGTTTGTCTGTTTGCTTGACTTTTTCACATCTTGGATATTTTTACTACAAATGCTGCAGATTTGACTGTCTATACAAGACTTTTGCATCACTTTCAAGATGAACTATGTACTTTTCTGATACCTGCTTGCCTCAATGTTTTTGTGATTTCCTTGAATGTTCCACAGTACCTTTTTTTTTAAACTTCCATGCATCCACTTGCATGTGTTTTTTTACTTCTAACAATGCCTTGGAAAGCATGCATTTGACTGTGAGCGGACATGACTTTCCACAGATCTGACCTGCAACTTGACCTGGTGGCATTATCATTATATGGAGACATAATGCGGTACTGTTGTACATTTCTTTAAAAAGCAATAACATCTCCATGGAGACTAGCAAGTGCCAGACCCTCCACCAGAAAATCTTAATCCGCAAAAAGTTTTTTTTATTGCCAATTCTAGAGAACAAAATGTACAAACCATGAATTTGCTTTGGCGATGCATCTCAACATAAAACAATGAATAATAACAGTAAAATAAAAACAATGTTAAATAAAGGCTTTAAACAATAGAATGTTATACAAAAATAGACTTTGACTGAATATAAACTACAAAAATAGATGAATATAAAGAAAATGGACAGTATGGACCAAAAGCAGTTACATAGTGCATCTTTAAAGTGGTGACATACTGTATATTCACTCCTCAGACAGTGAAGTGTCTTGCCCAAGCACACAACAGCATCATGCAATACCAGTTGAGCACAGATTGAACCATTGGAACAGTGTCCGATTCTAGCATCCGAGCTAACTAGATTCTTGATTCTTCTTACGCTTGATAATTTTACATTGATAAGAAGAAGAAAGAAAAACGAATAAATCAAATATATAACACGCCTCTGTTTTATTTCTTGCAATGTTGCAGCTGGAAAACAGAACAGAATGCAAATGCAGAAATACACCTTGGAAAAAAGCACAAAGAAAAAAAGCTAAGTACAAAAATGGTTTACGAGTTCAAACGGTGGACAGAATATGCTTTAAAAGAAGTGGCCAATGGGTTTAAGTACTGCACGGGTTAAGCCCACTATCATTTGAGAGCAGAAAAGGACTTGAAAAGTGGAAGGAACCTGGCTTGAACTTGGTATTTTCTTTTTTTTTTTTTCATTTCTCACACGGCGCCGGCTCCCAGTAGGAACACCAGGACCTTTTTTTAAACTTGAGAGAGCTGCGTCGCCTCAAAGTTCAAAGATGACAGAGGAAGACGTCAACGTGTGTGTCATACGAGTAAAAATAGTGGTACCAATTTCCTTTTTGAAATAACCTTAATAAGCATGAACAAAAATGTATGCTGAACAAATTGTTTATTAAGAAGGATTCAGGTTTAGTAATGAATAAATTAACCCTAACTCTAAACACTAAAGCCCCTTATAATGAGCTTGATTCATTCTTAATAAACCATTTGTTCATTATGAATTATGTCTTTGTTCATGCTTTATTAAGGTAAGGTGCAGTTATTATTAAGTGGTATCTAAATAGTTGGAGGTGGAAAGTTATGTAACGCTGTAGAAGCCGACTGCTCGTCTCCATGGTGATGTTATTGCTTTGCCTGGGATGTTCCAGTCTGGCATTAAATCTTGGTTTCTATTTTTTTTGTTCCTCTTCAGAAGAAGGTGTTTTAAAAATACATTGACAAACATACATTTATGAGTCTACATTTAATGCCATATTGTGGAACATCTTCGCTCAAGATCTGGAGAAGTAACTCAGGCGCAGCACGAACATTTTCAAATTGTAAAAATAAATACAAATAAAATAAAATAAAATAATAATAATAATAATAATAATAATAATAATAATAATAATAATAATAATAATAATGATAATAATAATAATAATAATAATGATAATAATAATGACAATAATAATAATTTCAGAATAGAACAGTTTCAGAATATTTTGTTGTTAATTTTTTTGTAATGACTCTATTCTAGCCTAGGGTATTTTCATGACATTTTACTGTACTTTGGCTAATGAGAACATACACTTCTATGTGGGTCACTAGCATCACGCTCATCAGCGCAAGTACACAAAGAATCAAGGCCTTGACATTGACAGAGATAATTTCGGAAGTCACATGATCCTTCCATGTGTCATTTTGCATTATAGCACCTTGAAAATATAAACGCAGTACAGTATGCAGTACTAAAATCCTGCGTGTAAAGCCTCTTTAGATCAAACCGTGACCGTAAGCTGTCTTTTCGACTAAATTATGCACCAAAATCCTTGTGGACATCAATTAAAGTTTAATGATAATTAAATGTTAGCTCGGTGGACATATTAGTTATCATATGTAAGTCATATTGAGCTCATTTATTATGTATGAGCGCACTACTTTGAGGGACACTCTGAGTCTGCCGGGGATTAGGGCTTTTACAGTGCAGCCGCTCACAGGCAAATCTCCTGTTTTCTGCTTTTTCTGTTCCTTTTGCATAATAATTAACTGTATTTTTTTATTAGAAGTAACGTGACTTCTGGTATTAGGCATACAGCCATAAGTTTAGAAGAACTTGTGATTTTACTTCAAAACAACAGCCGTGAGCAGAGTTACAAAGCTGTGCTGGAGGAGAGCACAATTTTACGGCACTGATACAGTAAATTAAGAAGAATTATCATGTGTACCAGTGACTTTGGGCGTTAGGCGGGGTACACCCAGGACAGGGGCCAGCTCGTCGCAGGGTTGTCACTGGGATAGGCCCCAGTCACCCGCGACCCCTAATGGGAACAAGTGGTAGAAAATGAATGAACGCATATCATGTATACTGTAAATAGCATGAGCGTCTTTATGTTTTTTGTTTGATAACTGCAGTTGACTTTGAGAAACTCTTTTTTTTTTTATCGACAAGGCCACAGCCAATCCAAAATGTGGTTTGTGGTTGGAAGAATATTTGCATAATTTATATTTTTATTCCACTGAATGCAAGCATCTTCTATATGTTCCTGAGCTAAATATTAAAATACATTTGAAAAAGAAATAGGCGCATTAAATCCAGAATCATGTCACCCACCCCAACTTGCAACTAAATACTAGAGGGGAAAACATAAGAGATCGATGGATGAATTTAGGACATTGTAGGACTGTGAACCAACCATAAAAATATAACTACTTTGGAATGGAACTTCGAAACAAACTGATCCCTTACTTCAATTAGCTGGAGCTAGCAAGGCCATACATAGCAATACATAAAGGCTATTGCTATATCAGAGTACTGTGTCTGTTTACCTATTTAGCAGAAGGTATTGGAGCTGAAACAATGACATACTGTTAGTGGCTGGGAAGCAGAGCACCAGCTGGAGCCAATGGCAACCCATCAAACACGTGCAATTTACAGTTAATGGACTATAACAAGTGAAGGTCTAACCAGATTTTAAACTCTGGAAGTAGCATGTTAATTGACTGAAAATAATTTAGCTTTGGCCGAGAAGGACCACAACCACCAAGTGCATGCACTGTTCTTGGCCAGATGCACTTGGCATATGTGAAAATCGGTTGATTTGGTACAAGCATAGCCACCAGAGAAAAAAAATAGATTTTTAATTTTAAAATTTTGCACTACATTTTTTGAGTTATTTCTGATAAACGCAGCATCTCTCACGGTTCTAAACATAAGGTTATTCATACTGAATCAGAATTTGGTTTAGATATATTGTTAAGTTGTAAAGTTGAAGTGTCAAATCACCATGGAAGACTTTCTTTTCGTTAGCCACTCCCTCTAAACTTATATATAACTCTCTCGCCCTTTGTCTTAAAATAGCCTTTACAATAATCAGGCAAAATCAACATATTTTAATAAAACTTCTTTTTTTAATAAGAGCTATTATTCAAACAGCATCAAATTAAAAGGGTGACATTTGACCTGGAGAATATGAGATGCAAAGGCAGATAAATAGGCTCCATTAGGGCGTATGCTGAGTGGGGAAGTTGATTACCAGCGACTGAAGTAGCCAAGTAAGCACATTTAAATGTTATGTTTGTTTTTCCCTTTCTGACTGCAGAAAATAATACAGCACTTCATGAATATCAACATAGATTTAACAAAGTATGCCTTTTGTTACGTCAGTCGAGGGATCACAAATTATAAATGAAGTATTACAACAAAGACAGCGTTACAATTTGGGCCACTACTGCTACTATGCTACTACTACGACTACGACTACGACTACTACTACTACTACTACTACTACTACTACTACTACTACTACTACTACTACTACTACTACTACTACTACTACTACTACTACAACTATGACTACAACTACAACTGCTACAATTGCAACAACTTTAACTGCACAACCGCAACTACAACTTTAATTAAAACAACTGCAACTACTACAACAGCAACTACTACAAGTGTGACTACAAGAGCAACTACTACAACTGCAACTACTACAACTGCTACTACAACTTCAACTGCTACAACTGCAACTACAACTTTGATTAAAACTGCAACAGCAACTACAACTGCAACTACAACTGTCACTACAACAGCAACTACTACAACTGCAACTACAACTGCAACTACATCTGCAACTACAACTGCAACTACTACAATTGCAACTACAACTTCAACTGCCACAACTGCAACTACAACTTCGATTAAAATGCAACTACTATAACTGCAACTACAACTGCAACTGCAACTACTACATCTGCAACTACAACTGCAACTACTACAACTGCAACTACAACTTCAACTGCTACAACTGCAACTACAACTTTGATTAAAACTGCAACTACAACAGCAACTACTACAACTGCGACTACAACCGTAACATCTGCAACTGCAACTGCAACTACTACATCTGCAACTACAACTGCAACTACTACATCTGCAACTACAACTGCAACTGCAGCAACAACTTCAACTGCCAAAACTGCAACTACAAATTCAATTAAAACTGCAACAACTTCAACTACAACAGCACCTACTACAACAGCAACTACTACAACAACTGTGACTCAGCTGCAACTACGACAACTACTACAACTGTGACTACAACTGCAACTACTACAACTGCAACTACAGCATTGACTAAAACTGCAACTTCTACAATTATGATTACAACTTTGACTACAACTGCAACAACTACCACTACAACTGTACAACTACTACAATTGGACAAAAGACTGAACTAGTTCAAGTTAAAAAAAAATGTGGTGGTGTGATGTTGCCAGTACCAATAATCATTGTTGTGTTCTCTGTGAAACGTGCAGACTGCAGCATTCTGGAGTATGTTTAGTTACATTTCACATGGTGCAGAGTCCCTCTTTCTTTCTTTCTCAATATTAATATTAATGCAATATTATTCTGTTAGAACATCCTCTGTTTACTTGATCATTGTTTGAGTACAGAATAGGGCTATAATCTATTTGCACACTAGCATTTTTTTTCTTTTTTTTTTCTTTCTGGAATTATTCAAATATAATATAATGATATGACGATAATGTCAATGTGTCATAGTCAAAATTTTAATTTATTTTACTATTCAAAATTAACTTAATCATTTCTCCGATCCACAGCTCATCAGTCACAATCATTACAAATGTGTGGCTGCATTATCATGTCGAAGGAGCGCTAGCATTGTTTAGCTCACTTATGTAATTCCCTCTGCTGCCAGTAGATGGAGCCCAAAGTCAATTCTTGGCGTGGGAAAAGCCATTGTGACATGATGTTATTTATTATTATTATTATTATTATTATTATTATTATTATTATTTGTTTTTCTGTACAACATGAGACGCCAAGGTCAATTTACTCAAGGGCATGTTTAAAGGCCAATAATCATACAAATAGTGCATAATATTTGTCCTTTAAAGTCTGCAGACTGTTAATCCAAAACTAACCCATTTTTCCAATTCAAACGTTGCGGCATTACAAAATTATTGAAGTCTACCGGTATTATTCCATGAGTGTCCTGGTTTAACGGACTCGCTTGTGGCAAGTTTAAAATGGCTGAATATCTAGGTAATTCAAATCAGCACAAAATAACCAAAAAAGAATGCAAAAAATACAAAAAGCAATTGTCACGGTGGATTTGTTCCTCGGTCTCGTTGTCCAATCTTGAGAATTTGAACTCCGTCCTCTTGATGTGTGCACGGCTCATTTCTGTTCAAAATATTACAACCGACAACCGAGAACACTAACACAGACACATTCAAAACCAATGGGCCTTCCAGCCTTTTGTCCTCACAACATCACACATGAATAATTCCCATTTTATTCTCATTTTAAAAGCAGAATTTATGATGAGTTTGGCTGCTGGGAATAAACACAAGGAATTAGAAGTTTGCTGTAAGTAGAATACACATCTACCAGCATATCTAAAGTGCATATGACAGATGCTCATTTCATTAAAACGTAAATATATTTAAGATTTGGCCATAAATTCTGCCTAGTTTTCACTGCAATAATGATGAATTTTATCATTTTACTTCCAGGTTAAACAAGGGTCATTACATGACTGTAAAGAAGGGCCAGAACTTGTTTTAATTTACACGATAGTTATTATTTGACAAATACAAATATATGAATACGCTCTTAGAATGTTCCCAACCAAAAAACAAGGCAAAAGAAAACAAAAACAACGCTATATCTCAGAACACTACAACTACTACTTCTACTACTTAATGACTGTTACTATTTTCATTACTACAATACCGACTGCACTAAATTCTTCATAGTGCCGACTATACCTCTCATAAATACATTTTATGTATATACCGCTTTTCAGGACACACAAAAAGGCTTCACAGTACCATTTATAAATAATCAAATTGGCCAAATAAAGAGCATTTCGATACAAATTAATCATGGTTTTCATCACTTTGAAACCTATGGTCACGGAAAAAATAAAAACAATAAATCACAATAGACAGAATTCAAAGATGAAAAACTTTTAAAATAACTGCATATAGGCTACTTCTAGTAAGACATTGTATCTGGTTCATCTTCCTCTTGTCAAATAGATTTATATGTTTGCATTATCTATCCCTAAAGATGTCAAAACATGATTTTACAATGATTCATGATTGTTGGCACTTTGACCGAACAAAAGTGAAACCCTTGATTTGCCCTCTGTCACAAGTCTAGCTTTATGAAATCAAACTTTCTAAAAACAGTAATGACATCTCACATAAACAGCCAGATAAAAAAGTACTTTAGATGTATTTTTTTTTACTGTTTTTGGAGTCTAGATTGAACTGAAATGACTCATTGTTGCTGCCTCCTGATTATTATCATTTTTAGTTCATGTATAGTTCTTACGATTACGATGTGACCTGAATAATCACAGTTATCAATCAATCGAATAATATTGAAATCCCTATCTAGTCAATAATGAAATATAAAAAAATGGCTTCAGCTTGCAAACAGTGGATATTACAGTCTCTCTATTCTCTTTCTTTCCAGTGCAGCGCATGTTTTTCCTTTTGAAATGAAAGCTCAGAGTCGTCTCCTTAGGCCTTCTACCATGAGACCATACTCTTAGCTAACACCAGGCAGAGCTGCGTTAGCGTCTTGAGAGGTACCGCACGTCTCTCTAGGTTTGCCCGTGTTGTTGTTATGTTCAGTCGAAAGAGGCGGAGAGCGTTGGACCTCTTACGCACATGCACACGCACAACCGGGACCCCCCAAAGGCCCCGAGCTACAGGTACTCCAACTGTAAGTAAATTCACCAATCCCATGTGAGCACACCGCCTGCACCTCATGTACCGTCTCAAGGGTGAGGCGCTGACGGCTTCATACGTCTTCCGATATGTTTGCCTAGGCACGTTGTTCTTTATACTACAAAGACAAAGTGGTGTATACTCAGTGCAGTACATCCAGGGCCCAAAATCAAACATGTTTTTCATTTCCAAAGTTCTTCATTGTGGCATGTGCACACAGAGAAAATGTAGGCGCACATGTACATCACACATCAGCCAAGACGGATTTGCCTTTTCTGAACTCCTTTATGCATGCCAGGCAAATGCAATTTATACGAAAATCGATAAAAATACTCATTTTCAGCTGTTAATACACGTATTTTAAAACATTTTTTTGTTGTTGTAAGTATCCATTTACCAATTAATAGCAGGAAAACAATGTAAAATTATGACAAAGTTAGTGCAATTTCCATTGTTGTACTATTTTTTTTTTTTTTTTTTTCAATTGCAGTACCATGAATATCCACTAGTTGAATTGAATATTGACTAGAGCATCAGTGGGATTTTCATAAGTGCTGTTGTGATCAAATTCGACTCTTAATTTGGTTTAGTAGTTTATATTTCACTGTTCTCAATTCACGAAAGCTTGCACTTTTAGCTGGATTTTGACGGTGCACCGTGTAACTTTTATGGTGGAGGGTCCGACACCTGCTTGTCTCCATAGAGATGTTATTGTTTGGCCTGGAGTGTCTATATTGCTTTGATTCAATTACAGGTGTATAACTAAAAACATGGTAAAATAAATAAATAATATCACGTAAAACAATTAAAAATATATGAAATATCCAAAACATTTATGCAAATTACATGTAATTTGGTCTGGTGCACTTACTGCTTGTTTCCAAGGAGATACAGTAGATTAGTGTGTCATACCGTGGAACATTATAGTCAAAGGAATAATATCAATCGAATATTCTATTGCCACTTTTGCTACTTTTTGTTCTGTTTTGTATGCGTTTTTCTCCTGTATGAATAAAGAAAGAAAGAAAGAAAGAAATAATAATCTCCATGGCGACAAGCAGATGGCGGGAACTCCATCAGAAAACGTACATATAGTGCACCATTATTTTAAAAACACCATTAGCATCATTCTTTTTGATAATTCCACACATTTTTGTAATTTGGTAAAACAAGACAGCAGTGTTTTTTGTTTTTTTTTCCTCGTAAATCAGCGAGATACAGAAGGAAGTTTAGCCTCGACCGCTTCTCCAACACAAGGCCTCCTCAGTGCGACCACTACAGCCTGATCAACATTCCCCTGCGCGCTCCTCTCCTCACTCCTCCTCATATCCTCTGTTCGTCCACTCTAATTCCACTCAAATCACCGAGATCCAATTCAACCATTTCTAGCTCTTTTTTTTTTTTTTTTTTTTTTTTTTTTTTTTTCTTGTATGCGTTGCGTTTCTCTGTTCTGAGACATTGTCATATCCACTGCTCGTCCGACCGTCCGTACTCGTCCCCCTTTCTCCGCATCTTCCTTTAACACAATTTATACAAGTCGTTGCAATTAAATTTGACTTCGTTCCCTTCATGTGATTCTCTCATGTCTCCACACTGTTCATTTTCCGTCAGCCCATCTTCCCTTGTCTTTGGCGATATACATGTAATATTCATCTGAGGTTATTAAAGAAACATACACTCTTGGCTGTAAAAACAGGGCTTGCTTAGGCGAGCATGAAATAAGCGATTTAAATACAAAGACGCTCAAATACGCGGGAGAATTGCATGCTTGATGAGTGACCGCACGCCCAGCCTCCTTTAGGTCGTGGCTGACGCGGGAAAGTATAAGCGAGAGCGAAAGGGTGTAATCCGACTACTCCTGATTCTTGTTAATGCCAATCAATGAACGCTTCAAGTTTGTTAGTATAGACCAGCTTGACTCCAATGACACAATGACTCCAATTACGTTTACGAACTGGCTTTGATTAGCTGCCCTTTGACTTTATTGTGGGGTCTCAAGAAAAGACAATATTTGACTTTGATATACAACATTCAACTGATAAAGTCAATGTTAACAAAAAACAAAACTGAATTTAATACTTTTAATAGCACATTGTTGTTGTTTTTTGTTAAATTGTTTTTGCATTCATTTCTGTTTTATTCCCTCTTCTGTTGTTATGTTGCTGTCTAGTTTTAGTTGTTCTAATGAAAAATAAAATAGTAAAAAAATAAATATAGCACATTGCTAATAATTGCTGGGTTTCAGAAGACATCGCAACATTCTATAAACCAATAACATTTAACACAGATGGGCGGAAGCTCAAAACAACATGTATGATATGCAGATTTTGGTTGTAATGCAAGAAGTTAATGAGTCTAGTCCCACACAGAAATTGTCAGATCAAAGATTTGTGAACTGACCTTTCAGATACAGTATTTCACGGCAAAGTATAACGTAATCAATCTTCATATTCGAGAATCGTAAAAAACAACCAATTTGGTATGGTTTTCTAATGAGGTTGAAAACAGTAGGTTCTTTCAAAGTTTTTATTCTCATCATCAAACAAAATGTCTTGAAACGGCTTTGTGTTAGATTATGGAGGAGGAGGCACGTTTTAGCCATGCTCGCCTTATTGAACAGTTTGATGTTATATTGTTGCATCCAATCCCTTACGGCAGCTTGATCAGTGCAGCATTGTGAAGGTGTGTGGGCTTCAAAATGTCTTGTATCATCACCTAATGATGTCTCAAAGTCAAACAAAAGTAACAACGCGCACAATTTCTTGTATATAGTATTGTATATAAAGCAAGAACCCATCAGTTTACATTTTGGACATTTTAAATTGCAATATTGATCCGAGACAACATCATAAAACAAACGACGAGCCGCTGGCGGTTTAGCCTATGGATAGTTCGCCGTAGCAAGCAATTGATTCTACTTAACAAAACTGTGGCGCCGTTGACCCCCACGTGTGTACTACCGTTTCTGAACAAAGCAAGTACAGAAAAGCGAGCGTGTATGAGGGAAATGGCAATTCTCCTAAATGCAGGAGAATGGAGATTACTTGAATCGGCATGAATCACTCTATTGACTCTATTGTGCATAATTTATCTCAAAAATACCATTCCGGCATGTTATTAAGGAAGAAATAAACATATAACATGGGTAAAAGCTCAATAGCTGGTGTAATATAGGGCCTTAGTATCCAAATCACAGCAAACCGCCTCAGACCATAATTTCCCAGATGAACCTCACTCATCACCCTTCAGTCGCAGACGTTCGTCCGGCGAAAGCGGAGGGAACCGATGTTAAGGCCTTTAGTCGTCTCGCTTCAAATTAAGTGACACTTCCAATGGGCGGGGGCCCTTAGCGAGCGCGCGGCGGGCTTAATGTCAAACCGCGCTGACGTGGCGGAGCTCGGGGGAGGGCCATCAAAAGAGCAGACATCCACTATCCACCGCCATTTAGTCACAGCGCGGACACACGAGGAAGAAGCAATTAGCGCGGAGAGTTTTAAAGAAGACACCAGCCAGGGAGCAGACGAGCGGCAGCAGGAGATGGAGAGACACTGAAGGGAGACATGATGAGCCACTGCTGCAATTAGGACCAGAACACAGTGGGCAGACAATACGACACAGCACTTACACAGACTTATATAACAGGGCTAGTCGGAGCAATCATGAAGAGTGAGGAGTGACGGAAGGGCTGCAACACAGTTTGGACGAGGTTTTTTTTCAATTCGATTCTGGGTTTGTAGGCCATCCCGAGCGTCTATATTTAGAAGCAAGACATATTGCAATGAATGGTTGTTAGTTGGGCTGCGCTAAAGTATAAAAAATGTCAGCGTATCGTGATAGAATAGTTGTTGATACAGTGACAAAATTGATGTTATGAGTATTTTTGGTATTTGTTTTTTGACTGCGCTATGATTTTGTTGCTTGTTTAGAAAAATGGAACTTGACATTCACTTTCTGAAGATTAAAATGGCTGTATTTCATATTCAATTTGTACAGGTAGTGGTTTAACGAAGATGAAAATGAAAATACCTCGTAATCAAAAAATTACGATATGGCAGAATATCATGCATGTGGCGATGTTGACAACATTTACATCTTTATTCTGTTTTAGTATTTAGTATTTTTAGTCATCTAACAGAAATGTGTCAAAATATGTCTTGAGACTTATTAGTTGAGATTTAAGTATGTGACGAATGTAAACTATCATCGTACATACCCAGTTTGAAAGTTTACACTATAACTTATTGTTTAATCAGCTATATACTCGATAATAACATCTCACGTATCTTCAAAAGAACATTAAACATGATATTTCAACATATTGTCCACCTCTACACGTACAATATATTGAAAGTATCATAAAATCGTAATATTATCACATCGTAAGCCCAGTTATTAGTGTCAAATCTCAATTTCAAGACTTCTTGAAACTCTACATTTCTAAAGTCCAACTCCAAAACATTATTGTAAATGTGCAATATTGACAGATGTTTGAATTGAATTTAAATTAAAGATCTCATAGTCCACGTAGAAAACAATATCTTCTGCTTTTACCCCACGGACCCACCTCCGGCTCTCGATCTACAGTAAGTTTGGGATGTTTAACTTGACGGGGGGGAAGCGCCACAAAGAACGCTCCATCTCGTCTCGGAATCAAACCGAAGAGCCTTTTGTTGTGAGGCAACAAAAAAAAACACTCAAATGAGATTATCCAAAGTCCATGAAGTTTAAACACTCAGGCTTAGAACAACAATACTCAGCGTAATCAAACAGTCAATAGTGTCTCTCCCCTTTTTTGTTTTTCTGCCAGTAGACGTTCTACCACAGGGACAGACGGTTTCGCTCGCTCCTGCCTCAAACCTCTCCGCGAGTCAGTGAGACGTGAAAATGAACCGGCCACTCTGAAGGACGACCAGCAGCAGCAGCAGCAGCAGCAGCAGCAGCAGCAGCAGGTGTTGTGATGCGGCGACCCGATTTGTGCCCCCCCCCCCAACCCCCCAGAGAGGCACGGGGGCAGACAGGGGCTCCTCCCAGCAGCAGGTAATATCACGGAGCCATGGTGTTGTTGTGGAGCTGAAGTGTCACCCTCCACAGCGCAGTAAAACCCTCCGACAATATATATGCGTGTGTGTGTGTGTGTGTGTGTGTGTGTGTGTGGTGGGTGGGTCGAGGCCTGTGGGAGCCCCTGTCATGGCTGCCAGCTCTTAATGCCATTGTTAGCATACGGTTTAGCG
Source organism: Chaenogobius annularis (assembly GCA_015082035.1). Classification (NCBI taxonomy): domain Eukaryota; kingdom Metazoa; phylum Chordata; class Actinopteri; order Gobiiformes; family Gobiidae; genus Chaenogobius; species Chaenogobius annularis. The sequence continues at coordinate 114,293 of BJKM01000627.1, forward strand.
CTAAGTGAGTTGTGTGTTTTTTTTCCAGGTTTTATCAAATATTCAGCATTACAAACACAGAACTCCACCGCATTCATGTTTAATTAATGGCTCCTCTTACTAGATTCCGTTCGACTTTTCAAGTAGATTTGAAAACTTCACATCTACAGTTGACGTTAGACTTGGCCGGTGTGGAAAGTTAACAAAAAATGTGTTATGAACGTATTGAATGTCTGCGTTCAACTGTAGTCTTTTGTACATATTTCATGAGGCTTTTAAATAGAGCGTGGATTTTTATTTCTTGAAAGTATTTTTGCATCTGCCCTGTTGCAAACTCTCTTGTGCTGTTGCATATTTAAACATCTTTTCTTTATTCAAATTGTCTACGCTGTTGAATTTGGATACAAGAAAGGTTATGCAGTATGTTGCACCTTGAATGTTACATTAGTATGGTACAGTATTACATTTATCTATCTAGTTTTTATTTCGTTGTTGGTTTTGCTTAAAAGTACCATGTTTCCATAGAGATAGATAGTATGTTTAATGCCATACTGCCAGACATTCCAGGCATAGGCAAGGCAAGGCAAGGCAAGTTTATTTGTAGAGCACAATTCGTACACAAGGCAATTCAAAATGCTTCACTCAACAGGAAAAAAAATGCATTAAAATCACAAAGACATGGCAGAAATCACAAAATCTTAATTTAAAAGTGCCATTTTCAGGCTATCCGTCAAATAGTTCAAGACATAAAAGAGAAGAGTGCAAAGAAAAGCATTTCAGTCATATGCACAGCCAAACAAAACAGTTTTTAGTTTAGATTTGAACACTGCCAGAGTAGAGGCCTGTCTCACATCCTCAGGAAGCAGCAAAAACATCTTCAGAGACGAGCAGTTGTCAGACCAATCAGAAAATGTATTTTGGTGTTGTGCTGTATATTTACGTAGAGTTAACTTCCTAATGAAGAGCGTTGAAAAAAATAAATAAAAATATAGTTTACAAGAGGAACTGGTTCAAACAAAAGTCCACTATTTTGATGGTTAAAATAGCAATAAAAGATTCTAGTGATACATTTCTGTTGATATTTCTTACTTCTCTATAGTGTTATATTATTGCAATCTACATGAATTCAAACCCCAACTGCTTCAAACAAATGTATTTATTTAATGTTTTCTCATTTTGTTCAAAAACATCCATAACCTTACCAATTAATTTGGCAAAAATACCCTCTGCAACCTCTCCTCCTGATCGTCTCCGGTCTCCTTTAGTTTATTCCGAAGTCAAACTGTTTATTCCTGTGCTATTAGAAACAACTCCTAGTGCGAAGATAAAACACTTTTCAAACCAAATGCTTTGCTTAGTTGCACTCTGTTTGCATCCTTGGGTCCATCTATACCTCCTACTTAGATTAAAGACCAGAAGCATGCCAGTTGTATCATAGCACAACATGGCGTATTTTGTCTTTTGAGGAGGGTCCCTTGGTTATCGGGATGCTTTCATATGTCCTGTTTTAAAGTTCTAAATATATAGTGTTTGGGAGTTGTTTCATCTGTTTTGCTTGTGATGCAGTCAGTACTTCACTACTTTGTGTTTTGTGTGTGATGCAGGTGTTTTCAAAGCTCGGAGCCGTATGAATTTCTCTTTGTTATACAGGTGAAATGAAAGGATCGGTTGAAAGCGGGTTTGTAGAAAAAGGTAGCTTTCAGGGTGAATACATAGTGACACAAATGAACTGATGTGAAATTGATTCAATAGTACATTTGTGGATTCAGACAGAGAAATAATACATGTCATTTAAAGTAATATTTTGCATATAAAAGCTGATTTGCTCATTTGACCAACACTTGTCAATTACTTTTACAGTTTTGAAGCGGGACTAGAGTTGTCATAATATCTCAATTTCAAACTCAATTTCAATACTAAGGAACAGACTTGATACTGAAGACTGTTTTTGATACCACAGTCATAAAAACACAAATTTGTGTATGCCCTAATCTTAAAACGTTCTTCTTTTTTTAACCAGAGAGTGACAGGCAAAACTAAAAAGAAATGGAGCATGAAAAAAAAAATCAGGTATTATTAGTCATGCATATGTCCCATCTTGCATCCGTCCCATTGGTCCCAGTGTCTGTTAAATTTTCCATGTTCAAGTTCAGAGTAAAAGTCTGTTTTTTTTTCCTTCACAGTCGGCCCGGTTCCCGTATATATAATGATTGCTATTTTAAAACTATGATGACAGTATATAATGCCTTGTGATAATGGTAATGGTAATATAACACATTTTTCTCTGTTTGAATGCATACACACATACACTCACGCATAAACACACATACACTCACGCATATGACTTAATAAAAAAAATCAGAGTGTTAATATAACTCCTTAGCATTAGTTTAACATTGGCTAACTTGAGAATTCTCTGAGGTGTGGCTGACACAATCTCCAAGCACTATTGGTATCAAACATGGCCCCTTCTTGCTTCGTAAATTCAAACTACTCTGGCATTCATTAATTCACAATGTAAACCCACACGGCAAGCCTTTAAAAAAGAGGAAGAAAATGCATTTATCTCTGCAGTTTATGTTGCATAGTTCAGCAGCATTATGCACCGAGTCAGACCATCCTCATCAATTACCTAACAGCCTGACCCTGTGATTTCAACAAATTTAAAAATTAGCATCCGCCCACTCCTGCGCACAACCATTCATTTTCAGTCCAAGGAAAATTATGCTTAATATTGGTAGTGCTGAATATGATCTGCTGAATGAGCTGCTCTCCAAGTGTAATAAAGTAATTACAAGTCATGTCAGAACACACAATTTGACGTAAAACAAGTGGCTGCTGTTATTTGGATATTCACACGGCCCACTCAGCATGGAAACAACCTCATTTAGATATAAAGGTGACCTTTTAGTTTTTTTGTGAGATAGAATGACTTTCTTACATGTGTCTTTCTTATCTTTCTTGAACATTATATTGAAATAAAGGGCAACTAAACTGAATTACAGGTAGAATATTTCACTTTTGCTGGTGGGGGTTTCCACCTTTTTGTCTCCAGAAATGTTTCACTGTATGGCATTAAATTTATCTTATATTTCTTCACTCTCAGGTGTATATATTGCTCAGAATTATCTTGAAAATACATTGGCCTTGTAGTATAACCTGCTAAACATCCATCCATTCATCGATCGAAATGAGTTTCATCCGCAGAGTGGCTGGGCACTCCCTTACAGAGAGGGTGAGGAGCTCAGTCACACAGGAGGAGCTCGGAGTAGAGCCGCTGCTCCTCCACGTCGAGAGGAGCCAGCTTAGGTGGCTCGATGCCTCCTGGGCACCTCCCTGGGGAGGTGTTTCGGGCATGTCCCACCGGGAAGAGGCCCAGAACACGCTGGAGGGACTATGTCTCTCGGCGGGCCTGGGAAGGTCTCGGGATCCCCCCGGAGGAGTTGGAGGAAGTGTCTGGGGAGTGTGGAAGTCTGGGAGTCCCTGCTTAGACTGCTGCCCCCGCGACCCGGCCCCGGATAGGTGGAAAAAGATGGATGGACTGTGGAACATTCCAGGCAAAGCAATAGAGCGGTCCACCAGAAAAGCGATACAGTGCACATTTAAACAAATGTTCAGTAAAGTATACTTCAAATACATATGTACAAAAGGTAAACTATTAAGGACTTCAGTATCATTTCCATTGTTGGTACAACTATCAGCACTATTAACACCTGCTACTGTTCTCGTCACTATTCAAGAGAGTAGGTTACAAGGAAAATACAACTTTCATGAACTCTAATTTTAACTTGACTAAAAGCAATCTTAACAAATAGATGTAGGGAATACTTCCAATTTTAGATAATATTGTCAATACTGTTTTGAAAAAAAAAATATTTATATATATAATATAGTTTTTGTACATTGTTTATAAGAAAGAAATGCTTAAAAAAAAAAAAAAAAAGGGTAAAGGTGATCTTTCTGCACTTTAGTGATGCATTTTAAAGACATTTCACTTTTGTCTGATAATTAAACCTCAACTAATACGTTTAAAGATATGTTTTATGACATTTCGGACTGTTGTTATCGGATAATCAAAAACGTATCTAGAATATACATTTTTGTCAATATCGCCCAACCTGCTCTAACAGTCACTGAAGCAGATCAATGCAGGACAACATTTGAAGGACTTTTTCTCCATACAAATCATGGATATGTTGCCTTCAAACTGTCAATTGCTATGACATCAAAACTGTTTTTTTAATCCGTCTGAAATGGATTGAAAGACTTGAGTAAAAGTTTCCAACTCTATACAAAGGTCTGGAGCCTTGCTGAGCAGCTAAAAAGGCTAAGTGATTGTGGACAATCAAATGCTGCTGAGTGAAGCCTGACGGCAATCAAGCCTCATTTCAGAGCAGTAAAAGTCAGAAACAGCCCGGCCACCTAATGACAACCACCTGGACTTTGAATGGCATTCTGGCCTTGTTTCAAAGCATCATGGGTAATTTGTAGCAGTAATGGTGGTCTGCGAGTCTATTTGGGTCCATTTTAAATTATTCTTAAGTGTTTCGGCTGGTCCATTCTGGCCTCAAGTCCGCTACCATTTATGACAACAGCACAGTCACTCTTGTGGTTTGTCATTTTTAGATTGTGAATGTGAGGGCCCATGTGCAAGCCTGAGTCACAAAGCCAGACTTGAATCCTCTGCATTTCAATTCGTTATTTGTTTTTTCAGCGATATTTTCTGTTTAGGTAAAAATAGATAAATAAAATAAAATAAGCACAAGATTGAACGTTTTCCCCATAGACTCATCTATTCTAAACAAACTTAAACTCTTAAAAAAATATGAATATATTGTGGCTGTAGTTTTTCATTGTAGGCAAGATAAAAGATAAATCTGATTTACTGTGCACACATGAGGAAATTATCTTGTGAGACATGTTTTTAGATTTGGATTGGACAAAATGTGGTGACCTGGATCTTACAATTGATCTATTATTATTTATCTCGTGTCTCTCGCCGAGTTAATTGTAATACGTATGCTTGTCAGGCTATCTTCAGGAATATTGCCAGAGAATACAGTTTTACGTGGTGGTTTGGAGACGTTTTTTTATTCTCACTACTTGACACGGTAAATCCATCTCTACTGAAGAAATATACCTCTCCTATCTTCACATTATTTATCTTTATTTTCCCATCTTTCACAATATATATCACTTCCACACATAAATACATATCAGCACACTCTTCTGTTGGCTACTGTCCATAATCTGATTGTAACATTAACAGGATTAGAGCTGAACAATTCTTTAATATATTTCCCTTTCGTCGCAACAGTCTGTTATCCCTCCCAGCAAGATAAGCAAACAGAGACTCGGATATCCAAGTGACATGTTCAACCGCACCAGATCACAGACAACGATATCAAGCAATCGTAGATCAAAATAACACAACGTATCTGTCCGCGACAAAAAGAAAAATCTGTATGTTGAAGCTACATGTGCGACGAAACTGCAAAACCGGCGCGAGACATACTGTATGTACGGTGTCATCCCGTGGCGCCAGATGTGTTTGATGCCTGTAGGGATGAAGAAATCACATACCGGACAATCATTTCAACGTTGTGATGGACCGACACCCGCAAGTTGAGAAGCCCTGAGGCGTTAAAAAGGGCAATGGAGAGAAAGAATGACATGAGCGGAGCATTTGTGGTGGGCTCCTGAGGGCAGAATGGATACGAGATAGTGCCAAATCAGATAGCAGCACATCCAAACTCGCCCGCGGAGTCAGAGTGGACAAGAGTGAAACAAAAAATTGGAGAGAAACTGCCATTAGAAAGCAATACGTTTTCAACAAGGAAATGATCATTTGTTGAACATGTCACAGCGGTAAACTGACAAATGGTGGTCCGTGTAATGGACAAAAGACATGAAACAACTAGCAATTTGGAGTTTTGCTAGTGCAGAAAGTCAGGGTTAAACAATGTGATCAAAATGTGCAGAATGGTAAAAGGTTAGGTCGCAGCACATATGACCTGGCTGACTCTAACTTATCTGGAGATTAGTTCCATACTTTGACAGTTTTCCGAATGCCTCTCTTGTGTTTAGTTTGGATCCCCGTTAGCGCAGTCAAGCTGTCACCACTCTTGATGTTAGCCCTGTTCTGGGCCATATCACGGTTCAACAAAGACTAGGAGTCAAAAAAGCTTTCAAAGACAAATTACTAAAAAAATAAAAAATAAATAAAAAAAAAATCCCAGGAAAATGACAACAAACGGTGGGTTTAAAAGGCAAATATTTGAAACAGTTACAGATGCACACTGCAACTTCCATGGAGGTCTTATTGCTTTGCTTAAACTTTCCGCAAATAAGGCATTAATCGCATGTACCTTCCATTTCCATTATGACTGTATATATGGCTCAAAACTAACTTTAGAAAAACATGCATCCTTACTGTGAGTGGTCTCGCTTCCACAGATCTGTTTCAACCTGGAGAGACCAAAATGAAGATTATGTGCACTGGAAGATGATGAATGACATATGCCTATATGACTAAGAATGATATGATGATATACTGTATATATTGATAAATATATTAGTTTCGTAGAACCTTAGACCCTGGCAGGGTTCCTATATCTTCACGAGTCACAAGAAATGTTGTCGATATAATGCCAAAGACAAGCCTTGGATGAGAAATAAACAATTATCCATTAATTATTGCACAAAGTTAGGCATCGAAGTACATATTTACAATGGTAATAGGCATGTGATGGATCAAATTTTCTATTATTCAGTGTTACTTTTATGGATGGGGTGTTCATCAATATTTAGAGGATAACATTTGCACAGAAAGTGAAAAAAACAAACGTCTATCCAACTGAACTAAACTCCCATACCTATAAACACTGCTGAATGGAGTGAATAGTCTCACTTCACCAATCAATTCATTACACAAATTAGTGCTCTGTTATTAAAATGCTGCCTGTATTTCTAATTAATATATATGTCATTAGAAACGTGAAGAGAGGCTTAGCTACAAGCAAAGACTTGTCTCTAAAAGATAGTTTTTAAGTCAGTTTGTTGAAACTTGGATCTACAGTTAGGGCAGAACCTGCAAACGTCCAAGAGTCCGTCACAGGTTTATTCAGCATGCTTGAGGCTGTGTTGTCCTCAGAGCACATGTGCAGTCCTCTGAAAGAAGCTCACGTTAGAGAGCGGAGCATGAACGGGCCTCTGAACACGGTTAGGCAATGAAAGGGGGCGGGAGAAGAAGAACCAAGCTTCCCGCGCAGCATTACCCAGCGGTCTGTAGAGGGTACTAAAAGACGCCGTGACTTCAGGCCAGCTTCAGGCTCATTTGGAAATATTTCGAAACAATTTATATACAGTTGTGACACACGGTAATTTTAGATTTTAATGGTCAATCACTGCTTGCCTTGATTGCCCTAACCGCACACAACTGTTACATGTACAATTACTGAATCCTTTGGGCAGCTACTTGGAAAGAAGAGAGAGTTACAGGTTGTAGAGCCCTGTTCTAGGCAAAACAAGAACCTCTCCATGGAGCCAAGCAACTGGCAGAACCTCCACCAGCAAATTTACATATTGCACCTCTAATAATTGTTTTCATTTCAGAATGTTGTCATTTCCTCTGCACCACTACATGATTCAAGACAGATTCTTCCTTCATACCAAACAGAGAAAGTATCTTCAATCCCACACAAAACGAACATGCGTTTCAGAATGCCCAGCAGCCACGAGACATCAAATTTCCAGCCTACTCTCGCCACGCTTCAGTCACAAATCGCATTACCCACCTCCCCAGTCCTACCTACCCACCACCGCCCCGATCTGCAATAAGCACAAAGCAGGAGCCGAATCCAAGCTTGTCAAACCACGGAGAATAGCCATTACTGTGGGGCTCAATGCTGTTGTCGTTGTTGTTGTTGTTACTGAAACAATCGACAAAGCAGTCATCCATCCAACACACGGGCAAACGGAAACAGGTACAACTGAAAGATGGATTGTAATTTAATTGAAAGAGCAGTCTCAATGGCAGAAAAAGAAAACAAACTGCAAAAGATACAATTATTGAGATACTATAATGTCCTCTGCAGACAATTAAATAGCTTCCATGAGGTTTTATTATTTATAAAAGTGGCTAAAAGTACAGAAAAATCCTTTGAAGGGCAATGGCACAGCGGTTAGGGCATTCACCATTTTACCAAAAGGTCGGTTGTTTTGACAGTAGAGGTGGGCAATCGATCTTAATTTAGATCATGAAATGCAACATTTCAGAATAGAGTACATTGTTTATAGCAAAAAAATAAAAAATGCTTTAAATTCAAATAAAGGTATATGGGGATATTTCTGCACCTTTTTCATTTTACAGACATTTCAAATTTATCTGATAACTAAACCTCAACTAAAACGTTTAAAGATTTTAAAAGATTTTAAGAGATATTCATTTTTGTCAATATATCCCAACCCTAATTGACAGTCAGTATTAAGTGTCAAAAAAAAAGAAAAAAAGAAGCTGTGTAAATCCAATTCATCATGCAAACTCTAATTAAGCACTGGGGGGGATTTAAGCCTGTTCAGTAGCAGGGCAGTGACGATACTTTTGTCAAAATACGCTCACGATACAATTTTTTTATTTCATTTTCTTCATTGAGATAAAAATAACAATTTTCTAAGGGAGGCCTGGCCAAGAGACCGCAGGTTACAAAAACCATTTGCTAGTCTCCAATGCTTTAAACTTGGATTTAAAGGCTTTTAAGGACAAGAACTCAGTCAATTCCAGTCTTTCTGCAACATATTCCAAGCAAAAGGAGCTGAGTGGACAAAGGCTTTCTTCCCCAGATCTGTGCGGGCAAAAGGAGCAGAGAGCAACAGCTGATCGTTTGATCACAAGAATATGAGTCAACACTTCTGTGTGATCAAAGTACCATTGTACGGTGGCAGTAATCCAAGCATCGCCTTGGAATAAGGCGATGCGTAAAATAAACGTGTACCAATGTCCTTTCCTCTGATCACAATACATGGAGCGCACTACATGATATATTGCAATTCAATATTAAAAAGTATTGCAATACTTTTCCCATGATAATAAGAATATTTAAAAATGCACATGTCAAGTTTCCAAAAGTAATACAGTAACTGTAAATGAGTGGCATTCGTAAAACTGCAAATTGACATTAATGGCTGAGGTTGAAATACAAACTTTCTCCTTTTTGTTTCAATCTATCAGCACCAAATCTGCAATGAACAAGTCTGATTCCAACAAAACTGTCACTTTGTCACAAACACATGAAAGTCAATGTTACAGTATTAATGTCATGTTCTATAGATAAAGTAGTTTGTTGTACTTTCTCCACTTAGTGGTAGGGGAATTTGAAGCTCTAACTGCTGCACTACTGTGACGCCTTTAATACTATACAATACAGCAAAACTGTGTGATAATATATTGCAAGACGACATATTGTTCCAGTCCTATTGAGTAGTCTTTGAAGCAGAAGTGAACAGGACAGGTCAGAATCAGAACAGTCAGGTGGTCCTGGGTCAGGGCAGTTTGATTGAGGGGGTTAACATCCCTCAGGACAAAGTTGTTCCTAATCCTCTGTGATTTACAGCCTGGACATCACAGTCAGGAAGTCTGGAAACATCAGGTGATGGGTCCTGGAGGACTTTGGTGCCCCTCCTCACCATTTGCTGCACAGAGTAGGACAAAGTTCTTATATACAGTACAATGATTATTTAATAGTACTTTGACCTACAATGCATTTGAGTCCTGTCATCATTCTTCATCTTCTCATCATACTAATTGTTAAAACATTTTCCTGTCTCCCAAAACTGCCCAGCTCTCATAACAAGCTCATTTGAAAGGTAGTAGAGATGCAGCCTCGAGGAATAGAAATAAGTAAATGTACGGCATTTGATCATTAGTGAGAGGAGGTTGGCAGAGATGGCATTGGCAGTCCCGCTCATTCATTTGGATGGACAGTCGTTAGTCTGGTGGGCTGCCTGTAATCTGGGGTTGTGCTTGGAGAAGAAGATGAGAGGCAAGGTGGCGAACTGAAGCCATGAATCAACAATTTGGACACTATCGTTGCTGGGCCGCCTCGGTGCTGAACCAAAACAACAAACCTTATCACAAAAAATGGCCGCGCTAAATAATGAAGCTGCCACATCCGCAATGGTACAGTTGTTTTTCTTTGTGCAACGATGTTAAAGATAGCATGAAGAATATGAAAGGACAAAATGTATTATCATACAGAATTAAGCAAAACTATATGCAAGATTTGTAAGATGACTTGTGGAGTAACGATAAACTTAAAGAAATGTTGTAAGTCAGGAGAATAGATTTCACTTTACTGTTAAGCCAGTAACTCAGAAAGCTAAAGAATCAACAAAAACAAACAAATTGCGGAATTAAATCAATATACAATGAATATTCAGAACACTCAGCACAGGAAAAGCTCTTCCAACATGAAAATGAATCACGTTGTTTATTATCATTATCTTCTGACAGACACACTTTGCATTTATTAAGGTAAAGGTTACTAAAAAGTGGCTAATATAACGATTGTTTAAAAGTTGGCAATACAACATTAATCTTTTCTTGCAATGATACTTGAGCAAGACAAAAAAGCCAGGAAAACATTTATTTTTGAAAGCAAATGACATTTAGGCAGTGTTACTTAAAACCTTGCAATTTCAAACATTTGAAAAACCCATGTGGAGATTTGCAGTGACATTTCCGGCTATGTAGTTGCTTTAATATTATTTTAACTGTAGCAAAATCAATCCATTTAGATAAGAGTAACATCAAGAGCAGAATTACATTTTTAGCATCCTTTTCTCACTCCACAGAAATCAAAAGAAACGGCATGCGGCGATCTCCAGCCAAACTTGGCACGGCAACATGCTTTTCTATTATAATTTTAGTCTTTAATTAGGGTTAATTAGGCTCTCAGTGGGTCCGTCCATTCTTCCCTCTCCATGTGAAGCCAATGAACAGCTCCTCGGATGAATGCGAACCACTGCTGGGACACAGTGTGGAGTCTAGAGCGCTTACATGATTTTGGTGGTCAAATGGCTCGCACAAAATATAGCCATATACATAAACAGAGCACTATCGTTTCATATTTTAACTATTTTTGTAAATAAATATAGCCCTTGAGAGAGACAGGGATGGTTTGAGGTGCCAAGTGTACTTCAGAGCTACTTGGGACGAGGCTTGTGCAGTGGTGGATTCTGTTAATTTCATAAGTGCCAGTGAATTTGTTGGAGCAATTGGCCATTCAAAGAGATTTCACCATGCTTTTGTTATGCGGGAAGCAGCAAAAACAAGGCCAGATTTGGAAATGAAAGAGAAGTATTCACCTTATTCCGCCTCGCCCACTTTTGCTTCTGACAGATACGGATTTGTATTTCCGGAATAAGGTGAACAAGGGATAGTTACAAAATGTTGCATTCTTGGAACAAAAACTCCCTCCATGGACATAATGGACGGATATCTTTGGAGCAGTCGAGAGCAATCACATAAAAATGGATGACACAAACTGACGGACATCATAACTGGCATAAATAACCACCAGACTCATTTTAAAAATAGACAAATTCAATAAACAATGGACAAATTTGGACTTTGGATACCACCTCATTACTTTCCAATTTTATTCTTTGCTTATCCTGAGTTCTTTATGGTCCTACCCAGCCCTTTAATTTTTTTTAATTCATTTATATATATTTATATTTATATTATATTCATTTATATATATATATATATATATATATATATATATATATATATATATATATATATATATATATATATATATATATATATCCCCTCCTTTTTTTCTTTCTTTCTTTGCATAAGTGAGTTTGCTTTATGTATGTTTTTTGTTGTAAAAATAAATAGTAAAAAAAAAAAAAAAGCTGCATTCCTGTAATTTGCAGAAAAATAATGACTATCAACATCAATTGATTTATTTCATTCAGTTTAAAAGGTGTGTACTGCCACTTGCTTAACTCCATAGCGGTTGCCTGCTTGTTCCACAATATCTGAATGTGTTTTGGTGACAGAGAACGTGTTGTTTCTCAAATGTCCTTTGTTAAGATGACTTTGTTGAGCTTAAAATCATGTAATCCAAATTGCGTCCACAACTACTGCTTCGAAAGTCCACACTAGCAGCTGTTGTTCTTACCCTTATGCAAATATTTACTTTAGCGTGGAGCAATTGCATTGAATGTTGGGGGTTTCTGCGCAAATCTGGACAGTGCGGACATGACTTCTGTTCCACGAACTTGCATCCAATTATACAACATGAAATGTCAAAACTAAGGTGTCCCAAAGCAGCTTAAAATGGCAATTAATGCATAAACAGGACCTTTAATAAGACTTGAAAGTGACTCCTGAAGGCAAAGCAAGGCGAGTTTATTTGTAGAGCACAATAAAGTAATTCAAAGTACTAGAGGGAACTCAAAGTGCTCCTTAAAACACAATGATCACTGAACGACTGAACGACAATGAACGACTACGTTAGGATCTTCTCACAAGAAACATAAAAAGAAAGGAGGAATAGACTCAATGCATTTTACATTTTACACCGAAATAGAGTTATGTATCCACCTCAGAGGGTTTGGAGCTTTTAGTTGATAAAAAAAAAAAAAAACAAGTACCTCAGGAGTCTGGGCAAAAGCACTCCTCTGAGAGCATCTTCCACCCTACTTTAATTGCGTTGAATTAATTGGTGGAAACTTCGGTCCCTGACAAAAGCTGCCCCTGTTTCATTAAAGGTGTCATTAATAAAAGATGACGTTTCTTGTCTGTAATTAGAATTGGCAATGGGGGAATAGAGAGAGAGAGTGCGAGAGAGAGAGAGAGAGGGAGAAGGGGAGTGAGAAAGAGAGAGAATGTGTGAAAAGAGAGTGGGGGCATGCGAGGGGGCATGCGAGTTTACAAACATGAACGATTCGCGCACATAGCACTTAGAAACAACCCAGAAGAATAAATGATACAAAAAAGTGACAATTAAGTGTTATTGTTGCAGCAACATATAGAGGCAACACCAATTCGGGATGGTGCAATATGGATTTTTTATTTTTATACTGTTATTTGGTAATTAGCTTGCTGCTGCTGTGACTGATAACCGATATTTGCCATAGCAAGGCCCAAAAATATATTTTAAATTGAAGTTAAGATTACAAACGATTTTTGTCACTTTAGTAAAAAAACAAAACAACAAAAATCACAGAATGTATTTATCTGGGATATAAAATCGTTGATGTTCTAGTTCCATTTTTACATATGAGTTTGTTCAAAAAGACAACTCTGATGCACTGACTGGGACACCTCCCCAAAAATAGATATTGATATATATGTCACTGATATATCGCCCATCCCAAGCTGAAATGTTAGTTATTATTGCATTGTAAATTATAGGCTATTTTGGTAACTTTGTGGCATAAAGTTATGTCACAATATTTGGGGCTATGTTATGAATGGCTATGTCTAATACTAATTGGTTTTAGGGTTCAAACAAGTTACCGTATTTTCCGGACTTTTAGCCGCTCCCCTATATAAGCCGCATTTGCTCTATTTTAAAAAAAACTATAATAAAACAATACATAGGCCTCCTTGACTTTTGGCATCGCATGAGCTCTCCCGCTGTCCCTCCGTCCCTCCAGCGTCTCACCGTACATTCATTGATGTTAAGCTTGCTGTGCAGCCGGGCTTCCTAGCAAGATCGATGGCTTCAGCTTAAAACTTGCTTCGTACGAACTTCTTCGTTTGGGTTCCATAATGATGCGGCAAGAATTTGAAAATAATTTATAGTTGGTAATTTGTCGTCCGTGTTCTATTTGCTAGCTGAATAAAAAAGCAACATCTGCTTCTTTGCTTAACTTTTTGTAGTTTTGATTCTAATTCCGGTTGAGTGTGTTAGTTCGCCCCTAGCGGTGAAAGAAAAAAACCACAGAAAAGCCGCAGCCTCTAAATAAGCCGCATTGCTCAAAACATCTGACAAAAGTAGCGGCTTATAGCCCGCAAAATACGGTAATCGATTAATTGCAACAAATCGATTATTGGACTACACAGACTCCAAAACATGCCAGGTTTTACCACTCAGACAAAGCCAGAATTACATCAAACTGTCACAGAAAACATTGGAATTTTGCATCTTTGATGAAAAGCCGATTTTATTTGTGAGTATACTCCATCGGGATGTGCTCAAACTGCCTCACATTAGCTTAATCTCAGTCAAATGAGTAAAAGTCTCATATTCAAAGGACTTTCGCAACCTAAACAACTAATTGGACGAAAATTCACTGGAATAATCTCACATTTTCCATGAATTTTCAGTAAATGTTTGAAAGCTTGCTCAGGGCCAAACAAATATGTGCTAAGTAATGAGCACAAGGCCTTTAATTATATTTATTATTATAATCTGTTTCTGAAACTTTTTAAATCTCCAAACATTTTGCCAAATTTTAAGTTTTACATGTGTTTTTTGGACTGAAAACATCCGCGTTAAAGACATTAGCCTATGTCGTAAGCGTACATTTTTAATATTTGGATTTTTCTAGAACCCTTCGGGAAAAATTTATAAGAAATGTATTTCCAGAACCACAGCGAACTTCGAAGTGAGCGGAGCATTGGTTCATAGATAAAGTGTATGGCCAGATTAGCTATTAGCCACTCTTCCAAATACTACTATGTCTTTAGCCGAACTTGGCATTGTTTTGCAGGAACAGAGAGTAGTTTAGCACAAATATAGCAGTGGTACACATAATTATATTCACAATATCATCCCAATTGGGTTAGTCCTTGTTTAAAATTTGTCATTTGCCAAATTTGCGTCAGCCATGCTAGCAGTTAGCATGGCTTTCATTAATGAAATAGCCATAAACGGTCAACAATGCTATATGTCAGTTGTAGCCTTTAGTTCGGCAGTCATTTAAGTTGAGTAGAGTTTGTTAAGAAAGTTTTATGACATTTATTTTTGATAATGACACCCTAGTCTCAAAAACACATTAAATATTACACAAGAGTCAGTCAGCCTTGGTGTTTCTCAGCACTGATCTGTTTACGCCGGGTTATTAGCTGAAAAATGTTGTGTTTTGAAGAAAGATTAGCTCAAATTTAACTTGAAATATGCATGTTTAAAGAGAAAAGATACTGATAGCATATTAGATGTCGTTTGTACATGTATGAGCTGTATGAGTAAGAGACCAAGACACAAATTGGGGAATAACGGTCTTATTTTAGACCTGGTTTAGTCTGGGTTTAGTTCGGGGAAGTATTGTTATAGACCTGGTTTAGATCTGTAGCTAGGCAGTTCTCCAAAGACTAAATATTTCCTTGGTGGTGCTTCGTATGAAACGGGTCTACGTCTGTACATTTAACATGAAGTCAGGGGTAGCCTAATGATATTTGACAGGCTGCGACAATGAGATTTCAAACTGTTCCCTGGCTGCTAACGCTCAGAGCAATAAAGTCACTTTTTATCTTGTTCTTACACGCTCACACACACACACAGAGCGCCTTTGACATGTGGCTAAGTGAAGATATGTAGCAGCATTATGGAGACCGCGGTGAAGAGATACTGGTAATGAGTTAAAGAGCTAAAAACCAATGCAACGTAACTTGGTACACAAGTCATATCTGATAACGCAATCAGAAAAGCAATATGCTGTAAAATAGAGCACTAATTTGCTTGTCCAGATAAGTTATACATTGATTTACCCTTGTCTTGACACAAAGTTGTCAAAATAGAACTAAAAAAAGAAAAAGGTTAGGAAAGAAACACATTTTTAACACACTTTCTTGTGTTTTTACAAGAAAAATTTAGAAAGACATAAAAAAAATATAGGACTTACAGTCTGGTCACCACTTGTTCCAAACTCAAACAGAAACGTGCAATCAGGTGTGTTTATTTTCAGTGATGCAGGGGAAATGGAGGAGATCATTGCTCATCTATCATTTAGAACCAAATCAAACTTCAAATGCTGCGTGTGGAGCTTTTCAATCCTGTGTGTTATTTTTTTTCCCTGCCTTCTCTTATAAATGTAAGCCACCATGTTTGTTTTCACCAAGAGAAACCATGATCTCTTCGATTGGCTAATCCGTCAGTCACACCTGTTTGATCTTTGGGAAATATGAGAACACATCTTTGTATAGTACAGGAAAAGCATGTATTATTCTCCATTTAGATTTAAGAAAATAATGATACTGACATTTAATAAGGGTGTTTGAAAAACGATATGAACAACAATTAATCATTCAGCAAACAAGCTTGTGAGTAGGGATGACGCAATATCAGATTTTAGTGTTGCAATTATTGAGGGAAAAATAACACGGTTTAAGAATTATTTACTAATTACCGAGAACAACTGTGAAATATTTTGTTTTCATTTATTCCCATTGTCTAACATTTTACTAATCCTTAAATGTGTGACCAACTTTGCCAAATCAAACTTTCTAAATTACAAAATTAAGATAATATGACAAAAATAGCCAGATAAAAAAGAAGTAGATTTCTAAAATGGTCCCGATTATTATGTTTTAGATTCTGATTCTTTATATTGTGACCTGAATAAACTGAACTATCTTCACGTCCCTAGTTGTGAGTGTCAATACATTTTACATAGTTTATAATATGTGTAACCCCTCATTCTTCAGCTGGGTCCATAGCAAAAGAAAGTTGAAATTCAATCAACCTCGTAAATGTTGTCTCATGCCAGAATTCAACCTTCATATAGCCTGTAACTATACACCCCCAAAAATGCACGTATGTCCTGTACTTTGCAAAAGAAACATTTCCTACCTGAAAAGCTCTGCACTGGATTCAGGGGTTTTCATATTTTCAACCTGTTGTGCCGTGCCTCTTGTTCACAAAAGCAAATAACAACCGACTCCACTTGACCAGGGAAAAAATAACGAGGAAATTTCAAATGCACAACAATTGTAATTCAAAGCAGGGACAAACAGTAGCAAGTACTTTCAATCAGCTTTTGCATAATAATACATATGGCGCATTTATTTAAAGGTGCATTATATAACTTTTCTCCATGGAGATGTGATTGCTTTCCACAGAAGTATAGCTATGAACTACTTTGTAAGGCAGTTGTTTAAGTATAGGTGTTTTTATTGGTCAAAATACACTAGAAAACTTTGCATTTTTACTATGGGCAGTCTCTCCGTCTCTCCGCGGATCTGGCGTGTGAAACTTGCTTGATAGCTCCATATAGATAGACAAGTTTAATGCCATACTGTGTAAAATGTTGGGCAAAGCATAGTACTAATGAAGAAATTTTTATTTCAGCAATGTGCTCATATTTATTAGATATTATTGCACGTATTTGTTGTGACATTTGTGAAAAAGAAGAACAAGCCAATGTACTAGAGGTAGGGTAAGGCATCTGACTTAAATGTATGTGTTACTAGCAATTTGTAACATGACAGAGATGAACAAAATATGTATAAGTGTATTGAAACATAAATAATAATACAACTGAATAAAACTCCAGATAGTATTTTGATAAGAATTTATAAGAGTGGCGCAGTGTTGTGAGTTTGATTCCCGACTCCGACATTTACTGCATGTCCTCCCTTCTCTCTCTCATCCCCCAATTCACACTTTCCTGTCAATAAAGCCTACGGGTACAAAATCTTTAAAAAAAAAAAAAAAAAAAAAAAAATGATTTAAAAAAAAAAAAAAAAACAATGTGTAAAATGTTTAAGCACAACAACACACATTTAAGAGGGAATGGATTTAAAATAGCTAAAAATGCAGATTAAGGCTAAGATTGATTTATCTTTTGCCAATAAAAATCTCAATTAACAAACTAAGCATAACCCCTTGTATTTATGGACTACCTTTATTCAGTTCAAAAATAATTGTTGCGTCGCTAAAACACTGCGCCGCTAATGATTTTAGTCAGCTTTCTCAATTCCAAGGTCGCATTTGAAGCGCGGTTGGGAAAAAGCCTGTGATAAAAACGATTGCTGTATACAGACTACAATGAAATGCTTTATAATGATTCAATATTACCATAATTCTCCGCTAGCAGTTTTGCTGTCTGTGCAGACTTTGGCTCATGTACGGCGTGCAGCAGGCAGGAGCCCATATAAATATTTTATTGGCTACCTTGTTATGAGGCCACAGCACCGCCCCGGTAAAGCCCAGCTTTTGTCAAGATAGATTTGTGTCCTCATTGTTGTAATATGCGAATGTACCGATTTACTTTTCTATGTAATTGTGTGTGTCTTTCGAGTTTGCAATTTTGACTCTGCTTTTAAACTGTGTAAAACATCTAATTCTGTTCTCAGGGGTAGAAACTAATTCCTCACTGACTTCCACGCTTTCCCAAAATTACAAATCTTTCTCGTAATGAGCAGGTAAGCACATTTTTCAACTTTTTGGTGGAATTTTGGCATTGCAGTTTAACACTAGTCAAAAAGGGAAAAACTGGTATTATTTCATTCATAAAACTATTGCTGAACTCCTCGTGGTGGCTGGTTCTGGTCCTGGTTCTGACTTTGTATTCAGGTGCTTTTTGTCTTGGAAACTTGGGATTTTCCAGTCACCAATATTACAGTGTGTAATAAACCAGCTAACCAGACAGATTGGTTGTTGTTAGCCTCTTCAAAAGCTGAACGTTGTTTGTTTTGGAAAACATCGTTATCATTTGACCTTCGCAAGCTAACGTTACACGGATATATTTAAAGAGTAGTGTCTGGTCTTTGTTGTGCAAATCTGTTGGTCTTATGATTTGGACAACTAGATAATATTTTCGAACATTGACCCCTCGGCCAGAAAAGTTACTGCAATCATTTTTAAAATAACTTCCTATCTCCAAAAACTAAAGAGAATATTTACATTCCAAATTATACACCACACTACTACTACAGGCTTATCCTGGCTAATTCACACTACGCCATTGGCGAGTAGCATTAGCAAAACACAAAAACAAACTGTGGCCAGTGAGCAAGAAAGTTGGTGTCAACACGCCCTGTTTATCATCCTCTGTGTGTTGAGTCTATCAGGGAAAGAGAACTTGTTGACCTTGCATCTCCCGCGGAACAATGAGCGAGTGCACTGCTGTATGCTAAACAATCCGAAGGCGTACGCTGTGGACTATATGAACCTGGCTGTGCATAATCAGCACAAGCTGCAAGATGCGGACTCACAACTGTGGGTGAGAGGAGGGGAGAGAGTGATTAATTTTGCGCCTGTGGTTCCGAGAAAAACAGAAACAGCTCGAAACTGAAAAAAAATGTTGGGGTTAATGAAGGGTTTTTTGGTGCCATTGAATTTGTTTATTACAGAAACACACACAAGAAGGACAAGCCACTTCAGAACAGGTTAGTTAGGAAATCTGTGGACAATGGACAATTGCAACGCTCTTGTCAATGTTGTTTGTTGAAGTGATCTTAATTTCATAACTGATCAAGGTTTGTAGTAGATTTTTTTCTATTACAGCGCAATATATTCAAACACAACATGAACATTTTCTTCCAGGGTTCCTTCAGAACAACTGTATATTTTGTTGGGTGTAGAAGCTTTTCCCATGTTGTCTGGAAAGTCCAGAATAATATTATCAGTATTTATTTTTGTTTTTTTTGTTACACATATCGATATCAGTCTAGTCACCATTTTCATCTCCACAAATTCAGATGGGTGTGATTGACAGGTGGATTAGCCAATCAGGGACACGCATGGTTCGTCTGTATCAAAAATAAACATGGCTGCCTGTGAAGATAGTTTTATTTTGCTCTAAATAGTAGATAACTGATTCATTTGTTTCACATGTGTTGCTGAAATAAAAAAAAAAACCTGATTGCACGGTTCTGTTTGAGTTTGGCTAACTTTTCATGAAGTATTGGAGAAGTGTGTTTTCTAGATCCCAGGCAAGTGTGTGGTTCTATCCCTGCTTTGCCCATTGCTTACTAAAATTGCATTCAATATCTGTGGCACTCAAGTATAGGTAGCAAATATTTTGTAGTGACCAGATCTAACACGTGCAGTGAGTGAGATTCATGGTGTTTAGAAGGGCAAATGGCGCAACTTCGCTTTTGTCAATCTACCCCGGGGCAGCTGCGGCTTACCAACAGCGAGAATGGAGTGAATGAATAATGCAATTTAAAGCGCTTTTGGTGTCTTGGAAGGCACTTTATACTCTCAATGCAAAGCCACTTTCCCTATTACAATATAACTTCTCACTACTTGGAAAGCTACTGTTTAATCGGCCTAGGTCCAACTAGCTTTCTAACAATGGCCCCTTGGCTTGTTTTGCTTGAATATATAGTCCTTTTCCATGCATGCTAATTTTCCATGTCCATGCTAGCGGTGAGTAATGTTGCTTATATCCCCTTTTCTGAAATATGCATCCTCTTTTTTGATACAGCTGCTTACCCACATGACTGTCTGCCTCTCTATTGCTTTGTCTGATCATACATCGAAATAGCAGCAGGTGTCTTGACTGCGATTGTTCCATGGTTCCCCGTTTCATACCTCCCCCCCTAATGCTTTGCTCTATATTTATGAAGGCTCTAAATACGACAATAAAAAGGCATATAGGCTCGAAAACGGTTTATGGATCCCCGGTGGTTGCATTTCAATGTGTTTTTATTGCAGATACACAAATGATGTGTGAGCTTGGAGGCAATTAGAGACGGATGGGGGGCTGCTGCACGTCTGGTGGCGAGATGAAGAGAATAGCAGAGGTTTTGTTGAGTGCACACACATACATAGTTGACAAAGACCCAGCTGCTGTTAAGGCCATTACAGTGATTCAGTCGCGCCTATGGGTAATGGTCTTGAGTCACCCTCCAAAAGGGCTCTGGCCACTGAGGTAACTGTCTCGCTCTGGCACTTCTGAAGAATGCAGCGACACATACAATTACTTATACTGTAAAGGTCAAAGGTCATGGCGTATAGCCAGAGTGTATTGCCTGGTATATGTTGAAAAGTTGGATAAACCAATCCACATATCTTAAATAGAGCTTAAAAATGTGGAGGTTCAATCTCATCCAGCTTCTATCAGGTTTGTGTCACTGTGCAAAACACTTCACTTACTTTGCTTGCATAAAACTATGAGTTGAAAATATTGTTTCATCTCTCATTTATTGAAAGATAAATCGATATAGTAAATATCGTGACAGGCTTAAGTATGAGTGGGTGGTTTCAAACCATAAATTAATATATGTTGCTAGGGAATTTTAAAACAGACAATGAACAAAAACAAAGTAATATTATAGTCACCTAAAAACAGGCCAACTAAAGTTCTTGTAAGCCTTATTAAATCCATAAGGATTTGTCAGAATTTCTGTTATGGAGGGCCAAGTAGTCTGAACAGCACGAGAAAGAAACCAAATAACTCAAATTAAAATTCAGTAGATGAGAAATGAAACATAATACCTTCTGAATACATATCCTGCACAACTCTTCTATTCCAGCCTTGTTTGTTTTTTTTTTACTGAGAACACATTGAGGATCTTGACACACATCGTACATTTCCAGCTTTATAGTTCAAAAAGACAAAGGTGCTCTCCGGCTTTTTATGAGAGTGTGAATGAAAATTTCTTGCAAAGCTGACAACAAGCGCAATCATGCGCAATAATTCATCATCATTAGCTTCACTACATTAAACAACCAAATATCAAAAACAAAAGCTCCAGTGAGAAGCTTTGAGACATGGCTAGATTCAAGCTGGTCAAAAAGACAGACTGGATAAATGAGTTGGCAAACACCACTATTGTACAATTCTCATTACATTTCTTTGCAGTCTTGCGTCTTCACATGCTAATACTTTATTCTCCGTGTAATGAGACGTGGCTTGTGCGACCCTGCGCAAACTTGAACTCCTGAGACTAAACAAAAGGGTCTAGATTAGCTGCGTGGGCCGATAAGAGAATCCTGGGGCATGCCTTTATGTACAATAGCTTAGCGCCTGCAGTGACTTTGACGTGAGCACTGTTTCAAATGTTATTATAATCCGTCATTCAGAAAGTCAAATAGGCAGTAGATCAGGGAAAAGGCACGGCAAGGTTGCATGCATTATCCCAATGAAGTGCAAGAACATACATGCTAGTGATGAGTCAGGCAAAGCAAACAAGCACGACTATCAATCAATGGGGGCGTACAGCAACTTCCACACAGTCCATAAAGTAGGTTTCACATGATGCGTCCGTAAATTCACCTTTGGACAAGGGCAGGTTTACGCACAGACAGAGCATGAATGTTGAAAAACTACAACGGTAAAAATACTACTGGTAAAACAATATTACTCAAGTACAAAGCAATGAGGTGTTCATAAAAAAATTACTTGTTCTAGCTTCCCATCTTGTTACTGCAAACTATTTTTTAAGATGTGAATACAATTTACAAAATATTTATTTATTGTTCAAGGAGAAAATACTTCCTGCTGCTGTGCTAAAAGCTTCTACATCATAGCCACTTACTGTACATAATAGTGTTGTAGCCTTATTTTTGTACTTCCAGAGTTAGATTAAAGTCCAGTTTTAATAGTAATTGATACTGAATTTTGATTGCATATATTTTACAATGCTGCTGTTCTTGAACTGTGCGTTAGAACAAACTTTCCCCATTGTGGGACAAATAAAGGTTCTCTTATCAGACAGACAGAAAGTGATGAACCGGGACAATGGAGCGTACACCTTATCACACACCTGGCCATTTCCATTCAATGTATTTTTGAAAAGACCAAACTTAAATCAAAAACAGCAGTCGCCTTGCAGAGATTCCAAAGGTGACAACAGAAACAGTTCAAAGAAACCATGCTATTAATTTCTATTAATATTAAGCTGCTACTGCTAACTCTTGAGTAATTACAGAAAAAGTGAAATGTTATGTTGAACAAAGAAATAACTTGATAAAGTTGAGTATAGGCTGCATATTTTACTTTCCACATATGTATAATAAGTACAATGGATATCCCAAGTTCTAAATATACATTTTGAGAGGAAATTACATTAGAGTTACTGAATTTTCTAGGGCATAAAAAGAAATGAACCGATACTATGATGTAATATATTGCTCTATTCAGTGTGGTTTTAGAGTCGGAAATTGCCTGTTGAAATATTTGGAATGAGCAGCCACCATATGTCAGAGCAGAGTGGAAAAGGACTTACACTTTCAGACAGAAAGGAAAAAAGTTATTTTATTTTTTTAAGTGACCTAAAAGCCAGTGATTTTGTTGTGGGCAACAAATGACAGCGAATGATGTAGATTTTTAAGAGAATCCATGGACTTACCTGAAAAGGTTATTTATCTCTATCTTCTTTCACAAAGCATTTGCTGTAATAGTACATATATTCTTTGTCAGCAATAAAAAACAACATTTAATACAATGCAATAGAAAAACTAGTGTTGAGCTCAATACTACGACGAGGTACTTTCCAAAAATGGCCAAAATAAACACAGTTCCGAACATGTAGCTGAAATAACTCAACTAAAAACATCCAATTGAAGACTAAAACACAATATTTGAGGTGCATTTTGGTGAAACTCTATCACCCCAATAAAATAAAACATGGGCAAAAGTCGGATTATCTGCTTAGCTCGATTTATTTTCATAGTTTTTATTTTCTGTCCCCCTTCAGTTGTAAATCAACTGCAAACCCAAAGTGTTCATGAGCTGTATATCACACTGTTGAGCGTCATCGGTTTTGCTTCTCTCTTTTGGTGTCGACATCTTAAAACGACCTGAAGAAAAATGACCCTGGCGTTACATATGTTTACCCTCTGGCCCTCGATCAGTCGCTCACATCAGACGGCGGCAGCTCGAGCAGAACATGAGAGAAATCCCACCGTGATAATGGCCGAACGTGTCAACAGAAGGAATGCTGGGAGATCACAGATGTGGGAGGACACACGGGAACAGCTGCGTATATAGCCCTTACCGTGGCCTTGCGTTTCAGCTGCAAACAAGAGTCTTGAGAATGGGTAGAAATGCACTAATGATGCCAGCTGTCACAGACTCATGACTCCTCCACTTTTCTCCCAACCACATCCCTTTCCAAAGGTTTCATCTCGCTACAAAACCTATTTTTTTAAACTTTTTCCCCCTGATTTTGACACATGACCTACCATTGGTTTTTCTTCACCGGACATATCCAGGTAACCTTGCTCTTTGTTCTTATTCTTTTATCTCGCACCAGAAGCAGAAGTCGTGATCCGAGTCTATTGCTCTTAAGGGATTGTCAGCTATTGTGGAGGTGGAAGTGTAAATAATGGAAAGTACACAGCGCTATGATATGATGTCCAGGGAGACCAGCAGAGGGGGGAAGTGAGGCCATTTGAACCTTATTAATGCTGACCAGAATGCATCCAGTTCTTGTCCCAAAATTACTGGAAAAGCAACACATCCTAACACACCAACAAACAAAGATCTTCTACTTTTTACTGATACCCGGATACTAATCAATACTAAATTACCATCCAAACTTGATTCTCATTCGAAGCAGTATTACTGCTACTGAAACAAATCTGGATCTTCATTTTAAAAGGGAAATTGCAAATCTAATCACAGTTAGACAAACTTCACAGCAGGGTTGTCAAAAGTATTAATATCCAGTTAAAAAAAATCAATACTAAAGTGTTGACCCAAGTGCCATACTAAAAAAACAAACAAAAAAATCACATGAACAGGAGAAAGTTGGACCTTTATTGAATAGTTTTAGAATGGTGAATAAAAACTTAATTTATAGTGAACAAATTAAGTTGATTAAAAATAATTCAGGCTTAGTAATCACTTAACTAATACCCGACTCTAATCCCAATTCCTAAACCTAACCCTAACCTTAATTTAGTTGTTAAGTCTGAATCATGCTTAATAAACTATCTGTTCATTATGGATCTGTTCATGCTTTGTTAAGTTAAATTAAGATGTAGTTATTGTAAAGTGGTACCAGCTCTTTCCAGAACTAGCGTGTCCATGTGATAATTGATAATTGGTATTCATGCCTGTTCAACGTGAATTTCTAATCAATGGATGTCACAATGTAACAATTTTGTGTTACAATCATTGTGAGGAAAAAACAACACGATTTAACGATTTTTCACAATTACTGATTACTAATGTGATCAAACAGCAGTGCAATCTATGATTTTCTTTGATTACCATTGTCTTACACAACAACCCCTCAATTGTGACCACCTTTGTGAAATTGAACATTCTGAATGACAAAATGAAGCTAAAACAAGACAAATAGCCAGACAAAAAAGTACTTTAAATTTACGGAGTATTCACAGAGCGGCGTCAAAGCATCCAGTTTACATTCAAACTCTATGTGGACACGCGTCCTGGGAATCCAGCATTTTTGTGGCGCGTTTCGAGGGTTTTTGTGGTGCAAATGTTGCGTTTTGAGTGTCGGACGCGGCGCGTCGGAGGCTTTCGCAAAGCGTCCGATGCAGAAAAATTGGGCAAAAGGGAACTTTTTTGCGGCAGACGCGGCGCAGCAACCAATTACGCTCCAGTGACGTACATATGCACTACCCGGAAGAAGGACCAAAACAAACCCCGCACCGATTAAAAAATCAACCAGATGCAGCTCTTGGAGCTGGACACCTCGGATGCGCGTCTGCTGGTGAGTCTATTTTGGGACGTGCGTCCAAGGCGTCTGCCTTTAAATGTACAGGCGTTCAACTCGGACGTCAAGAGCAAATTTGGACGCCGCGGTCTGAATGTAGCTTTAGGCCTATTTATTTGACTATAGATTAAATCAAAGAGTTAATGTTTGCGTCTAAAATGGTAAAATTTTGCTCTTATGATGATAATGTGACCTGAATAACCACAATTATAAATTAGGAGAATAATCTTGACATCCCTAATCTGATCTAGTAGAATCTAAAGATACCACCTTTATTTTGAAAAGAAATGTATAGTCTATTGTCTAAAAATAGTGTTTTTAACAATCTAAACAGATATCAAATATTTCCTCAAGTTTCAAAATTGAGTCTGAACTTTTAATCATGACATTAGTACACAGTAAGACTATGTAAGCAATGATGGTAGTCCAGACTCTTAAGTAATATACTCTAAGTATGTATTTATGTTTTGTTTGTTGATTTCTTTCATCTTATCTTATGCACTGTTCCTTGTCCATCCTCGGTCCAAGTCATTATGTTCCCGCGTCTCGTCTTAGTCTCCGAAGTCTTGGTCATGCCTATGTGTGTGTGTTAGTCTGGTTATTCAAAAGACAATATCCGCGCCTCCTCATAATGACATCTTTGAACACCTGCTGCTCGCTGCGCTTGAATCGAAATCAATGTTCTCAGTCCGTCCACCTGTCTCCTCCGCACTGAGACACTAAACGGCAGCAGACGCCTTCCATTCCATTGTCCAATTGTGTGTTTTTTTTGTTTTCAACTAAACGTTCTTGCGACGTTTGGGGACCACCTAATCTAGTGGTGGTGGTGAATTTTCTCTATCCACCTGCATGTAAGAAACACCACAATGCAGATTTTTTTTTTTTTATGTAGGCTTCCTCTCAAATTTGTTTTTTTTAAATTCATGCGTTGGAGTGTGACAACTCAAAAATTATAGGAACAGAAGGAACATAAGTACAAACGCTGGATACAGGAAGCAATCGAGAAACAGGAAACGGGGAACAACAACTATGAACATAGACAAGGGAGCCTTCATATTGCCACACATCTGCGACTCACTATGTTACAGTAGTTGGATGACGCAGGAAACAGCTGCTCACAGAAAAGTAAAAAACAACCTACTCTGTATTTGAAATCAACTAATTAATTAATTAGTTGAAGTAGCTTCCCCTCATTTTAACAAGGAAAATACTCTAAAGCAGGGATGTGCACACTTTTTTCACAGAGGGCTGCATTTTGAAACGCGTACACACAATGAGGGCCTTCAATTAGGCACATAATTAGGCACATAATGAAACATAATTTTTAGGTCTGTATAGCATCAAAATGTTTGTTATTTGGGTTATGACAGCAGAATATTTGTTTATTTGGGTAAATTTAGCAGGAATTATTCAGTGCTCGAAAATGATTATGAATGAATGATTATTCAGATCACAATATAATGAGAATTAAATAAAATTAAAGATTTCACAGTCGTTTAGTCATGTTCTCAGTAAGTGTGAATAATGCTTAACTTATTCACACAAAATTGCAACACTAATGTCTTGACATCCCTTCCTTTGAGTGACCCCTAAGTCCCCAAAGTGTATAATTCAAATTTAAACCAAAATGACAAATTCTAACCTATGCTTAGTTTATTTTTTGCTCTTCCTTGAGAGCAATTTGTTCACATACTTTTAAACTTCGTATGGAATCTTTCGGTGACGAGGTGCTTTGATTTGCAATGGCAGATGTGACTGACTGACACATTTCGGGAAGTACGTCAGAGAAAACAATGTCTCCACACAGAGGCTTTGAGCTGGCTTGTGATCTGCAGCTGTTGTACGATCTCATGCTTTTTCCATCTTTAGATTACACCAAATCCATTAACCTTACTGTAACTCTGACCTGGCAGACCGATATATATTTCAACAGCACACAGACTTCAAAACGTACCATAAAACATGACGCCGCAGATGAAAAGACGGAATCCAAGTTCTCATCACGTAATATTTCATGAGAGATTTGTGACAATAAGATAAGTCCAGACCAAGGGCAACTACAGTGCAAGGTCAGACTAACAACTCCAGCTACTGAGTGTTTATAGAGTATTTAAGCATAAAATAAGTCATGGTGTGCAATTAGGGATGTCAAGATAATTCAGTTAATTGATAAATTGATTATTCAGGTCACAATATAATCGTAAGAACTAAAAAATAATCTTTGTGACTGTTTTAGAAGCAAAATGAAGTCATTTGAATTCAATCTGAACTCCAAAAATATAAAACTAAACGTGTAGTGCCTGTTTATATCACAATAACTTTTATTTAGCTGGTCAGGCACTGAAGGAACGGTAATGTATTAGTATGAAAGATAACTTATTTGGTTTCTTGTCAATAATTGATATATTGTGAAATTTTGTGTCATAGTTGAAAGACTCAAATTCTATATTTTGACATTCACATGTGCAAGTAATCCAATTTTAATCAATGACATTTTATTTCATATCTCCGGTTCACACTCTGGAGAAATAAATGTGACTATTTTATTCTAATTTCTTTGTTAAATGGCTATGATTAAAGTCTATATTGTTATTGCTGAGAACATTCATTTTGAAAGAAATTTGCGTTTGTTTTTTAATGAAATTGAATAAAAAAATCTTATCATAACCTGTTTTTTTCCAAATATGACCAAAGCCAATGCAATTTAGCGCAGCCGATTGTCAGCGTATTTCAAGGATCCTGCCATTTGCATCTACTATATGCCGCATATGCAAAGCTATTTATGAACACATTTAATAGCCCACCAGTGTAACCAAATGTTCCAAATGCATTCGTTTACATATGTCTCAAAGATGTATTCTCGCATGATTTGATAATATTATGTGACCTACTTTCCAAAGAACCAATTTATTTTACATTGGACGCGCAGTAGGGTTCATTCACTCTGGCCTGGGAAACAGCAGCACAGTGAGTTAAGCGCGCATCCCCCAACCAGAGAGTTTGCAGTTCATACAAAAACTGCTCATACTGTATGTCCCCGGTTGGGCTGTATGTCTTTAGTCGTTTCGTCGATTAATCGGTCGATGGCGTCTCAGTCGATCAACATTTTTTTTAATAGTTAAGCATTATAGTGATTTGGCGCCGGTTTGGGATTGAACCGCGAGTTAAATCTGCATTTTTTTTCAGATAAATCCGCCTTTTTCGAATACGTTTCTGTTTAAATACTAGTTTTTGCATGAACCCCTGTCAACACCATCTTAGTGTTGTGAGTGCAGTTTGGCTCAGCTAGAAATACTTAATAGTTTTGAGAGCCTCCATTGTTAGTCGACTAATCGATCGGCAGAGGATGTTTTCAGTCGACCAAGTATTTAAGTTATTAGTCGACTACGGCCGTAATCCATGGGTTTCAGAAGGAGGAGAAATTAGGAGAGGATCATTGCCGTAGCGATTGAGAATTCAAACAAAACAGTATATCTTTTGAATGGGAAAAAGTGCTCAGAATGTGGCATATACTGTAACAGGAAGCTGAAACCCATGAATTGCCCACTTCAGTCACATTTAGAGCACTTAGCATAAAAAAAAAAGGCACATATGGTGAATAGATCATAATTTAAAGTGTGGATTCGTTTTTATTTTCACGATCCTGTACCATACTTCATCGCTTCTAGTTCACAAAAACACATTTCAATCCGTACAGTGCTATTCGTATTGGGGGGGGGAAATGTACAAAATTGCCTATACATTTCAAAATATATTTTCTTAAGGCTGCATGATTTAGGAAAACTATCCAAATGCAATTTTTCAAGTATTGTGATTAGATATGAGATTTATGTTTCAATAGTAGAATTCTGTTCACATCTGAAACGCGTCCAGGAGAGTTGACAAAAATACTGAATGCCTAAGAACTAATAAACTAAATCGAGAATCACATGTGTTTCAGAACAGGTCTGTAAAGATTCAAAACCGCAGAGTTAGCAGTTTTAATGCAGAATAAGAGTGTATTTTGTTGTCTGTGGACGAAATGACGACACTCCAATTGCATCTAAATCATGGTTCAAGATCGGAGCGAGGAAATAAACCAAATGGGCAGGCTAACAGTTGAACAATCTGATGTTTTTCCACTTTTTTTCTCCACTGTGCTTCCCCTTTTTAGGCGTTTGTACCTCCTCAAATTCACCAAGGCAACAATCTATAGTTCAATATTTTTAAAAGAACAATGATCAATCTCACCAGACATAACACAGAACTGATTTTGCTTCCAGAAACACACGAGGCGAATTGACAAGTCGGTTTATGAAGGCAGAGAAGTAGTTGAAAAAGTACTTAATTATAAAAGACTTGGCAAAGGCGTTCCCCGTAGACATAAACAGACACCCAGGGGCTAACAGTGGCTGTGTGATGTAAGGTAACGTTGCCAGAGGATCAGACTTTATTGCTTGGCTTGTGCTTGTGCATATAATGTGTGAATGCAGTGATTCGGTTGTTTGGGGATGTAGCCAGAAAACACAACGCTGTTCATTATTTAGAGATATAAACACAAAGGTGTATCCCAGGGCTGAGACACTGTTGAAAGGCGGAGAGATTATGGATCCTTTCCGACTTGCACTGAAAGCAATACATAAAGTTTACAAGCGTGCAACAGATATTTTGACTAAATATGGAGATGCAATTGCATGAAAAATCGAATCGTTCAAATACGTGTCACCCATTGTAAAAGCTGACGATAAAAAAGAACGAAACGATATACAAAAAGCCTATTGAGTCACATCTCAAAGCACTGAAAAAGAAAAAGGTTAATTAACTGTCATTTATTTATGTTGGCTGCACAAAGAGAGCCAAGGCCAATGTCCTTCCTTTTTCACACCACTGCCACCATTTAAACTTTGATATGGTCATTATTGTTTCGTCTTTGATCTTGCTGAAAGTCATACATTTTGTAGACTATCGAGCCAACTTCATAACTTCAACTCTTACTTTGATGAACTGATCCCATAAAACATGAGACTCTTCAAATTGTCAAAAGCAACAATCTAATTGGGTATCTGTAGGATTTTGAAAAAGCTGTGGCTTTGATGAAATACTAGAGAAATATCAGCCTTAAAAAATGCACATAAGCTTCTCCTCCTGCTAGGTTCTACTGAGCAAGCTCAAGATCTGACCTGACCATGGGGCACCAAGTATTGCACTTAAGAATACAATAACTAAACTAATTATACTACTTCTTTACTTCAAAAAGAGGTACTTAAATGAAAATGGCAAGCTCTCAAGTACACTACTGATGCTGCGTTCCAGATAACAGCATCAGTTCTGACCTCAAAGCATTCCATCTGAATGAACTCGCATCTAAACAATATGGCTACTGTTAAACCGCAAAGTTAAACAAATGTAGACATTAAGCAAATGTATAAAACAACAGATTACGTTCAGATTTAACCTGTTACAAATGTGTACATTGTTTATGTGGTGGTTGACCACTCACGTCCACATTGTTGGTACACATCACATTTGATCTTGAATGTGAACTCCTTCAACCAGCCCCCACTTCACCAATAGAAAATACCAGTTGGAGCGGCGATCCAGGGCATTCTTTCAAGTCGGAGAAGGGAAATATCCTAGTTACCGGTTGCCTGGAACACACCATAAAACTATGCCTCTCTGCATGCAATCACAAATGTGATTGCTCTTGAAACAATCAGGTTTTTTACACCTACTTATCTAATGACTACAATTATTTTGAAAATGGGAAATCGTTTTTTAAGCAGAAAAACGTCAGTAAAGGTAAAGTTTGTCCCCTTGAGATGTTCTTGCTTTGCCTGGAATGCTCCACACCATGACACAAAACGTATCAATGTACTGTAACTAGTGGTTTTATTGCTGTTTTTTTCCTTTTTTTATTTTATTTTGCTGTTTTGAGTGGGCTCGCCTCGCCGCAGATCTGACCTGTATTTTGGCAAGGTCACGGTACAAAATTGTCTCCATTTTGAGTTACCTCCTGTAAAACATTCCAGGCGAAGCAATAACATCTCTACGGACAAATCTCCAGGGGACAAACGCTCTACTAGAAAGTTACAGTTTTAAGAAGACGAAAAAGTTGCGTGATAAAGAATATTTAAACCAAAGCTTGAGTTTGTTCTTGGATTGGCCCAAGCCTGAATCCCAAGACGGGGCTCAAATGGGACAGTCCTCAGCATGGCGCTTGTGAGGGAGGAGGATCACTCATGTCCAACATCCCACTGGAGATGAGAGGCTTCAGTTTCCTCAAAAAGAAAATGGAAAATGGGTGAAACAGATTTATTAATGTTGGTTTGTGGATTCTCTTTTCAGTAGTAAACGGAGACTTTGTGGAATATAGGGCAGCTTAATGTTTTTGCAGACAAAGGGGAAAAAAATGATAATCTTAAACAGACGTGACAAAGTTTGAACAAAACTTCCAACTTAAAAAAACGAAAACAACTACAGGAATTTCAACTATTCCTCAATCACATATATCACCGCCCCCGCTGCAGACTGGGACATTTTCACTCCCGACTCCAAGTCAATTTGATACATTAAACAATTATTGAATATTACGCTCGCAAACAAAACTCCGTGACACAAAGAGCTGTACAAATCTTCCCTTGCTTTCCTCTAAATTATGTACGACCCGGAATGCATTATTCATGAAGTTGAAGACGGCTAAGTATGGACGGCGAAATGGGAAGTTGGGAAAAACAAAAGACTGTACATAATAGGAGGAGTGTAAAAATAAATTTGTCAAAATCCTGTCAAAAGCGTCAACCGTCTTTTATGGATGAACAGAGCCTTATTATGTGACTAATACTGCGGTGACGGCTCGCACGCAAGACGGATCGGCTCTGTTGCCAGTAATAATGCGATCGGCGAAAGGAAAGGCACGGTGTTAAGAGTGGAAATATGTTGTCAAGTGGAAATGCAGCGTGGAAAATATGTACTGTTATTAACAAGGGGCTACAAATAGGACCTTAAATCCCAACGTACCGAAAGCAGAGGAGTCAAGGGCTGAGTGTAAATTCAGTGTCCGTGTTCGGTGACAGAAATGACAGGGGTCTTGTAGGATGTGACCAAAGTGCAGCCCACGGGCCCAATGCGTCACAAAACCTCACCCACACACAAAAAAGCGAAATGTTGAAACTAACTAAACTAAATTAAAGTTTTCTAAAAAATGTAATTATTTAATTTGGATCAGCATCAAATAATTGAATTTAAAATAAACAAATTTAACTAGAGCTGTATTTTTAATAATAATAATAATAATAATAATAATAATAATAATAATAATAATAATAATAATATAAAAGATTCATTGAAGGTCAGGAAAGTGTATTTTGTAAAGCACAATTAAAAGAATGATAGAAGTACGCCATACAATTACCTTGTTACTTTATTATTAAACAAGGACAAACATATATACTACCAGAAAAGTACTTAAGGACCGTTTAAAGCTGTTGAAGTAGCGGCTTGTACAATATTAGATAACAAGACAATTACTTACAACTGTTTATCACGCAAGACATTTAAAAGATACAATTCAGCATTTCATAATGAGGTGAACAGTAATGTAAAAGAACGTAAAGTTCGGGCAGATCTTCATTGCTGTGGAAGTGTTTTGGCTGAATCTGAGGAGGTGAAAATGTGACTTCATCATACGACAGTAGTAGTCTGATATTAAGGACATTGTGAACATGAAATAGTATTTAATCAGAACGTAATTTTAGCAAACTTTTAACACCAGTTTTAAAAGGCATTTATGTATCGGGAAAAGTATCGTATCAAGTGTATTGAGATTTGTATCGTATCCTGGATCCTGTACTGGGATATGTACAGTATTGTGTTGCGAGGTACTAGGCAATACCCGGCCCTAATACCTATACTACATATATTTGACATGGTTTAACTATTATATCCAACTGCATCATTGCAAAAGTTTCCGATGTAATGTTCAGTGACAGAGTTTGGGTCAGCTGTCCCTTTGCACACATGAACTTATCCTATAATTACCCGCAGACAGATGCTGTCCGCTGCATGGGCTTTGTGCCGTGGCTGCCCCCCGCTTCACCTGCAGCTGTGCTTTACATAGCGATTGAATAAGCCCCGACTGAGATGCCCTATGCAAATGAACATTATGCTAATTTGGCGACGATAACGTATGGTCCTTGGCACAGTGTCGCAATATCTACAAACACAAACACGAGCCAAGACCATTTGACAAATTAAAAACGACCACGCCAATCCTAAAAGGTAAACAAAACGTCACGGTTTGCAATGATTTTAAGACTAATAATGTCAACAAATCCATCACGATTCCCTCTCTTTCCTACAGCCTGCAATTTTTCCTCAGCTACACCGCAGCAGCAGAAGCATCAGCCACCTCTCCATCTTCACCACCACCGCAAACTTGTCATCACTCGTCACTCTGAGCATTTTAAACTCTTCGGGTTGAACTGTATTACCATTTTCGGGACATCATTCTGTTCCAACACCAGATATATTGCATGTTTTTTTTTTACAAGAATGCAGATTGCAATTCGTATTTACAGTACAAAAAGTTGATGGATGATACCGTAAGACACAAAAGATCGGAGAGATTTAGTGCATATTGCGACGGCTCACTGCATTCTGGGAGGTGAGCTGGTGACGGGCCACACAGGGGAGCGCTCGGAGACACAACAGGTGCAAGGACAGACAACAGCTGCACGGAGAACTAATAAAGAATGCGCAAGGAGTCTGACTCACAGTGTCTAACTTTAACAATGTTATGGTGGGAGGAACAATACACAACTTTCAAAAATATATTCGGGCAACATGACAACATCGCAAATCTATTTTATTTTATGCGACCTCCTTAAGTACAATGTAATGCTCAGTGTCACCAGTCTTGATCGAGACGTTGTTTTGTCACTGCGTTCTGAATTTAGCATCCCAAAATAAGAATCAATTATGTCAACATTGCACTTGCCTGTCACTCATTAATAGTTTAGACAATATATTAGGTTGTATTATAGGTTTTAAAATAAAACAATTTACGCTCAACGAATTACATTTTTAAACATTTGTCACCCTTTTTTTTCCTGGTACAAAAATAGTAGGGCAGTTCTGGACAATTAGTCGACTAAAGTTCTGAAAACTTTTCAGTGTCTGTTTGATCTGATCGTGTATTTGAACCAAACGGCACTCACGAGACCGCAATTAACTATTTACACAAAAGTACTGTTGGAGTAAAAAGATGAATTAAACCCAT
This sequence comes from Chaenogobius annularis, assembly GCA_015082035.1. Taxonomy (NCBI): domain Eukaryota; kingdom Metazoa; phylum Chordata; class Actinopteri; order Gobiiformes; family Gobiidae; genus Chaenogobius; species Chaenogobius annularis. The sequence continues at coordinate 149,128 of BJKM01000627.1, forward strand.
GATTCACTCCCGAAATCTTGAGCCAACTCCCTCCATGCTTTGTCCATAGAAATACATATAATCTAAACTAAATAATTAGTCGACTAACACAAAATGTGGTCAACTAACACACCAACAACCGATTAATCGACACAATGACTAAAGCATTAAGTCGATTTTTACCTGTTGTTTTACATGTTGTTCAACGTAAAACGCAAATTATGATTAAACTGCACTTTTTCCGTTTTGTATTTTGCTTTCCCGCTCTCTTGTGTCATGTTCTGTTTGTGTTTCTTCTGTTCTATTCTACTAAAACGTTAAATATAAAGAAACGTGATAATTGACTTCCCGCGCAAAAACGGCTGAACTGATGGTGACATTTCCTCGCAAACAGCTGATTTTCCATTTCTGTGCTTTTTATTTTTGAAGAATGGCTACTGAACCTTTCTGAAAGTAGCAATTATTTGGGAAAAAAATGAAGACACACATTACAATGTGGGCGTTCAATGTGGGCGTTCAAACCTAATGAAAGCCAATTTAGCATATTATCGCTCCTTTAAATCGTAAATTGAACCCTTGTAGCCAAGACACACATTCACTCAAGTAGCAGTAATAATTAGGGAACTTTTTGTAGCAGCTATAAATAATATCTTCATTTAGTCATTTTTGTTCATTATGAAGATTATGTGAAGACAAGGGTGAATGGCTTTAATAAAAGTGAGATTAAAATGTTGAATGCCAAAGTACCTGAATTGAAAACGCATGAATGGGCTCTGACCTTTAATGAGCAATCATTTAGACATGTGTGACCTAAACAGCAGGAAGAAAACGTGAATTCAAAATATTCTCAACAAATGGGAGATAATTTGCGCAGGAACATGGAGGCCTAGTTTATTCTGATGCGGGGGGGGGGGGGCTTATTGTATGCTGATAACAACGTGTACAAGTTACTGCCTATTCAGCTGCAGTACTACAAAAGGGTACTACAGAGGAGTTGGACGTGATCATTAGTTGGATGCCAGGTCCGGGGCTAATGAAGTATGAACCGGAGCAGCAGGAACAGAGCACTGGGGAGCTGAGTTCGCTTTTAGCCGGCATTACGGGGGCAGGCGGAGAGATTCCTGTACGCTGCGGCTGCTATTCCCGGGCCCTGATTGGAGAGGTTTGAAGTGCAGGGCTCAAACCGCATTGTTCTCGTGTTTTGTGGGCGCGGAGAGAGGTTTGAAGGGCGGGTGAGGGGTGCCTTAAAAGGGTGGGCTTTGGAAAAAAAACTAAAAAAAACTGGGGTATGTGGTGTAGTTCTGGTGGTAGTTATTTGCATTGCCGGTTCTGGGGCTAGAAATTTAGAGGCTGTTTTATTCTTCAGTTATTTAGTTGATGAATGGAGTCTTGGTCCATCAATATTTTCCTCAATCAACAATATAATTTGGGGATAATTTGGGGATTATAAGCGTGACACAAACTAAGACAACAATCAAAGACTGGACAGACAAAGTGATCCACATCAGACAATTTTGAAAGACTTCATTTGAAAATTGACATATTTGACAGACTTTGGACTAAATTAGACTTGAATGTAGGACGTGTTCCTCCGTAATTTTGTTTCTGTTGTCGTACTATGCCATTTGTATTACTGTTATTATTTATTATGATTATTATGATGTTTGGGGTCTTGTTGGTCCTATTTTGTTTTACATTCTGGTTTTGTCCTTTGGTAAGTTTTGGAATATTTTTTTTCTAGCTTGTAACTATGTGTAGAGAGCTTCTTGAGACTCAATTTAGTTCTGGTTTTGTCCTGGTATTAGAGAGGTGGATCTGGTTTATTTTTTTACAAATTGAATGTCGATTTGAGCTTTGAAGGCGTAATCAGATTGTAGTAAGCTTTTGCAGGTCATGGTCCCCCGTTCCCCCCCGTACCCAAGAACTACAACAAGTTCCTACGATGCTCAATATTTCCTTTGAACAGTTAAACGTTCACATATTTATTTAGTCCTGGTTTAGTTATCCCTTATTTTAGTCATTTTAACAATTTCAGATCAGTTCTTATGTTCTTTTTGTTTAGTTCTCGTAATAATAAAGCATATTTTCTTTGTAGATCGTACTGTGAAAGTCCTGTTTTAGTTGAAGTGGTGCTTGGCGTGAAAGCTTTTGAGACCCAATGCCATAACGGTATCGGGTTACAAGGTTGAGGGTCGTAATCCTTGGTCCCTTTCGGGGTTTACATTCCAGTGCGGAGCTAATTTAAAGCACATCTGTTGCCGTTGTTTTCACTGTCAGACCACAGAACAGCTTTCTCAACTCTGTCGCCCAATGCAGTTCTGGTACCTTGCTTGGTCTCTACTCATAACACAAGCTAATAAATCAGGTTCTAAGCGCATTTGAAAAGCATTTGATCTAGTATTTCCATTAAAGTGAGGCATGCAGTTATAAGATGAGAGGGTGCAGTGAACTGTAGCCTCTTCAGAATTAATAAAATTATCATACTCAAGGTAAAATTAATTGAAATGTTGATTTGAAAGCGAGTGCATGAAGCGACTCAGACGCAGTGATCAATGACGTTACTTTAGCAAAATGACATGAGCAAAAATGTATCCAGGAGGTTTTATGGAATTTGTTGGATTGGAGGTTCAAAATTACAAAAAATGTGACTTGAAAAAACCTGTGAGCATTTGTTATTTGTAAAATATTAGAGTGGTGAGTGTTCTTCCCAGTGAGCAGATTATAAATTCAATTCCCATGTCAGCTAAAGCCCATAGCTATGTGTGGAATGAATGGTTGTGAGAATGACTGTTTGAATAATCGTTATTGCAAAAATCAAAATTTCCACCTCCCCCAATACACACTAAACGCTCTGTATTTATCTTGTTTTATTGATTTCCTTAATCATACCCATACACATAGGATTCAGCAGTGTCATGTAGCCATATTGGCACCTTTTATTTTATTTTCTTAAAGGAATTTTTTGGTGATTACATTTATGAGGCAGGTGAAAATCAGAGCGCAGGAAATCAGTCTAGTTGTTTCTTTTATTAAATCATTTTAGATCTTAAATGCGATTTAAAATGTCCAAAATATTAAATTATGATCCACCACATAGCAAACCAAAGCATAATATGTTTTATTTAAATGTCAAATATGAAAGAACTTTTATTTTTGATTAGCTTATTATTACAAACAATATATTCATATTCATATTCATATATTCATATATTCATACATGTTAAAATGTTGCTAAATATTCATAAAAACATTTTTTTTAGGGTGTACTCAACCTAATGCACAAAGTTGATGTTAAAACCCCTTATGAGGAAGGAAAGCAGAAATACATGATAAAAAGTTGGTATTTCCCATGCAGTGCCAATAGAAAAAACTTGATTTATTAAAAAATGCATTATAATTTGCAAGAGGACATTCAAGGGACTTTCACATGCCCAAATTCCTTTACTTTCTCTGCTGTACAAATCCTCCTAAAGCCGTCTTGACTCTAATTGGAGCTACTACAATACCTGGGGAGATTATTAGGCTTTGGCATCGTGCGCTGTTCAAGGTTCTTCTCGTCTCTTCCTTCCTTTTCTCTTGCTCCTGGTCTTTGATGTTGTACCAAGCAGACTGACCAAAGATGCCAAAACCACCCTCAGAAAAGATGAAGATAAAATGCGCGATTGCTGCTACCTCGTTCCAGCAAATTACACAAAGATAAATAAGCACCAAGAAAAAGTCTTTCTGTGTCCCAATTTCTGATTACTTATCTCGAAATATTCAATGAAATCTCGTATGTGCTATTGTAATTGTTAAATAAAGGTAAAAAAAAAGGAATCTTGGGCTCCATATTTTAAAAAAATGCGTGAAAATGCCCCATGACTGAGTAAGTAATATACATAGATTAAGACCATTCTAAAACTTTTGAGCTCACTTATCCCGCCCACAAGTTTGTAGTGGTTCCGGAAGTACATTTCTCATTGGGTTTTGCCATAGAGGTTTAGAAAATTTTTAATATTAAACGTTTAAGGGCACAACAGAGGCTAAACCAGCTATGTGGTACACAATGCGATTGTTTTCAGCCCTAAAAACACATGTAAAACTTAATTTTTTTCAAAATGTTTTAACAACTTGGTGGTTTATAAAGTTTCAGAAACAGATTTTGAAAAAGCACAGGTCTTATGCCAGGGGTGTCCAAACTTTTTTCACCGAGGGACGCAGAGGGCCACAGACAAACCCGACAATGAAGTGAATCATTAAAAATGTTGCATTTGACATAGTTTCGATGAGCCCCCACACCTTTGAAAAGACTTGGAACATTAATATTATGTTGATATATCCTAAAAATTATTAAATTTTCCCAATTTTATAGTAAAAAGTACTTTTTGTTGGTTGGACCAATTTAGCTGGAAGCCGGAGGGCCAACAAAAATTGGTCTGAGGGCCGCAGTTGGCCCCCGGGCTGTAGTTTGGACATGCCAGTCTTATGCCAATTACTTACCGCATAGCTGATTTTTTACAGATTTTTGCTGATTTTTTACAGATTATTGCTGATTTTTTACAGATTATTGCTGATTTTTTACTTAATCCCGATGAAGAAAATAATGGAACATTCACTTTCAGAACCAAGCGGTGGGCGGTCACTCTTGAGCTTGTTTTTTTTAGTAAAGATACTAGATTTATTTTATTTATAATTCTTTATTTCAATTGTGTGTTATTTACGTTAACATAAATTAGCATAACAATCGAAAAGGAGCAGAGAGAAGAAAAAAATCTTATAAATATCTGCTCCTTTCTTGAACTGTCATACAACAAAAAAGTTTGTATAGCTAATGGCAACAGCCACTTTCTCACTTTATACATCATCGTGAGTGTTTGTAATTGTACAAGATCTTGTCATTTCAATCATTTTAATCCAATAAATATAAAATCAAACCGTACTCACTAATTTTATCTGTGGATATATTGTTTTAAGATTACGCAGTTCTTTTTCTCCGCATCATATATCACCTTTCTGTAACAACGCGATCTATCTCCCTCTTCTATTATCACACATAACAGCTATATACCATGGGATTAAGATACAGTTTGCAAATCACGATCGCACTATACTCCAGTAATCAGACATTTGGCAATTTAGTGTCGTCTTTGTTGCTTTAGTGTCGTCATCTCATTTTCAGATATAGTTTTGAAACATTTCACACAAGAGGCAATCATGTATTAGCTAAGCGAGGATAATTAAGATGGAAGTTTAATTTACAAGGCCCCTGTAAAACTATAATCATTTATTTTTTCATAGTTTTCTTTAAATGAAAATGGCTTGTATCCTTGGGTGCATGGTGGGAGAGTGGTTAGCATCGCATAGTTGTCAGCCACCCACAACTTCAAGTTCCTCTACTGCATGTTGTGCCATTTGTTTTTCATAAGTGTCATAAAAATCTGTGTATCGTCGTTAAAGGTTTATAGAGTTCAATAAGAACTTAATACCAGTAGTAACTTAAGTTAATGGGCCAACAAACAACTCTCAATGGGTTACGAAAGATAAGCTAACAAACAAATGAATGGGAAACAGCACTGGCCTTGCCATCAAAATGAAATGTGACATGGGCAAGTGTTGACCTGGTTCAAGGGAATGACAGAAGAACATTCCCGAAGGATTGAAATACCAGCATTGATGTGTTAAACAGTTGGTTCACAAAGATTCTTTAACCTTGACTTCACATTGCTGTATATCACCACAGTCAAGCACAAAGAAGCGTCGCTGAAAGTCTTTGGACCTTGGACATTCACGTACAGAACTGGTCAAATATCAAATTATATGTTATTATTTGTGTTTTGAATTTCAAAAAGGTAAGGTGAAAAAAAATATATATATGATGATTCTTCAAGATTGACATTCCATTTGATTTTAAAACTATTCTATGAAACGCCAACAATGGAAACAATAAATGGATTCCTAATGAATGTACTTTTTGCTGCAGCAAAAAAGAAAATAAACAACAAGGACGGAACCAACTGTTAGGGACTGGAATATATATTATAAAATGGAAAAAATAACTTTTACAATACATTTCAAAATGGGCCAGACATTGGTGCAGATTGGTCAATTACTTAAGGGGACACATGTATAGATTTTTTTACTACCGGTATGAAGAAAAAGAAAAAAACTTATGTTTGCACAGCTTTCTTATATAACAATTCTAGTAATTGAGTAATCAAGAAGGTTCCACAATATGCCATTACATGTATCTACCTCCATGGAGACAAGCAAGGTCGAACAGTTGGAATGCATGTCTAAGGTAGTTTTTTTTTTTTTTTAATGTCTGTGATTAAACCGTATTAAAAAGTATTAATAGTATTTCTAAGAGTGAAAATGAAACCACTTTGTGCTTTCTACATCTAATCATAGAGTTATACTTTCCATGAAGCAGGGACTCTGCCATTAGCATGCTAATGTTTGGTAGCTTTAGCGTGACATAAAGTCCGCTCGGGGCTCTGAAAGTTGCGGAAAGATAAAGATAAACTTATTGCGTTGAATAATTAAGACGCTCGGAATGCATTAAGTGAAAAATACATTTGGTTTAAACTGAGCAAGGTGACATTTTAAAACAAAAAATAAATGCAAGACAGATAACGTACTGCGGCTCATTCCAGAGCAACATCTCCGAGACATGCAGATGACAGACCCCTTACATAGCTCACCTTTAACTGCTGCTAACTAGCAGTAGGAAACAATAACCAACAAAGTTCTACCGTACAATTATGAAACGATAATCTGAACTGTGGCGGACCGTGGAACGTGGGTTAAAGCAAGTACATCCTCTCCACCAGAGATCACTTGTAATTGATTGGATTGAGGCCAATTGCAAAAGAGTCAGTTGGCTGCCCAGCTCGAGCGGTGAGCCGGGTCAAGAAATCGTCAATAAAAAGGCAAAAGGTCAATCTGCCTGCAGCTGACCACATGTAACATATCCAACACTCATCTTAATAGAAAGTTCACCACTGCAAGGTGATATTACAATTAACTTTCAAGTAACATCAAACTGTTGAGGCAATTATCTACTGTTTCGGGCATATTTTCAATCAACTTTGATCAAAAATACGTCCAACGACTTCAAACTAGATGATGGATGTTGAATTTGAAAAGGCTCCTGTGACAGTTTGTACAATTGATTTATATTTGTCTTAGCTATTTCATTTTGTTCTTTGTTTGAATCTCCAAAAGATTAAAACAACACTCGCCTTTTTGTTTGCCATTCTTTTGTATTTTAGCCAATTTCTTTTCAACTTTGGGCATGTTTACAGAACTTGGGACAGAAAAACCAAAAGAAGGCAGTTTCATGGCTAGTATTTTGTCTGCTGCAGTGTTAAAGCGCGTCAACGTTGATTAATAATATGTGGCTTTATTTGAGTGGATATTAATATATTCATCATCCGAGCTTGAACGGCTCAATTATAAAAGGGTCCACAACCTGTGAAAAGTAAAATATAAAAAAACATTGAAATGCTGATGAGAAATGTAATAACCGCAAGTGCGACAGTGGCAAAACAAACACATTAACAATAGGCAATAAACAGACTCATGAATTGGAATGAAGTGTAATTTACGGACACAATTCTCATAAACACTCAGGAATAATTAAAAGGCGTGTTTTTAATAACAACATTAAACATCAGGGAATTATGTTAGTGTTGTTAGTATTGACACTAACTTTAAATTATATTAAGACTTTTAGTGTCGGCTGCTGAAGAGTAGCATACACTTAGGCACAGGATATTTTAAATCTAACATTAGAGGAGAAATGTCACGATATAACGATTATTGGCGATTATTGAGTCATAACAAAACAAAAAGGGAAATCTTGAATTGTCTTTCATTCTAATACATAACTGTTCCAATAGTAGTATGTGACCAGCTTTATGAAATCAAACTGTGTGAATGCAAAAGTGTTGGCAATACAAGCAGCCACGATACATTAAACTTGAATTTTTACTTATTTATAGTTTTATAGTTCTAATGATTGTATTGTAAACGCAATAATCTGGATTATCGGGGGAAAAAAGAATAATCTTGTTTTATTGGAAACTGTCTAAAATGTTGCTGTGTTTTTATAATAATAGCATTTATGATAATAGATACATGCTAACAGCTATACAATATGCTTTATCTCTCAAAGTTGTTATGGAAAAGTGATGAAGTACAACAATTTCCACAAATTGTACATTATATTTCGATTCATTGATCTTCTATTTTTTTTTCATAGACTGATATATTTTGTAACAGCTTTTCTTTGTTATTTATATTATGTAACTGTTTTTCTTATAAAACTGCACTTTGTAACTTTTCTGGTGGCATTATCTCTATTAAAAAAAGTTACATAAGACACCTTTAAATCAGAATAAATTGTATAATACAACTTTGCAGTATTGAATTTGGCCACTCTAATGAGATTAATTAAATTACTGCCATGCATTCAGACTTGATATTATCAGTCTGCATGCTTAAGTTAGAATTATCTTAAATTTATTACCGTCTGACTTTTATTTTATCACTGAGAACCAGCAGTCTGTGTCCATCTATCTCCCCGCATCTCCATTGAAGAGTTTAACAATCCGATTATGGCAGTCAGCAGAAAGTCCATAGTGCGTAATTTATTTCCCCCATCGCGCCTTTTAAAGACCCCGTGATCACTGCTCACACTTGGACTGAACTCGCAGTCTGCTCCACCACTACGCGACCATTTACATTTCAAAAGCCTGTTTCTGTGGACCACGTTTAACCCCGAGACCTTAAAAAAGCAAGTTAGCAAATCCATCTTCCTCTTTCCCTCTCCCCTCCGTGTGGAAAAATGTGTGTCAGGGTGGGATTTAAACTGCATGCACAAACCACAGCAGCACCTGAGTAAATTTGGCGAGGTCGGGATACCGCCAGACTACGAGAGCTGCTTGGAGGATTAAGTTTGTTTGGAGAAAAAACAAAACACGTTCCAGGAGGAAACATCTGTGCCAAAGAGACTGACCTCCTAAACATGTAGAGCAACGGCCCCAGCGGCACTAAGGAGTACTTAGGGGCCCCATGTGGTGTGGGGCAGAGCCTGGAACCCCACAGGGACCAGGCCTTGGACTTTAGGGAAATGTCTGAGGCGTACAGGAAAAAAGGAACTAATAAGCCGCGCACACTTCCATCAATTTACAGTGTAGTAAAAGCATACATTTTGAGATGAAAAACTAGTGAATACTGTAGGTTTAGGGTGTTCCATTGTTTTTGTCTTTGCACAGTAACAATTCTCTATCAAATTGTTGACAGCTTAACAAGTAGCAACTGAGGAGTGACTGAATAATGCAATTTCAAGAGCTTTAGATACCTACAAAGGCTAAAAAGGATATATTATACTTTTGTCTCCTATATAGTTAGAACGTATGACATCGGTTGGTCATTATTTCCCATTTTGCTCACATTAAGTTGCAATATTGATCTAACAACTAAAAGAAACCGGTCTAATGACTTCTGGTTGAAATGCAAATTGTGTCTTGAATGCAGAAGAATAAACACTACACAAACATCCATGATTTATTCTTATACAACTTACAAGGGTATAAATGAGAAGGGAAAATAGATAACATGGCCTAACTTTGTCAACTTTACGTAACATGTCCCCCCGAATGGACAGACAAATGCTGGACTTTCATGAATATTCGAGGTTCGATCGCAATAATCAAATTAAAAACCCCAGTATGAAAAATAAATATATATATATATACATATACATATTCAGTAGATCTGATCAACAAGTGACGAAGAGAAGACAAGTAAAGCTAATTCATATTCTTCCAATGACTAAGCTAGGGCCAAACTCGACATTATCTACAGTAATATGTCCGGATAGATAGAGCGTTTTCAATTGCCAATAGGTTACGGCTCATTGTTTGATATTCTGTTTTATTAACACGCACCTTGGATTCAGCGTGAAATCTCGACCTCCTCCGTATTGCGTTGCTTGGGTTATTTCTCAGAACTCCCGATGCAGGTTGTTAAATAGTGTTGAATCAATACCCCAACCTCTATTCATACGGATAAAGGTGCACAAGGCTTACTGTATTATTTCCACGGAGTTGTTATTACTTTGCTTTGAATCTTCATATTCCAGTTAGAATTGGTAGATTAGTCGCTGGCGTATTTGCTTTGGCTGTATAAGGAAACGGCCTTTTGTAGAGACTTGCGTAGCTTATGTAAATGGCAGATACCTTAACATATTTCTTTGGTACAGCATGAACACAAGTCCAATTTCACCGATGACTTAGTTACAATCAATAGAACGCAAGCACAGTCAATATACAGTACGAACCTGCTGGACTGCACAGGCTGCTCATGCAAGAGGCGCCAAGGTCAAAAAAGAAAAAAAAAAAGAGTAAAAACACATGAGAATGCAATATTTACAGCCGAATTACCCAAATGTTCTTTTATAAATTAGTGATTCCATTTGTCCCCATCCATAAAATGTATTGTAAACGCAGAACTTTGTGACAAAAATCAGACCGCTGTGCGCCTTCTTCAAGTACAAAGCTCTGTATTTAGTGCAAGTTTTACTGTTCCTATGTCGTCTTTTTGTGGTTTGAAAATCAGATATTTTTGCTTCAGGAAATCGGAAAGGGCAAAAATACCCTTTCTCAGTCCAAAGTATGTGTCCCCAATTTGGATTTATGGATTGACCACTCTGTAATAGTACAATAGCAGAAGTATACAGAGGTAGCAGTGGTGGTAGAAGTAGCAATGGTAGCCGTAGTAGCCGTAGTAGCAGCAGTAACAGTTGTAGTAGTAGTAGTAGTAGTAGAAGCAGTAGTAGTAGTAGCAGTGTACTTTTACTTCGACTTGAGGCAAGATACTACAGGTGAACAGGAAAATCTTAAATTTAGAAGTACTGGATGCATTTCTGTAGTTTACTCATAAAAATGTAAATTGTAATGTCCATTTTTACACGCTTCATCATCATATCATGTTTTCATACATACATAAGGAATTTTATGTGTACAAATTGTTAAAACCACATTTTTCTAAAATTGGATGGAGCCTGTTTTAAACTCCAGGCTTTATTTTGATCATATATTACCAAGAAAAAAAGTCCAGAGGGGAATTTTGTCTTTCGTATTTAGTTTTTAAGCAAATTAGAAAGAAATGTGGCCTTATTTTTTGGAGTTAAAGCTTAAATAATTCAGATTTAGAATTCGATATGAGCAAATCCTTCTGTACGATCTGTCAACATTTTATAAGTACAAGATTGTATAATTCGGTGTGTGTGTAGGTGCTACTTTATGCATTGTATCTGTGGGAGTAAACGGCTTTTGAACAAATACAATATTCCATATACTTTTATGGTGGATTCAAAACAAACAACAAAACACCTTTAGTTGCAGATTGGACAGTTTTGTTCTTGTGTTTTGAGGAAAAATATAATACACATTGTGAGTATTTCTACCAAGGTTGAAGACGAGTACGCCAAAATGAAGGCCACAAGTGCAGGCGACTTGCAAATGAACGACGCAATCATAAAAGGAAGCATTGATTGACGATGCAAAAAGAGAATTAAGTAGTCCCTGAATGCATATCCTAGAAATAGCTTGACATCTGAACTTTTCATCTTCTCTCTTTGCACCACCCCTCTCCCCAGGGCTCTTTCCAGTAAAGTCTCCGTGACGGCAAGCATTGAGACAGCAGAGACAACTTTCATAAACTAGCAAGAATTAGCGTGTCTGCTTGCTTTATGCCTCGACAGATAAAAGTGCCTTATAACTTGACTTGTAAAATGTCACCCCATTCCAAAAAGGGATTAAAGAGTATGCCAACATTTTTTTTTCTTTCAAAGGGGAATAAGAATTGGCAGGAGCTGTGTTTGAGGATTGGTAGAGATAGGGAAGAAGACTGCGGGGAAGTGGTATTGGATGAAATTGGCACAGCTATCCCCTCATTGACGTCTAGAGGTGCGAGCAAAGAGGCATTACGAATTCATGGGCTGCAGGGGAACCAAATGAGCTCCCGTCACCTGGAATTTACACGAGGCAGAAATCACTTATTCTCAATGTATTATTTTTCCATAGCACTACGGCCATTGGGTGCCATTTCATTTTTTCCGTCACCCCCGCGACCCCATCCAACGTAATCTTGTCTAGCAGCGTACGATTTCCCTGGCAACTGTGTCACACGCTTCAGTGTTCTTAGGGGAAGAGGTTATTCAAAAGTCACGTTTCTGTTAGATGCCTTTTCTTTATTTTATCAAGGAGGTTACCGTAAGTGACAAGTGCAACCAGATTCTGCCCTTTATGTTAAGGAAATGTTTCTGGAAGCAAGAACGCGACGTCGCTTTGTGGATATTACTGACCAAATGCACAGACTAATCTTAGTCATGATAAGGGCTTTGTCGATCTGAAGTCAACCCTTTCAAAACTCCAAAATTAGAAAAAGTAGGCAAAACCTTTGACAGCCTTTTACACAACAAGGGCAAAGTATATTGGGAATGATTCAGGCTCGGTAATACCTAAATAAAACTCCTTTAATGAGGTTTTAGTACTCAAAATTATGCTGCATCTCCATGATCTGACTGCATACTTGACCCAACACCACAAGGTCAAAGACGTTCACACAATAAAAAACATATGCCTTCTGAGGAAACAGTCGCTGTGATTTTGGGCTTTACAGTAACATATTTAAATGAATGGAATATAATGTAGGCTTTTTATTAATTTTATGAGCCTCACTGGTTTTGTTTTTATTGTTTTTTTGTTTTGATTAATATAAATACAATGTATACCTTTCAAATATAAATATTGAGCACTTCATAGCACCCGTCATTTTTCTAAGCAACAGTTACAAGTCAGATCTGTTGGACAATAAAAACATAGATGGGAACATAGGATAGATCAGATAACATAAGCCATACTGTGGAACATTCCAGGCATATCTGCAAGGAGACAAGCAGGTGGCACCAGAAAAGTAACATATGCCTTTAAACTCCTTTTAAACAGTTTGATTGGGCAAGACATTACCGATTTAACAAATGCATGACCAAAGGTATAACGCCATAGAACAACAATACTTTTGAAAATATTGTCAAAACAAATAAAAAAAACAGCACATGGATGGACACTGCAGCAAAGGTTGACATTTACAGGCGGTTGCTTTGTAAATAACTAGCTTCTTGTGATACAGGCCGCTGAAATGTGTGCTATCTGTGCCGCTGGAGTGAACACACAATCCAGCGTTGTCCTCTCCCGGGACCTCACTGTTCCATTTCATGAGACTAACCTTGGCCCCTTGTGGCATCCAGTCCCAACTGAGCAACAACACGCTGTGGAGAATGGGGCGAGGGCAATGGGACGGGGCATCGGGAGTAGGAGGAGGAGGGGGATTACGGCGCCTCGATTGGGACCTCCAAGCAGCCGGCTTTCATCTTCGACAGCCTATTCCTGTCACAACAGCTGGGGCATTATAATGTGTGTGATCTGCCTCGACGTGATCACAATGGACTTCTCTTTTTACTCCAAGCCTGCGTGACTCCTCTAAAAGGCGACGGATTCCAGACCCAAATGTGTCTTTTCTCCAACCCCATCACTCATGTTCTCATGTTTTAATCCAATTAGACATTCCTCTGGTCCAGTGTCCATTCTTGAACTGCTTTGAATACTGGTTTTCCCATAATTGCAGGTGGGTTTTTTTTAAAGTCACAGATGGGAAAATGTGTCCAATGGATTTGTTTTGTAATATTTAGTTTGCCTTTATTTTGTCAATAGCTCTATATGTCTTATTTGTTCTGTAACAAATGTCCCCCAAGGTCCGGAGATTTGTCTACTACTCTCCACTCTCAGAAACTCACTCACACAATCCATTTTATTAAAACTCACCTGTTCAAACAAGCCTTCTCTTAATACTGTTGTTTTTGTCCTTTCTTTGCATGTAAAGCATCTTTTACCAGGAAGTCCTTTGAGATCTTTTTTTTTTTTTTGGAGGGAGACCTTCCAATAAATAAATACAAATACATAATTTAATTCATTTGAACAAAAATATCAATACTGAAGGAGATAACATCAATAGAATATATTTTTGGTCTTTTTAGTTTAGGAAGGGTCTTAATCTAAATAAAAACTAAAGAAACACAGACACATTTTATGTTGAAAATTAGGTTGCATAAAAGTTTTTTTCTAAATATTGGTATATGTTGCTATCAATATCAAGCCCTTTCCTTATTATTGAACTCGTGTTTAACTTTTTGCATCTTGACTATGATGCAACAAGTTGTTGTTTCAAGCCATATGAAATATGCAGTAAATGTTAAACAATGTCTTTCTGACTAAGGTGCTTTAAAAGAGAAAGTCTGCCCACTGTATGCTACGCAGAGTCCGCCACACCCGGTCCAGCTCCAGACACTCAGTCTACCCACACGCTGTGGTGGAGCTGCCTGACTAAATATGGAGATAAAATCGCATGGTTCAGCCTTCACCCTCACTTAAGGCCAGTCAGGGCCGGGACCTCCAAACCGAAACCTTGAAACAGCTAGTAAAGTAAGCCACTTCCTTCATATGAATATAGCCAGAGGTGTGGAGAGTAGCCCAAAAATGTTACTTCAGAATAATATTACTCAAGTACTGGTCCAAGAAATTAAATGAAGAGTAGAAACAAACGTACTCAAGATAAAGAGTAACTGTCTTGACATAACATCTGATTTATAATTGAGCTTAAAGTCCCTCTGACAGGTCGGACGACTCACTGAACTGATAAACATGTTATCACAGAATAGCACATTTTTTAGGTTTATAAATTCACTTCCTGTTTGTAATTGATGACATCACACAAGGAAATTACCCCGCAAACACTGGGCAAAAACTCATCTAATGTAAAAAAAGAAATAATAATTTGACAAATAAAAATATATGACAGCGACTTCATTTTGTTGAATTATGTTTAGAATGTCAAAAAAGTTGTGTAAATTATGCATAAACTTGGACTGGAACTTCCTGTCATTTTCTACAGATTTTTCAACGTGTTCTCCACAAATACCTACTTGATTGGTATAAAACTACAATTGATATATACAACAGGTATAAATACACCAAATAAATTAAAATGACAAAATCGTAAAAACCTCCCATACGCACTATAATTTAATTGGAAGGACATAACACTGAATAAAACACAAAATCCAGTCATTTCAACATAAATATATATATATAAAGACTGAATCCTTTCTGAAAGCACGGTGCAAGAAACACAAACATTCAAATCATTTAACAACATCAACAACAAAAAAAGCTTCTGTCACTGCAACTCAAGCACTTTTACGATGCAAAAATCAAATATTCGGAAAGTACAATTCAAAAGTTACTTGTGTAAAAGTACAACTCGCTTCTGTAATCCAGTCAGCTCAATGAGAGATAGCGGCTATACTTAGGCACTGACACATTTGCAGCTCTGTGACTTATACCATGTCATTTATATTTTATGATAGTCCCATTTACATCTTTTTGTGGTAATTTTTCATATTTGGTGTGAAAATCAAATCGCGGACAAAAACACATCTTTCCGCATGGGGGTTTGTGGCGTTATCAGGGCATTATCGAGCTAATCGGCACATCCGCCGCGTCAGCATATATGCATCGGGTTTCTTAAATCAGTTTACAGTGACGAATGGGTGTAATTTAGCCCCCACAGCTGGTCCTATGCTCCGCGCTCTCCCTGCGTTTTCATCGCTCTATATTCGGTTCGTCGATTTTGAAAAGGATGGGAGGTTTGACTAGACTGTAGTAAGAATTTGTGAGTAAAGCATTGGGTCATAGACTTGGACGTGGGAGAGGAGTAGTTTGTGGAAAGCTATGTCAGAAAGCACCTGCAGTCTATAAAAATGCCATCTGAGTTAGTGGCAGTAAAACAACAGGGATAGTACTTAAGGTGTGGCTCAGAGTCCTCTGCAATTTCCACAAAGATCCATCAAAGAAAATTTATTTTATCGAGCTGGTTTTGAAGCTGCAATGTGTGTCGCTTAAGGGCAAAGAGACCGAAGACAATACATCTATTAAATACTGCACTGATCAAGCATAACATTATGACCACTGACAGATGAATGGAACGTTACCACTGTCTTCAACGCCGTGGCAACGTGGCACGGAAACGTTTTGTGTTATATTTAACCATGAGCATGAAAAGCATGTTAAAGACTGAATGTATTTAACTCTGAAAAACTGTGATGGTTAAACACTGCACATTAAAACTGTGGCTCTTGTGGAGTGCTGCCAATCAGGTAAGTATTTTTTAAAAGTGGTCTATGTTTTTACAATAATAATAATAATAATAATAATAATAATAATAATAATAATAATAATAATAATAATAATAATAATAATAATAATTGAAAAATGTATACATGGATAGCAACATTTTTACTTTGTGGTACAGTAAATTAAATGAGTCTGTCATTGTCAGATTTGGCTGTGTTCTGTCAACTGTAGCCCAAAGTAGTGCTTATGTTAAATGTATGAATATCAACGTTTGACTATTGAGTTTACTTTTAGAAAGAGAAAGACACATTTATTTATTTTGACTCCCTGGACTTACATTTGAACTAGACACAAATCCGCGTTCTGCCGCCTTGTGCAATGACTGCTCTTCGGAGGAGTGTCGGCTACTCTGGAGGAAGATTTGGTGAAATTCGCCAAAAGTTGAGCTTTTCCCAGCCTGGAGTCTAACGCCTGGGACAAGACGTGCCAAACGCTTGAACCGCGACGCTTGAACGCACCATTAGCCATTTTACATCCATTTTCTTACATTTATTTCCGGTTTAAACACACAATTTTCACTGTCTACAAGTATTCATCATTAAACCGAACATTCCTAGAGTAAATTTGATTGAACAAATCTGAAAATGGAGGTTTGTCCCAAGTATGGTTCTTATAGCAACTTCAGCCAACAATTTTTGGTCCCCAACGTAACTTTTCTGGTGGGGAGTTTGTCCCTTTGCTTTGCCCAAAATGTTCTACAGTCTGTCATTAAACTCACTCACCACAACTTGGCCTGG
Source organism: Chaenogobius annularis (assembly GCA_015082035.1). NCBI lineage: Eukaryota > Metazoa > Chordata > Actinopteri > Gobiiformes > Gobiidae > Chaenogobius > Chaenogobius annularis. The sequence continues at coordinate 166,142 of BJKM01000627.1, forward strand.
TAAAGTTGATCATGATTTACTTGGAGCCTGGAGGTCACACTTTTTTATTTCAATTTTAATAGAAAGAACAGATGAGGAAAATACAATGTCAAATGACGCCACCCATTTTCGTGTTGGCTTCTCTACTCCCAACGCATTTCCTCCCGCCAAAACGCCTTGGCTCCATCCCATCCCCACCTCTACAGTACATTTGATAAGGCAAGTGCTTGTGACACTCGTGTGGTTTTATTGTATTATGCCCGTGCTTCCGTCAGCCGTTTGCCCGCACTGTTTATCTGTCAATAATGAGGCGAGGAGCAGCAGCAATCACCGCGTCTCTGATTGTGTTTGCGCGAAACACGAGAGCGCTTTGTCGGAGGCATCAGATTGAATCACATTAGGGATTTTTAGAGACGCCTTTGACATCTGGACCACTGTCAGCAGTCTTTGAGCGTCTAATTTGAGTAATGTGCTCCTACGCCGTTTCGGAAATGGCAGAGATCACAGCCAGAAGGGCAATCTGATGCAAATGAGCAAAGACGACAAAAGCCACATGGAGCTGGGAATACAATGTAAATATTTCATTCAGTGAGTGTTGAGTTTTCTCTAAATTATGCACTATTTATCGAGGAACAAATAATACTTTACTGTTTGTGGGTAAGTCTATATTCAGGGTTATTGTCAAATCAATCTAAAACGTCTGTGATGGTAGTAGTTTTTAGGGGCCAACAACAACAGTTCTTATCAACAGAAGCTTAAAGGTGCACTACGTAACAAGCAAGTTGCCAAGTGGACCTTTTACAATACTTCACTGGTAGTATTTGATGATAGCATCAGCGTCTCTGCACTCGCACCTCCGACGTGATAACGGCATTTTCGTGTTACAAGGTCCAGTGCGTTTTCACTCGATCGCGCTTGCTATTCGCGTCTCATCTCGCCGGCTGGTGTGAGTAAAGTCGATGCACGGCTCCAGAGTCTCAAGCTGAGGCACTAATTGAAAGGTATCGCTTGATGTTGAACGGTTTGGCACTCAAGAACAGGAAACAACGGCTTTGCACAGTCCACCTGTTTGTCTGTTTTGAGCAAATTTGATGTTCAGATGTCAGACCAATTCTGTTCGGATCAGATGAAATATTGTACGTTTGTTGATTGATTTGGGGTTTCAAGCTTATAACTGCAAAAATACTGGAATAAACACTTCTGTATGGTCACATGATTCAAAGGTTTGTATACTCTTTAACAATTTTGATAGCATAATTGCAATAAAGAACACCTTCTAAGACAATATAATGCAATTTTCAACTCAAAATGATAGTTAATGTAATAGTACTGCGTGGTCTTGTATTTGTTAAGATATATTTATATTCAGGAAAAGGTGCAACTTTGTACTATTTATGTGATTTTACAGTATCGATACCTTTTCGAATGAGTATAAATACAAGTTATAGTTTAATCAATTTGTCCAGGTATTGTTTATTTGACAAACTTCATGTAAAATCTAATAGTCGTTTTTTAACTATACAAGAAACTAATATATGATCCATTACTACTACTGCAATACATCATAAATAACACTACCCATAAGTGCTACTGAACCAGCTACTTCTTCAACCAGCTTTTAAAGTATCTAAAAATAAATATTTGTATCTGAACTATATAAAAAATGTTTTTGGAATGCAGCCTTCACCGGCGCAAGTCAGTCTTTACAATATACAGTACAGTACATATGTGAGATGTTTTTTCTTCTCACCAACTAAAATGAAGATACTTTCATTTTATTTTTCCGTTCGTGACAATTTCTTGTGGGAAGCTTTGAAGATAAAAAGCTCAAAGCGATGAGGTATGAAATGCACACTGGCGGTTACGGCGCTGACTGGTGTTGGTTCGTGCCTGCCATTGTCATCCGTCTTTTCATTGTTATTTGATGTTGAATCACACGCGCGCTTGGTGATGTCGCCTCCAGACAGAATTTGCAAAGACTGTCGCAAAATAAGAGGCTGGCAATAAATGTATGGACAGCAGCAGAATAATATAGCTGTCGTGTTTTTTTTTTTTGGTGGTTGTAATGTCAGAATTTTATAACCTTTTGTGCTATTTCATCCACCTGTTTGCATAAATGAAGATGAGTGAACTGTACCGGCCCGTTTAAAAGGGTCCGAGCGAGACTCTGGGGTCTGGCTCGCTTTAGCTCTGGTGACAACAAGACGGCAAAAAAGCAGATATAAACAGTAAATAATTTATCACCAAATGCTGACTTGAAAACACTGCTATCATTGCACGGCACTCACGTCAAGACGAAAAATATTATATTTCCTGTGAATAACGCATCTGACATCCAAACCCAATGCATTACATAAAAAGACGTTAAAATATGGTGTAGAGGCGCAGAGAAGTGAAATAAATGCAAAAAAAGCTGACAATAAGCTGGAAGTGTCTTTAGGTAACTACATTGTACAGATTTGGAATTCTGAATTCTTTTTTGTGAATTGCTGAGATTGACTTTATGATATAAAAGTATAATTCAAGTACAATTCAGAAGACATTTGTTATGTTTGGGCGACGTCAGCCTCTCATGCAGAAGACCGTGCCTTTGAACCCGGAGCCAGGCCCAGAGCATGGAAATGCAGGAAATAATCTAAAGAACTGTGTCGAAGCGCTCCAAGGCAAACCAGTCTGAGGGACCAAGGCCAGTGGAAACGTAGCTTTAGTGCACCTATGTTTATATAATATATTATTTGATATCTTGTGTGTCTTTTCAGTACAGTATATACCTCTTGGGCTTGAAGGCAGAAACAATGATTTGTTCCCTTTTATGTCGATACATATAATGAAATTGACAAAGATCCTTGAATCTTCTAAGACCCAGTTCAAACAAACATAATACCTTTTCAAAGGAATGGAATTTTTTATGCTACATGAGCCACGAGCAGCATCGGGGAGGGGCGCCTGCTGGAAAGGACTGTGTGTCCAGCAGCAACATAAGCGCTATGTATCCAGGGCCGGCCCTGCCTTGAAGCGAACTAAGCAGGGCCCCGAGTGGTTAAAAGGGCCCCCAATTTGGCAACCTGATTTATGCAGTGTGCGCCACTAGCGTAGTAGTAGCATAGTAGTGCTGCTAGCGCGGCATCACACACATATAACGCACAAACAGCTTTTATTTGTAATGACAAACTGGCAACCAAGGCACCTGGCCTGCGCTGATTGGTCAACTTCATTGTGCGCGAGCAGAATGAAAGCAAGACATAAACACAACAGAACGGGGTTGTCATGGCCAAAAGAATATATCCCGCTGGTGCCGAAAAACGAAAGTAGAAAAGACTTGACGATGAAAAGAAACTGCATCTCAACACTCTCCAGGTATTGAACTCATTTTACAAAGAGACTGTTAGTGCTGCTGTTTGAAAGTACATGAGTCTGTCATGTTAGTGCGCCGCACATACCTGTGTTAGCGAGCACCGCACCACTGATAAAACGTTTGAATGAAGGCTGTTAAGCCTAACATTTACACCAGCCTGGTAGTGTCCGCAGCAGGTGAGGGAGTGAGGTGGCGTCTATGTCTCAGGTCACTAATAGGCGGACTCTGGTCCGGCTCCGGACCCAAGCGCCGTCTCGTCCAGAACCACAGACATGAAGCTGTGGCGTAAACAGTGTACGCCCCTCATTCACGCAGAATGAGCAGTGCAGCCCTGTGTGTTAGAGATGAGCGGGTTTTAAGAAATTGTTTCAAATGAACTGGGAGTTTGTGTCTTTCCTTTGCGTCCCCTCTCTCCCTCTCTCTCCCTCTCTCCCCTCTCTCCCTCTGTCTCCCTCTCTCTCCCTCTCTCCTCCCTATGTCTCCCTCTCTCCTCCCTCTGTCTCCCTCTCTCTCCCTCTCTCTCCCTCTCTCCTCTCTCCTCCCCTATGTCTCCCTCTCTCCTCCCTCTGTCTCCCTCTCTCTCCTCTCTCTCTCCTCTCTCCCTTCTTCTCCTCCCTATGTCTCTCCTCTCTCCTCCCCTCTCTCCCTCTCTCCCTCTCTCCCCCTCTCTCTCCCTCTCTCCCTCTCTCCCTCCTCTCTCTCCTCTCTCTCCCTCTCCCCTCCTCTCTCTCCCTCTCTCCTCCCTCTCTCCTCCCTCTCCTCCTCCCTCTCCCCCCTCTCTCTCCCACTCTCCTTCCCTCTCTCTCCCTCTCTCCCCCTCTCTCCTCCCTCTCTCTCCCTCCTCTCTCCCTCTCTCTCCCACTCTCCTCCCTCTCTCTCCCTATTCTCTCCTCTCTCCCCCTCTCTCCCCCTCCTCTCTCCCCTCTCTCCTCCCTCTCTCCCTCTTCTCCTCCCTCTTCTCCTCCCTCTCTCCCACTCTCCTCCCTCTCTCTCCCTCTCTCCCCTCTCTCCTCCCTCTCTCTCCCTCTCTCTCCCTCTCTCTCCTCTCCGCTCCCTGTTTTTCTCCTCCCTCTCACTCCCTCTTCCTCTCCCTTCCCTCTTTCCTCTTTTCTTTCCTCTCTTTCCTCTCCTCTTGGGCCCTCCTCCTCGTTCCCTCCCTCTCTCTCCCTCTCTCTCTCCTCCCTTCCTCTCTCCTCCTCTCTCTCCTCCCCTCTCTCCTCTCTCTCTCCCTCTCTCTCCCACTCTCCTCCCTTCTCTCCCTCCTCTCCCCCCTTCTCTCCTCCCTCTCTCTCCCTCTCTCTCCCTCTCTCTCCCACTCTCCTCCCTCTCTCTCCCTATCTCTCCCTCTCTCCCCCTCGCTCCAAACACACAGGAGCTCGACACCCCCGTTGCCCGCGCATCACTGTGCGTAATATCGCAGCGCTGCGTGAGAAAGCAGATCAGTCGTGACTCGTGATGTCTGTTTTACTTTGACTTCATAAGAAATAAGCGCATTGCTGACTGATGAGAGGAACGTAAAGGCAATCACATCGCGGCATTGGTTTGTGCAGAGGAAAGTCCGAGTCCAGTGTGTGATGTTCTGACCAGAACAAACATCTCATGTCAGCTTTATATTCTAATCAACTTTTAAGAGAGCAATATACAAATTCAATGTATTTCAAAAGCACCATTAGACTATTTGTTATGAATTTTAATACATTGGTAAATTGTGAAAAAGAACTAGGCCTATTATAATTACAAAATAAGACTATACATTATAATATAAAAGTGGCAAGATATGGATCTTCACTTCTCGTTCTGTTTATTCTCTATTGGAATTAACATTTTTGCACTGCGTAGTTTTATCAGTCTTAATTGTTAATCAATCAATGCTTATGTCATGTGTTTAATTAAATGTAACTTGTGTTAATGTTTTGTCACTTTGGCGAGAGGGAACAGTCGGGAGCAGTAAAAGATGAATTAAGGATAACCATTACTTTTATATTTTCAGTTAAATAAAGAATGTACATTTGAACTTGTTTGTTTACTATTATATCACTGTTATATTTGGAGTTCTGCTGATGTTTGGTCAGTTTGTACTCGACCTTCCTTGTGTTATGTTATGATGAGTGCATGCTATTGCAGTCCATTCATCCATTTTAAGTGGTTATTGCTTTAATTGTCTAATAAGAACATTAGTTATTAGTATTAATAAATATATTGTGACCCTCAAGTGGTACATAGTTCGTTATGGTATTTAACTTGGTATTCAACAAATAGTCTGATGCTTTACATTTATTTTGTCATGAACACAATTTGAGCCTATTTTTTATTGCCAATATTGTATTGAGTAATTAAGTTTACTAATGTATTTCTCACATCATCATTTTATAGCATTACAACTTCAACATTTTACTTACTTTAAAATGCATCAGAATACATGAAAAAGGTCTGAACATCTCTGGGGGAGTGCACCCAGACCCCCCCTGTTGAATCGTTTAAACCGCTAATGTGGCTGTAGACCCTTAACACCCCCACAAATACATTTGTCACAACATCTCTGAGAAGTGCGTTATTTGCACAGGGAGTCGAGGTGATGTGAGCGGAATACCAAGTTGCGTTGTGGGATTTGAGTCATCAATATCTGAGCTGATAATAAACTAACCAAAATGACAAGTTCCTAGTTTGTAAATTGTTCAGTGACAACGGCAAAACTGATTCTGAGGATGTGGTGAGGCCCCCTGAAGGCTTGGGCCGGCGCTGTATATATCTATGGGAAATTAATAGATACAAATTAGAAATGTTTTCTAATTAAACGGTTTGGGGGCCAGATGTTTGACACGCCCGTCTTAAAAGTTGTAACTTGTGATATATAACACTGTACTATGTTGTCCACCATATTTCTGCCACTCTTAATCAAACTATTCTTTTTGTTGTCTGTGTCTCTTCAACTTGCGTGCAAAACATCTAAGAACTTTCAAAAGGGTTTATTAAGTCTATTAAGAGATTTACTCCCTACTCTTAATCCATGAAGACGTATTGAAATATCTGTCCATTAGAAAGTCATCCTTGATAATTACAAGACTAGAAAGCTGACCAAGACCAAAGTTATGCACAAATAGTTGCTCCCGAAGCAGAAAAAGTTATGGTTGTGGCATCTTCAAACAGGCCACTGAGGCTGGACTCTCAGGAAGCGGTTGCAGTTCGGGACGAGACATCAAAACCGCATTACCCAGCAGCCTTCGAGTCATCCACGGTCATCCCTCATGTGGTGTGCGATTTCATTCACTTAGTTGTTCATCGTTGGGTCTCATCTACATTTATATATATGTTGAATTATGTGTGCTAATCTAATCTAATCTAATCTAATCTAATCTTTTCTTTAAAGATGACATACTGTATTATGGTTTAATTATGATATTTTGAGAGGCTAGGTAAATTGATTGTTGAAACTGGAAACTGTCATTTCAGTGGAAGTAAGTAAGTAAACAAACTACATTTGTATAAAGATATACAGTCACAAAGTGCTTTGAACAGTCATAAAAGAAGCTTCTACGTACAGTAAAGTCACAGCGAGTCAGCAAGGCTAAAACGCTTTTTTGAAAACGTGACACTTTAGATGCTTTTTAAAGACATCCAAAGTTGGGGCGCGAGAGCTTTGAAAAGGGTTTCCAAAAAGGGAGCCAATGAAGATTTCTTTAGAATAGGTGTGAGGTGGGCCGTCGTGTACGGGTGAGGAGCCTCAAGGCCACATTTTGGACGTACAGCAGACTTGCGACTTTCTCTTTTTGAGGCAGGTGAAGAGGCTGTTGCAGCAGACTAACCGCGAGGAGCCGAACGCATGGATAATCATCGAGTTCTTTTTTATAGAATAGATATAAGCTTTGACATGAGATGTTTTCAGTGCAGCTGAAAGAAACAGTTCTTTATAAGGTTGTTTTGAATGATGGTCAAAGGACGTAGCCTCATCACAAGTCACTCATTTTACAAGACGATACAGATTAATCAAGCGTGCGTGAATCAACCCAACTCTGAGTGAACTAAAGATGATGGAAAACCATTCAAACATGGGGTTAAAAGCTCACAAACGTTAAGAATAATGTCTGCTTTAATTTGGTTGGATATTGATGCATCACATTTTTCTGATTTATAAAGCAAAAAAAAAAAGTATATTTCTGTGTTATAATTTAGACCAAATTGACGTATTAGTTTTACATGAGGTCGCATTGTTTGGGCCTGAGAGCTTCCTTGTCGTTTTAAGGCCCACTTTTATTCTCTGGCTTTTGTTAAAACCATTTTCATGTGTTTTTATTATTATTTGCATTTATTGTTTTACTTCTACTTATTGTACAGTACTTTGGAAATGTGCATCTGTATACAATGTGCATAAGAAACAAAGATGTAATAATACCAATGTTCATTTAAACTGTGGACACATGGCAGAGCATGTGCAGATAAAATGTCCCTAATTGCCAATGTAAAAGCATTTTATGACCATCAAACATTTTAATAACATATTTTGTATTATTGTACAAGTAAATCATAACTCCAGACGCCTTCATTTCACCGACCGCTCTGTACAAATGAAATCTTTTAAGCTTGGGCTCCCCATTCATCAATCTTTTTTCTTAACAATGCGCTGTGAATGTAATTATTTTTCAAATGGGATTAAATAAATCTGGCCACAATCTTCAGTGCATGTGCTCTAATCTTCAATTTCATTTTTAATTAAACTCCAAGCCCCCTGCCTCAGTTACCCACAATGCACTGCTGCTTATATCTCCCCATGTGATCCCTATTTAATGCATGTGTCTGCTGCGAAGGCAATGTACAGGCAATGAACTTCCACACTGATCCGACACTATTGATTCTTATAGGTCTAACAGACTAATTAGTGGAATCTTGACAGTATGACTTTATCTGTAGGCTCGGTAAAGGGTTTGGTAATTCATTCATCTCAATTCTATGGTCATTTTTTAAAGTTTAAAGTTCAATATGTTTTTTTTTTTTTTCCAAAGAGATATCATTGCTTTGCCTGGGATGTTTCAAAGTACGGCATTAAACTCAGACATTCATAGACTCACTTGTTCGATGCAAATGAATTCTGAAGCATATCTCCGTATAAAAGTATATCAAATTTCATGATATTAATGTAATTTATCTGCTCTTCTCAGCAGTAACATGTAAAAAAGTGTTTTTTTAACATAAACTCAGTTAGCCTTTAGCTCAGAGGCCAGTTTTTAACGTTTTTAACGCTAATTATCATCTAAAATTAGAAACGAAAAAGTTTTAATAAGGCTTTGATCTAGGGCTGCTTGAGATAATTGTCAACTAATTAAGTAATCGAATAATTGTTATCCAGACTATAAACAGACTCAGAAACCTGTTATGTGTGAAATGTTTTATGGCTCAGGACACGGGTACTTTTTGCGTTTTTGATCGAAAAACGATTTTATCTGTAACAGACTCCATCAGGACGACCTCGAGCATCTTTACTTCATCTGGGTCAAATTTAGTAAAAAGCTGATATTTACAGGCATATATATGTATACATACACACACACATACACACATATAATAAAATGAACTGCTCAAAACCCACCAATTTTAGCACTCACCACATCAGGACAGGCAGCACTTTTTATGGCAGATGCCTTATTTCCAAGTTGTAAACATTTGTTGCAGTTATGATACAGTTTGTTTTGAGTCAACTTCGAATCAAACCCACTTGCACTCACCCCAAAAAGACCCCCTTATAAATGATGATGGGCTTTTATACTAATAGTAAGTGAATTGTAAAGCGTGTTTGTTGACAATAAGCAGACACTTAGGATCCAACGCTCTTTTCGTTTCTTTTCTGAAGTTCTCACCATGACAAAGACACAGCAGGAGACGCAGCTGCAAAGTTAAGATGACAATGACTTCTGACAGACAAAAAGCTCACGGAGGCCTCCGATTGGCTCAGAGACTTTTCTATGATGTCAACAGCCGCGCTCATCCGTAAACAAATACATTTTCAAGATGCCACTTGTGAGGGGTGCAAAGGCAAAATGGTCACATTTGGAACAAAGGGCAATAACTCTCCAGAGAACGACTGCTTTGTAGACACTTTTATAAACTAACTCCTTTATGGTTTTACACATAACGCCCGAGTACTGAGTCACACAGCATCATTAAAAACACAAGTAAGCTCGCATCAAAGTGTTGTTTTTGCTGTGGCAAGAACTGGGGAGCCTTTGTAATAAAGTCTTATACTTGATTTGAAATGATAACTTCTGCAAAGCCGTAATGTAACACGGGATGTGCTGAAGCTGTAGCAATGGTTACATCAAAAGCTACAATTTTGTCAATTAAAGGTGCACCATTTTTACTGGACTTCTGCAGACATTACACTTAAACATCTCCACACAGTCAAGCTACTATAGTAACTTTGAAAATGTCTGAGTGGTCGACATTATTTCCAATCTTATGTATTTAACCGTATCATAATATGTTTTAAATCATTTTGAATTGTTTTATTTGGTGTGTTTTAGTATTGAAGCACGTCGACCTGTTTTTAAAGTCCCCCTTTTCAAACCAGGCAGTTTCTCTGTATGAATAATTGCTGGAAATATGTGTTGTAAACTGATCAGTAACGCCACCAAGCCACAGATCTGTGGGGAGACGACAAAAGTTTTATTTTTGGGGGAATAAAAACACCTGTAATTAAGTAAATGCAAGATAGGTCAGTTTAATGCCATACTGGGGAACATTCCAGGCAAAAGAATAACATCTCCGCACTGTAAAACGTCACAGGGCCAATAAGTTATGCAACTTAAATCATTATAACGACACTGTGAGTTATAGATGTTAGTCATACGGCACAAAATAACAAAATATAAAATGATCATCCCTGCTCTTACTGTTGTAACACATATTACTGTGTTTAAACAACTTTTAGGCAGAACTTGTACTTACCTTTGAGAGTTAAACTACCCTTTTATTTATTACAGCGCATAGACACAAGCAGGATAAGTACATGTACTGATACTTTGCAGCAACATCACACGGAGGAGGAACTGCATGTATTTATATGAAGGATAGCTCATGATATCTGTGTTATTTGAAAAGCAACGTTACTTGTTTAACAGCACAAAGCGGATCACACGTTAGTTTGAACTGTTCTGCATTAGATTGCGTTAAAACAAAGCTCAGATTAAAGTCGAACTTGAGCAAAAGCGCGTCCGCTAATGTCGATGACGATGTTGCTGGCCAATTTCTATCAATTGTGGCATTATAGGAGCAGTAATACTTATAATAGAAGCATTAGTAAAGGAGGATACTTCTTCAGTCATGGAGAAGAGCATAAGACGTAATAGCTTTTGGCAATGTCCCCATAATTGACACTTTTTCAAATATATTCTAAGCATATGCTGCAATAATGACAATTCAAGGCTATTCCGTTGAGACCATACTGTGGGCGAATGTGCGACGGCAAGATATTTTATTGTAATCTTTGTGAAAAATATATGGTATTTGTATTTAATTTATTTATATTTCTTCTCGGTGATGGATGGGTTTGGACGCAGGGCTCAAAGATTCCTCCGCTTGAGAAAATAATACGCTACAGGAAGGAAGTAGGTTGTAACTCAAGCTGAAGCCGGTGACAGTCCGTGTACCGTGGGCCTAATTGCGGAGCCTCACTTTGTCAACTCTAATCAATCCACATACTTCTGCTCCCGACTGCCAATCAATAACATGCAAACACAAGAGCTTGTTATGAAGATTTGCAGTCGATAAACAGGGCCGTGTTTCTACAAATATGTACAGTGCGTATACGCGTAGTATTGCTTTGGACTCCAGTTGCAATTACGCTCTTAAGGAAGTAATTAATTGACGGTGTGAAATGCAATGTTCTCAAAATGTCATGTATGTAATTAGCACAGTTGCTTTTCTGTAAAGCTGTGTTGCTGGAAAAAATGTCAGTCAGATTGCAAACAGTAAAGGCAATTTGTTCATTTCCTCATCGATTTATTATTGGCCTTTTATTATTTAATTTTGTGTGCTCTGCATTTGTATATAGATAAATAAATTTTCAAAGTAAATGTAGAAAGAGACTTTTGCCATTGCGAGTACTTTTACAAGCAATTTCGTTTCTGATTTGCCATGGCGATAGTCAAAATGTCTCATTGTTCTTAAACCAAAGATGCAGGAAAATTGCTATTCACCTTATTCTGCCCCGCCCATATATATATATATATATATATATATATATATATATATACACACACATATATATATTATTATATATATATATATATATATATATATATATATATATATATACACACACACACACATTTACTGATATTAAGTGGTGGAAACAGTATTACATTGTTTCACTGCAGTAAAAGTACAGATTCAGGAGCATTGAAAAAAGTGTAAGAATCACATGAAAAAAATCTACTAAAAGTATTCATGTATCAAGCCGATTTTGAGAACTATTAAAGCATCCAGTTGAGATCTTTATTTCATAATTTTCCTGGCATTTTTCTTTTTTTTAAAAATTTTGCTTAGTTTTGTTCACAGGGACTTAAACTCAAAACATTTGGCCAAAATGTTTCAGTATAAAAGATAAAATATAAATACATATATAAACAACTAAAATATGCAGTATGAGTACCATTTTACTACTTTGTGATTCAGAAAATGTTATTATAAAATTACCATTACTCAAGTAAAAACATAATGTAATTACAACAACAAAAATTATTTGGCCAAATGTAACAATTCAAATGTTTTTATTACAATTAAATTGAGAGAGTTTAAAAGAAATCTTAAAATGGTAAATTTGTCCCCCTCTGTGGTTTGTCTGACACTTCTTTTGAGGCAATTAAATGACTAATCACTGCTCTGCTCCCAAAATGATCCTATTTGTGATGCGATCAAAAACAAGCATCTTTGCCTCAGCCTCGTGGCATCAGCTCAAATCCCAGAGTCTCCTTCTGCATTTCCTAAAATAATTAGCCTGTTCTTTGATTGGATATAAGCGCTGCATTTATGAATGATTAAAGAAGACACCAGAGAGATAAGCATTGATAAAACTGACCCAATGTGGAAGTCTAACACCAGGCAGACCTTCATTCATGTCTATAATTCATGTGAAGGTTATAAAAAGTCACGAAAAATGTAATAATTCAGATTTTTGGTTCGATTCAAGTAAATTGCTCAGTAAAATGTTGTCACTTCATCAAAGACTCAACTTTATAAAAGGCCCTTTTCACGAAATCGACCGGTTGCCTTAAAAATGCGCAGCTCCACTTCCTGCTCGCTTCATTCCGTATAGAGAATAAGCAGAGTCTCACTAAAATAAATCAATCATAAATTAACATAAAGCAGGAAGCGAGTTACAGAGGGATAATCACATTCATCGTGTTAAGACTTTTGCGTTCCATGTTAGTTCTTCACCTGAGGACATCAATATGTTTATAAAAGTGTGTGGTTTTGTCTTTAAGCTAACGCTAACACACAATAAATGTAATCAATAATGTTTAAATAACACCACAAACTGAACTAAGCTGTTTACAAAAACACTCGACTTTGCATTCTTTTTAGTTTTATCAAGTTAGTCTGTTTTACATTGAAGCTAAAGTATGTTAGCCTTTAGTTTTGAGACAAAAGCACTTTTAAAAACATGCAGGTGTCCATATTTACATCGTACTAAAACTTTTAACATGTTGCCAGTGATCATCCATCTGTAACTCGCGCTCTGCAGTGAGATCTTTTTTATTTTTATTTCTTTGAGCAAGACTCGGCTATATCCCACAGAGAGTGAATGGAACGAGAAGTGAAGATCAGTTAAACTGAACTAGCCGGGCCTATCGTGAAAAGGGCCCATTATAACTATAGTATGAGCTCTGTGCACAGCAGCAGTTGGCACCAAGGTCCTCCATCGGACAGAAATGTACTGGAATAAAATGAAAATGTTTCCTTATTCCATATTCAGTCTACATTATAGCCTAGATTTAGTCTTGTTTTGGATTGACAGAGTTTGACTTATACATTAAGGCGTGATCATATTTATTTTAAGTAACAATTTAGTCAAACTGTATATTCAAATATCACAATAATATTGACATTGCAGCAGCCAAAAGCCATGTTGCATAGTTCCAGCTCTAATGCTAACCCTTTTTGGTCTTGAGAATTGTCAGAACATGCTTTTACACCGGCAACCTGTCAAAAGCGTGAGATTCCATCCAAATATGAAACCCCCTCCGTCCTCCCCCTGTAGGTCTGAGGGAGGCACTGCACTGCTCTTGATGTTCCGCTACATCTGGACGGGACAGATGTGAGCGGAGCATCAAGGTCTCTGAGGAAAGCTGCGAGAAGAAGAACGCTACAACCCTAACAAGATGACACTGAATTAAAAATGCAATTTCGTAAACTACTCTCTCATTCCTGTGAATATTATGTCTAAAGTTGTGTGTCATGAGGTTACATTTTGTAGTTGTTTGGCAGTACATTTTTAATAATTTATTTTTTTATGATTTATTGACTACTGTGTGCTTTATTAATTGATTCAGTACTATTATTATGTTGTTATTTGTAGCGGTAAAAAAGTTATATTCAAAGCTGTAGTAGATTTAGTCATAGATGTGGTAGTAGAAGTAGTAGTGTCCGTCACAGCCATATGTATCAGTATCACATCGAAAGAAAAAGTATTTATAGAGCACAATTCTAACAAAATGCAATTAAAAGCGCTTTACAGAAGTAAAAAAAACAAAAAAAACATTCAAATCACACTACAAATGCATTCAAATTTCAACAATCACCACAATGCAACGAAATAAAAGCGTAAATAAGAATTCTAAAACTAATGTAAAAAGAGACAAATTTCCCTCATAAGCACAGCCAAGCAGTAGTAGTATTACTGGTAGTATCCATAGGGAAAGATAAAATGAGATACAAAGTAAATAAGTTCTTGAAATAAGTAGTATAGTTCTGAGTATATTTTGACAATCTTAAAAGAAGATAACCAATGGGACAAGCATAATGTTTCTTGTTTCACTTATAATAAGAAAAAGACATTTTCTAAGTTGTAATTATAAAAAATTCGCCTGCACTTAAAAAAAGAACAAAAATTACTTCTATTGGCAAATCTTATTTTAAGAAAGTCAAAATATACTCAAATCAGGTTAAATACTACTTAATTAAATCACTTATAACTTATTATCTTGTTTAAGATTCAATTTGTTTCCAGTGTAGTAATTGTAGTTGAGCGTTGCAGCCTTTTTTTCCCATTGTCAAACCATTTATATAAACCTCTCTTTGAGTAAAAAGACTTTTTTTTTTTGGGTGGAAAATTAACCTTCGAGTTTGAGTGATTGACACATCTTTAATCAGCATGTGTCTGGACATCGGGACGTTCGAATCCAAAACAGCTCTGACATTTGGTGCTCAGGTTGGCAGGAGTGTGGGGACAGGATGGGGCGTAAGTCTTTGTCATTCTGTTTACCCCTTGATGTACCCATGCCGTGTTTTATATGGAAATGCTGCAGTGCCTATCTCCCCCTCCGGCAGGTACAAGAGCAGATAGTGAGCTTGGACTGTTGAGGCTCCCTAACAAGGCTCCCTAATCCCTGTGATCCCGTCTTTTCTCCCGCGCTCAGCTGTTTTCTCCGCTCTGCTGACAGCCCCTACAGAAAGTGCCCTGCTTTTGGCTTCCAAGCTCCTTTACAGCTCTTCCTCTGTAGACCTTTTCTCACAGGTTATCATCGGCAGTAAGGCCAGGCAGAACACAAACCTGTGACATGCAGCATTGACTTCGAAAACCCTGGGGTCATGGACTAAGGGTTCTCAGAAGGGTCAAAACGCTCTGACGGCAGTATTTTTAGTTCTGTATTATACCGATGAAGCAAGTTCACACACAAGAGGTTAGACGTGGGCATTAGATTGTATAGAATTTATATAATATTGTGAATGTTGTTTTGCATATGGAGTCTATCGTTTTGTGAAGAATTTTAATGTTTTAATGTATTAGTTGAGGTTTAATTACAAACATGTTTTTATTCTATTGATGGACATAATATCGTCTGAATATTGCTGTCAGGTTTCTCCCAAAAAATATAGAGATATTCATTGTAATATTGCCCACTCCTCCATGAGAGGATAAGATAATAGTCGTATTTGAAGCGTATCTGACATAAAAAAAGAAAGAAGAAAAAAAGAAGTGCAATGGAAATAATCATTAAATGTGTCAAAGAATTATTATTATTTTTTTATTTTTTTATTTTTTTTACAGATTTCCAAGTTCAGAAAATTGGGAAAATTCATTCAAAAATACCTCAATAATCTCAATAATTTCTTTTTTGCAAGACTTGTCAATACAACTATATGTGTAATTTGTAAAAGGTTTGTTTTTTAATGCAATACACCATGTTACTGTATGTTCCAACTCAACACACATGTCTTTTGTCTGATTTATGTGTATTTAAAAAGTTATAGAAATGAAGGGTCAGAAAAGCATAATGAATTCTGTTGGATCCCTGGAGTTTGACATGAGAAACAAAGCTGAGCACAGTGGGGCATGTGCAGTGGAGATGCAAAGAGCAGAAAGACAGATGAAGGCACCGAGGTCCGCCAGCTTTAAGAAAAACCTTGAGGCTTGACTCTGGGCCCGTCTTTAATTGGCAGGCCAGTGTGCGCTTGGATGACCACCAAGCGAGATCGGCCAGAGATTACCGGAGGGCAGAACGGGCACGCCACCATCACATCTCGCCACATGGCACGAAATCGCTCCCCCAATCCGCCCTGCTGCTGGTATACCCGTCGTCCCGCCTCAACATCCCATTGGCGTCTTCCATCTGCTTGTGTTGTTCTTGGGCTGTCGTCGCGGAGGTTTGGCACACGGGCGGCACGCGGAACCAGACAGGGCAGGTGCCGGGGCTCGCCAGTGCCAATGCGCGGCGGTGGCATGCATGGAAAGGCATCTCATTGACCTACTAGGGCGGTATCCAGGTCCAAAAGGGCCTCAGGTTACGGCAGCAGAAGCTATGAGACAGAGACGGTTTGTAGCGCTCCGACTAGGTCAACATGAAGGGAAGAAGAGTGAACAAGGTTTAAGGAAGCATCGAGATATGTCAGAGTTGTCTTTCTTATGTGGTTAATTAACTCTATTTAGCTATGAAAATGAAAGGCAATATCCACATCAGGGCTAGGCGAAATAAAAAGAAAAATCCACGTATTAATCAAACTCAATTCTTGATTCAGTTGAATATTTTCTCATTAAAAGCAAAGACATATGGTAGGGCTGTGGTGACCAGAGAAAGGCCTTGTGCAGCAATGAATCGACTAAAATGTTGTATCGAAGCGAGGAGCTGGAAAAAGCTTTGAAAACGATGAAGTATCTCCATGATCAGACCAAACATCTGACCCAAACTGCACACGCAAGCCCACAGGATGTCATAGAAAACAACTAGTATTTACAGATGTACAACTTGATATTTACATGTTCAAAAAGACACAGAAAGACACAAATAAACGCAATTCAAATCCTTACAATTCCATTAGTCGACTGCTTGTAAACCGATTTATAAACAAAGCGACCAACAGCCCAAGAAATATGACTTTCAACCTTAATTTCATGAACATACAGTAGACAACAAGGCATACTTTTATTCAGTGCCATTTAACACTTTGATACATTTTAAAATCTTCTCCACATTCCATTCTTTGCACCAAAACACATGATTTTACAGACAAAGGCTGGCTGTCGACCTCTCGAATAAAAATGAATTGTTACGACTTTGCTAAAGGGTCATCAGAATGGCACAATCACCTACAGACCAAATCTATATACGGACCAATGTTTCCGTTTGTCTGTAACACTAGAGTGATTATTGGACAAGCAAAATGAAGCCCAAGATCAATAAAAATGTTGAATATCCAATATGGCTTGTGTTCAAATGTCATTGCAATTTAGCTACACTGAAGAGTCCATTTAGTTTGAGCTGAACAAACAGCTTACATTTTAAAATATCCATCAAGAATAATCGCTCTGTACCCCCTTATGACATTTTCTTTTTCCTTTAATCTTCTAAAAATTGCATTACCTACTGCTCTAAGCACACATCTGCACTTTTTTAAAACATCTTGTATGGGTGGATCTCAATTACATTTTCAAGAATAAGTTTCCTTCCCAAGAACACTTAAAACTAAATTTAGCTTATGATTGTACGGTAACGCTGTGTTGAGCGCGGACAAAGACGCTATGGTGTTGAAACAAAATGTGTGTCCCGAACCATTTTAGCAACCTGCCTCCATCTCCATCCAAAGCAAACAATGAAGTCAAAACCACTTTCCCCCCACACCCTGAGGAGTCCGTGTGTACATTCCCAGCCACAAACATCTCCGCGGTAAAGGGCTGGGCGACCATCTATTATCGAGTGTTTATTTAACTCCAGAGAAGACAGACAAAACAGGACGTCAGAGCGGAGATGTTTGGACGAAAAAGTGTTTGGATTCCGATGACCGAGGAGAAGAGATGCACAAAGGTGGTCTGAAGGGGGCGTGAAACTAACTATACATGTTACAAATGCTGATGAGTGCAGTAGCAGTAGCCCTCTTTCTTTTTGTGCAGTATGTCGGTGTCATTTTACAAACTAGTGACCTTGTGTAACACCACCAAATGCCAAAAGTGACAGGGTATAATAAGATGAACTATATCAAATAAAGTGGTCTGATTGTACACAACGTATTGTCAGAACTAGACAGTGTCAGATCAAGTTTGTAATCTATAAGGTTGTTATGATGAAGTTATTTATTTTCTGCCAACCTGACCCAAAACCACAAGTCAAGGAGAAAGAGGTTGATCCCAAACAAGGAGAAGAAGTTGGGAGGCCTGCGCTTGTGTATTTTCAAATCCAGTGAAGGCCACATAATCAGCAATCTCTCACTAGAGCAAAGGGGTGTGTAAATAATCTTTGTTGTGTGAAGTTTGTATATAATCTACACTATGGCATAGTTTCCGTTTATTTTGGCTCTGGTTAAGAGGTAGAAAAATGCCTGTTACTTCCAAATACTTTCAAAAATGCAACAAAAAAGGTCTGAAAGTAGATGCAATACTAATACCACTAAAAATCAAATCATTATTATTACCACTAGGGCTGAAGTCGACTAAATACCTTTAGTCAACTAAAAACATGCTCTGCGTATCAATGAGTCGACTAAAAGAGCTTTCAAAATGATTAAGAATGTATCTGACCATGGATTGAATTTTATAATGCATTTTATTGTTTTTGCTCTAAACTGTCTAATCATTGTGTTGACATGGCACAATTGTAAAAGAGGGCATGACTCTCAACTGCTCAACTGGTTTCCACTGTATAAATAAAGATTTATGGATGTATCGGACCCAAAGTGACATGAACACAAGATCGGAGAACAAATATTTACCAGAACACTAACGCAAACAGTGTATTTATCAATAAATAGTCAGATTAAACTCTTAAATCTCAAACCAACTCATTCCAAGCCATCTCCTTTCTGCTGTGATCCAGATAAATCTAAACAAAACTAATGTCAACTCATGTCTTTGGTCGAGAACTAAGACTACATCTACCGATGAATTGACTAAACAATGAACAATCTACTGCCCTACTCACTAGACCCTTTGTTCTATTGTCCATACAGCCAATGTGTTGCTACTTTTACAAGCAACTTAAATATATATAGACATCAAGAATATACCACCCAAATAGGAAGCAGCTGGTTAGATTGTCAGTCGGCTCCAAGGCCAGTGAAAAGGCCACTGAGCAAGAGCGAGTTTTAACACTAAAAGAGTTTGGTCTGGGACAATTAGTTTAGCTAAAGCTAAATCTAGGGAGGGGGTAGACGAGACCGGGTCCATCGTTAGAGACGCGCCACACATAAGGTGGAGGCCTCGACAAGATAGTTGTCGTAAAAGATAATTACGCTCTGCACAGACGTGTGCAGAGGCAGATAGCGCTCTGATGTCTAGGGACGGTCAAACATGGGAAAGAATCAATCTAATAGCGATGTGCCCATCCTGGAGACACCTATTACGCTGGCAATGTCAAAAAAATATGGGAAAGAGTGTCTGGAGTGTCTGCATGTGGGGTCCAATAGAGTTGGTTTTCCATCTTGCTGATCACTAAGCACGGACAAAATGTATGATCCATGTCAGCAAAATTGTTAAATTGAATTACCGTATTTTCCGGACTTTTAGCCGCTCCCCTATATAAGCCGCATTTGCTCTATTTTTAAAAAAACGATAATAAAACAATACATAGGCCGCACCTTTTGTATAGGCCGCAGAACTCTTTCCTTGACTTTTGGCATCGCATGAGCTCTTCCCGCTGTCCCCAGCGTCTCACCGTACATTCATTGATGTTAAGCTTGCGTGCAGCCGCGCGGTTTCCTAGCAAGATCGATGGCCTTCAGCTTAAAACTTGCTTCATACGAACTTCTTCGTTTGGGTTCCATAATGATGGGGCAAGAATTTGAAAATAATTTATAGTTGGTAATTTGTCGTCCGTGTTCTATTTGCTAGCTGAATAAAAAAGCAACATCTGCTTCTTTGCTTAACTTTTCTGTAGTTTTGATTCTAATTCTGGTTAGTTCGCCCCTAGCGGTGAAAGAAAAAAAACACAGAAAAGCCGCAGCCTCTAAATAAGCCGCATGGCTCAAAACATCTGACAAAAGTAGCGGCTAATGGTCCGCAAAATACGGTAATAGAAATTAAGGTTTTGTGATTTCTGTCATGTCTGTGATTTCAATATGTATTTTTTTCCTGTTGTGTGAAGCAGCTGCCTTGCCTTGCCTTGCCTAGCTAAAGGCTGCATTCGAAAACATCAAGTCCCACTGTTTTGAAACAACTCTTATTGTTGCGTGGAAATGATAATTCACAATTAAACGTGGTCTAATATTCTGAAAGCAACTTTGATATATAATATGACAGACAGTATTTGGACTCATTTGCATAACTAACTTGACATGTCGGTAATAAAACATCACATTTACATTAGAGGCCGTGGCGGTTTCAGAGCAGCGTGTACATAATTATTCAATTGTTTCGTGAGAGGAGATTTGTTTCCCCACTGGTTTTACATTTGATCCATGTATCCAAGACTGGCAGTGCCGCTTAGCTGGGCTTCGTCTCATGAATGAATAACAATATTAATCAATGTGCCTTTTGTTCGGGCGCACTGTAAAACTGAAGACATGTGCCAAGCTCACCTGACCCTTTTATCAGCCTCTCACAATACCAAACCTAATTTTGAATCCGTGCGGTGCTCTCTATAAATGTAAATGAAGTAAACGAACAATGTATCACTCAGAGTATCATTAGACTGCGGTTTAATTACACTTTGTGGAGTTTGCTTCAGAAATTGGTCGAGGTCACTGTAAATGTTTGAATTGAAGGGGAAGCAAAATGCACGCTGCAAATACTGAATATCTTGAGTTAAAGGACAAATATTATCCATCATTTGTATTGTTATCAGCCTTTAAACATGCTCTCGAGTACCTTCGGTTTGGCATCTCACGTTTTAGTTTACTTCCGGGTCTCAGAAGGCAATTGTACGGATCGTAATTAGACAGGAGAATTTCAAAGTCTGGCGATGATTTATGACGTAAGAGATTTTCAGAGCTCAAGAAAATGACTATCGACGAGAGTGTTTTTTATGCTCGGAGGGGAGAGGACTTTCTAACCAGGATGCATCAAACTAGCGTGAATGAAGCTAAATGCAACTCCAAGTATGTTTTGGATGAGGAAACAATGTTAGAACATGGTTAAAAGCTCAGAAAAGTACATTTTTTGCATAATGTGTCCTTTAAAAATACATTCAATTTGTTTGTAGGTGTAGATTTTTTTTAATTTGTTGCATTTTTCCCCTCTTTTTTTCTTCTAGCCAAAACATTTGTCAATGTTTGTCCTTATTTAGTTAACTAGTTGAAGTTATTAAGTGAAAATCCCAAGACTAAAGTCAAAAGATTAAGAGCAACAAAACAAAAATACAAAATAAACATGTCATCAAAACTACTAATTAAATGTTCCGATTTCAAACCTCATAACTGTATATTTCTTTTGCTGCAGTGTAAGAAAATAACAAAAAAGACTTACAGGGACCATCTTTAGGACATGACCGCAAAAGAAGAGCTGAAATTTGATGGTTGAGGAGAGCGGAGATTTATAACGGCCATCTTTCACGTAGTCTGCCATTTCTTGTTTCAATTAGGAGGAGTTACTTCTTTCTACTTACTACTTCAACCCAACTCTTCAAAGTGCAACTGATTTATGACAAAACCCCTGTTATTTTAAGGTTTTTTGAGACTTCCCTAACTACTGGAATACTGTATCTAGAAATAAAGTTTTTATTATGACTGAAAGCAAAATGGGAAAGCCTTCATTAAATTGCAGAAGTAAAATATTGGATTGCACAAAATTGGACTGGATCAAAGGACGAGAAAATGGCTTTGAACAAGTGCCAACTATGGCTAAGAGCTGAAACAAATTAAATCAGTTAAATTTTTATAGAGGAATAAACAATAAAGAAAAAAGCTAGGACTAAACCAGGACTTGTTCAGGACAAAAACTAGGACAAAACCAGGACTAATTCAGGGCAAAAACTTGGACTAAACTAGTAATGCTTTAGGACAAAACCAGGAAAAAAAGGCTAAATCAGAATTAATTCAAGAGAAAAATAAGACTACATCTGGAACGAAACAAAGACTAATTCAGGACTGAAAATAGGACTAAACAAAGACTAAATCAGGGCAAAAGAATGTGCCGATCTGTACCAAGACAAAATGGGGTGCACAGAAAACATTCATCCATCTAAAGCACAACTATTTGTGCAAATTTAGTTTGACCTGCTCCAAATTTTCTCTATTTTGTTCTTCTGCGAAGTGGCAGAGGCTGACGATGTTAAGGCAGTTCAAGGTAACAGTCAAACCTGAAATGCAGGCTAAAGGACAACACTTAGCCGAGCCCTGGCCCAGTTGGGCTTTTCAGCGGAGTACACAATGTGCTTTTACAGAACAGGCAGAGACATTTGGTAAATTGTCGGTCCAAATACTAACCCATGATGTTGTTCTTTCATGGTCTACTAGATCAGTTCGTCTACTTGTACACATTGGAACTGAAAGGCCCATTGCGCAAAATCCATTCAAACTATGTAGCAACAAACCAGTTTGATCATAGGCTAATCCTCCTCCTAATCGTAACCTGAACCAATCTCCCAACCTCCAACTCTTGACCGTAATCTGTTTCCTAACCTAAATTTTAACCCTATTTCTAAACTCCATTGCTTCAAATGACTAATCAAAGAAGACCATGCCACTGGAGAATTTGCCCGACCAGCCAGTCCCTTCTGCGTTCTGTTCCAATGCGTCTGGAATCGGACCATAAGTCTTGGGACGGTCCTACGACAGATGGTAATTTGTACCACATGTCTCTCAATTGCGGAATATTCTCGTATCATTCAGAACAAAATACACTGCCTGTCCAAAAAAGGAAAGACACCACTTGGATTCAACTAAGCAAATATAGTAGGGACGAGCCCCCTACTGGATAACTCCTGCAGGTGATGATCTTTCAGCCGCAAAACGGTATTAAAACCCAACTGATGCAGTGAGTGGCTTGTCATTTCTGAAACAACCATGTGGAAAGACAAATCCTGTGGTCATGGAGAAGATGTCAGTGTGAATGAGAAGGGTCAAATCATTGGCATCAAGCAGAGAAAACATCTGAGAAGCAGACACTAATCTACTACAGATCTGAACCCCAGTGAGAGTGTTTGGGACGAGCTGGAGAAGGCTTTGTGCAGCGGTCACTCTCTCCCATCATAAATACAAGATCAATTGGTGAAAAAAAGAATGCGACACTGGATGGAAATAAATCTTAATATTGCAGAAGCTTATTGAATGTGTTCTGTAATCAAAGCTAAAGCCAGTCCTACCAACTATTAGAGCGTGTGCCCCTTTTTTTCTGTGGTGACTCTTTTTTGGGGACAGACAATGTGTACAAGTTCATTGGGCCTCAGACTCCAGACTCATTCACCCTAATGTCACCCTTTTAAAGGTGCACTTATGGCAGACGAGAGACGCACTGACGCCCCAAAAGGACTGAGCGAGAGAGATAGTGTAATGTGTGAGAGCAGCACAAACGCTACTGGGGACAACTGCAGGTAGAACACAAAACAATGTAAACAGGACCAAGCAGTAGTGCTTTTTCAGCCAAAAAAATCTCTGCAAGGAATATAACAACTCAGTTTATTTTACGTAACTTGCATATTCCGGGTCCGGATCGGGTTTGGACAGTGCGTGTGCCGTTCTGGCTGGGTTTTTTTGGCCCGATCTAAACTCTATTGTACGTTGGCTGCTTATTTCCTTTTTTTTAAACTTTTTTTTTCAAGGCCTAAAGGCTTTATTCGACAGGAGAGTTGGAACATGATGGATCAGTCAGTCAGATCAGTCATAGCATTTTCACAATCACAAAAACAACAAAAACTCTCTCTATATATATATATATATCTTATAATTATTCATTTACATTCACTGCAGACCTTCAAAGTAACTTATGGCATATTTAGTTTTGTCGTACACCAATTATAAAGAAGTGACTACGGTAATTTCCTCCTTCCCTCTGGCACGATGCTGTTTGTGTTTTTCCTCAGGCCTATAAAATATTTCTGTCTATGGGTGCGCATAATATATGTATGGTGGAAATGAGATGAGGGTGGGTTTTTTTTTTCATTATGCAGCAAACGAAAGGAAAATACTTGACTGATAAGAGCGAGGCAAAGAAAAACAACATGCTAAAGTCCTTGAGGAAGAAGAGGCACGAGAGTATGAAATGAGAACATAAGAGCGGCAGAGGAGGAGGAGGAGGAGGAGGAGGGAGAGAAAATACACCACTCGGAAAATTGGGATAACTGCAAAAATGATCGTTGTGAATTGTATTGTACATGGCATTTTGTATAATTTTCTTTTTTATATGTGTGATGTGATGATTTTTTTCTATAATAAAAGTGCAATTCACATTCTGTCAATTTCCATCAATGTGAAAATCTGGACAAGCGATTTTGCCAAATGCAGATCACTGAATGTCATTGACTTTCATTAATAAAATAGGTGTAAAAACAGAAATTACGATTTAAAATATACTTTTTTAAGCTGTGGTACCCGAAAACTTGTTTTTTCCAATCACAAAGTATATCGTAAAAGCTGCAATTAATTTAATGATGCGACATTTATTGCAAACCTTGATTAAAACAAAACAAATCGTACATTGAGGCAAAGCGTATTTGTTATGGAGTGGCGATCCATCCCTGATTCACTCCGCCGTCTGAAAAGATCGTTCTAAATCTGTACACACGCTCGAGAAAAAAAGGGTCTATTTTGGTGAGAGAAAAAAAATGACTTTTTTTTTTTTTAATTTTTTTTTTTTTTTTTTTAATTCAATATTCCCAAAGACAAAAATCCAAGGCAGTTTAGAAAAAGCCATTTTGGGTCGAAACATGTATTTTATATCAATAGCCAAGGATTTTTCACTTTCTTTTATTATTTGTCTTCTAGAATATCTAATATAGATTTTGCAATTATTCTTTTTTTTTTTCTTCTTTTTTCTAAGAAGTGTCTTTTTCTCCAATTGAGCAACTATTTTTGATAATGCCTTTAAAATCGATATTTTGGGCCGCGCTCTTTATCCTTTTTATTCTTGAGTTTAAATACTTACTTCCCCCTGCTGTGGATTGATAATCACTCCGGGTTTAATATCAGGGTTTAGTGGCTCTTTGACCACATGATAACATCTTCAAGCTGAATTTGTCCAAGCTTGAAAATGGCGCACCACTGCCTCTTCACAACGTTGCATTTCTGATCAGCTCTGACCACTACATCCTGCAGAGTCACATTTTTTTCTTCTAATGTGTTTCAATTTGCTTCCCATTTCTCTCGCCATCCACGAAATATACTGCCGTTTCATTACCCGCCGCCCACTCTCCAGCCTGTTGACTTGTCATTCGAGTCCTCTTGCCCTATCATCACCATTCCGCTCCACTTACCCCCCCCTCCCTTTGTGCCAATCTCGGTGCCAGTATCCGAGATGGTGTTAAGCTGCGGCTCATTGCACCGTGGCATCGCTTACTGGGCACTGGCCATGTGGAAGCTATCGGGCAATGCGAGCTGTACTCAGAAGGATTGTGGCAGTGAGAAGAGGGGATTCGCCCTTCTCGTCTCCTCTCCAAAAACCTGTATTTTTCTACTTAGATGATCTGGTTGTTTACAGCTCAGTGGCAGCGTGGCTCTCTGCTGGGCTAATTTGTCACCCCGTGGAAAAAACAAGGCACCATGCACAGCGGAGTGGAAGTCGGAGAGCTTGTTATGTTGGAAGACAAAGGATGGAGAAGATGAGAAGGGAAATGGGCAGATAGGAACTGGTTCGTGGCGTGGACAGAAATGGAAAAAAGGACAAAACAAAACAGACGAAGCTGGTTTGTATGTAGAGATGGTCTGATATGCATCAATTTGTTTTTATAGCTGATATCGAAATCCAATATTTGACCTGCGTCTGTGGTTGAGTCCGACATTCAGATTTTCAAATGGCCCAAAGATTGATGTTAAGTATCGTATATAGTGTAGTGAAATGTACAATTGAACTTTTTACAGTTTTACTTGATAATAACTACACCTTAATCACGTTTCACAAATCACAAATCATGACCAAATATTGAATTAATAAAATCACAGCCCAGCATTGTAGTTTGGGCGGAAGTCAAAAGGACCAACCTAAACAAACGTGGCGACACCGACGGACGTACTTCTTTTAGCAAATTTCAAGACTATTTTGTTCTTTAAAAGTGTGCACATAGAAGCGCTTTGTGCATTTGAAGACGGGGAAAAAGTCTGTGCTCTTCTCTGACTGGATTTAACGATTTAACAATGGATTTTTTGGCTTGTTCCTGACACTTTGACCAATCAGATTCAAATATCCGTCATGACGTTACATCTTTTCCCGACTGCCTGTCCGGATTGATATTGTGTAGAACTCAATTCAGAGTGATACAGATATCAATCTGGCAGAGTCAGGTTGGTACAATTCAAGCTCTTGCAATGTTTTGCAACTCCAACTCTCATTATAGGTCTCCATGTGCAGGACGTGCCCCACTGACCGCGATGGTCCGAATATGCCTCTGTCACTGTGATAGAATCGGCCTAACGATGAAGCTATATACACCCAAATTCCCAATATTCATTTGCTACCGTGCCTGCCTGGCTTTTGGACTCTTATTCTCCGCGCATGGGTCAGTAATGAGCTGGTTTGGTTTCGTTGTCCCTTGCCACAGGCGTGTTTTTTATACATGTGCAGCTAGAGGGAAAACATGGAATGAGGCCACTAGAATTCAAAACATTCCATCTGTGTCAAAATAGATAAATAAAAAAGCAGGATCATCGTTTGCTATATGGGGTGTAATTTGCGTTTCTTATATAACTGGGATATATATAACTTTTTTTTTTTAACTATAATTTTAATGAAAGTAAAAGCATGTTGGAACATCTGATACAATATTGACAAAAGAAAATGCGAAATAAATTGGGGCTAGGTCGCAGCACAGATACATGGGCCAGTGCAAGCCTCAGTGTTGTCCTCGATACTGGCAACGGATGTCCAAAATATAAAGTAAATAATGAAATAATGTAAACTGATAATGTAAAAAAAACTGAGAAACCAATAACATGAATTTGTATGAGACCACAAAGTAACCGAAAATATTTTGTGTTGAAAATGACATTATATACATTTTCTAAAAAATAAAGGTTGTGGTTTTGAAACTGGTGCAGAATATCAAGCCTTGTTAGTGAAATCAAAATCAAAATTGTCGTATTATGACATCAATAGAAGATTCCCGCACACACTATACTTCTAAAATGTGATTTTTTTCAGACATAAAAGACACTTCGGCGCAAGGCCTTCATCAGGCCCGATTCACATTATGAAAGACAGTTTATGGGAATCTTTTCTTTTGCTTTTCTATTGATGTATTTTGGGCTGTTCCATCGCCTCCAAAGCACCTCCAAGAATTTGATGTACGTTCTTTTTATTTATTCCGACAAGTTGCTGAATGTCTGTTCCTACTCTTCACCAAATGCATGCCCGGCCGGCTCTACTCATCCCAATAATGTCACTGCTGCAATTTAAAGAATTATATTTCAGTCTCAAAAAAGGATTTTTTTTTCCTCAAAGATGAAAACATACTAAAAATGTATGCAATACACCAGTGAAAAAAGCCATATTATAAAAGTGCATATATTACCTTCAATTTGACATTTACAAAACCTCCACGAACTAAAAAGGATCAAATCCATGAGACTGTTAAACACCATAGTTCAGCTTATTTTACAACAAATCATTCTCGTTCCCTATAGGCATATTACCAAAGCAAGCAATAATGAGTGCACAAAAGCGTCATTCTTGAACTGGAAAAAAAAAGCTTCAGGGAAAGCCATGCTTTTTAGCAAAGTAGGCGTTGCGGAATTGCTTGGTTTTGATGTTGCAATCTCAATAGGGAAGAAATGGTCCCCTTGAGGGCAGAAGGATGCATTGTGCGACCAATAAAGCCGCAAAAAGGAGATCTATGGAGCGGCATGTAAACAGTAGTGCTGCGCTAAAAGCATAACCACAGAAGATCGTGTTCATGACATAGAATTTGAGCTCTATCGTTTATGACAATTCACAGTTTTTAGAGGAAATATTACAACAGAACAAATGTTAAACTAGGGCTGGGCAATAGGGTAGAGTCGTGATCCTTTTTCTGACGATCTGCTATTTTGATCAAATTGTCGTATCGTGATTCACTAGATTTCTCTTGTTCTAGACCCTTTTTTTCCCATCCACACTGCCCATTTCAATGAAGTGTAAAATCTAAGAAGAAGCAGATGACTTTAGTAAACTCTTCAAGGCAATATAAAGATACTAAGTACATGAATTTTGACGAAAATCTAAAATTGTGATCCGGCTGTAAGAAAATCATGATGTCATTTATTTAGCATATCGTGTTAAACCTTAGAATTATTTCTAAAAGGATTGGATTTTTAAAAAAATGCCATACTAATGTTGGCCACTTTTTTTTTTTTTAAATACGACTTATTACTGATGTATCAGACATTTAACTTTGCACCAGTATTTGTTTCATACGGTTACGGTCAGTAATTGCAGATAAACAAACCATAAACCAGGTCAAAGCATCTTCATTTTGACAAAAATGGTCTGTTAAATGTTGTAATATCACATGAACCCAACTTATTAGGATCATTGTATCAAGACTCTCACTGGCTGTGGCCTGTTATTCCGCATGGCTGGGCTTCGTAAGATGGATAAATTAGAGCCTAGGGCCATTAGTCATGTGTGACCCAGCCGGCCGTAATCAAGAGCCCAATACAACAGAGATACCACCGCTGAGAGCGAAGCGCGCTGGCAATTTATCACCACAACATCAGCGGCACAATGGCTCTTTATTAATGGCAGTCTACTTAAACTGCTGGTGGTCAAGCGCGGCACGGCCAAGGTCGTAGGCCGGGTCATCGAGTGGTGTATAAGAAGACCGTCAGGGTGCAGTTAAAGCCGTTTTTATTTGCGGCTACGCACTTATGGTTTTCCGTGGAGGTTTGGAGATAGTTTGCAATGGAATTATCTGCGTTTTAATGTGTGGTACGTGCCTCAGCGAAAGGCAAATGTTAAAGGCAATTCAAAGTGCTTCACACAACAGGATAAAAATGCATTAAAATCACAAAGACATGACAGAAATCCCAAAACTTTCATTTCTATTCATTCAATTTACACATTTTGCTGACATGAATATTTATATGACATTGCCAGCGTAACAGATGTCTCCTGGGTGGGCACATCGCTTTTAGATTGGTTAAATGTGTTAAAAGTGATCAGGGAGTTTTTTATGAGATATTTCATAATCAGGACATTTGCCAATCTGCAATCCCTGAAAATAAAGTTGAATAGTTAGTCGTGTTTTAAAGTAGTTACGCATGCATTTCACCTGAGTTTATTTTTATTCACAGTCAGAGTCCTTTTCCGTCACTAATCTCTGTGAACGCTTTGGCACCTGCTCCGAGACACAGGTGCGCAAGAATTCAAATTGTTCTTTTCTCTGTAAAAAAAAAAAACAGAAAAAAAAAAAGAAAAAAACACCTGTATTTTGACTCATTTTCACACACCAAAAAGTCTTCACTCTGTAGGGGCGGTGCCGGTCCGGTTACTACCCATTGGATTTAATTTGCATTGGCGTTGTGTACAATTGCCAACAGAAGGCAGCATTATATCCTATTTGCAGTCAAGAGAGAAAGGGATTGATTGAGAAAGAAGGATGTAGAGATGGTATAGAGAGAGGAAGAGAAGACTGACCAGAGGTAGAGAAAGAGAAAGGGAGCGTTGTGGTGAGATGGAGATTCTTGGGACAGAGAGGGAGTGAATGAGATAAAGAGCTGAAAAGAGGAAAGATTCATGGAGAAGGAAGAGGGAAGGGAAGAGATGGGAAGAGAGGAGAGAAGATAATGGAGAGTTAGAGGAGTGCAGCAGAGAGATTGTGAGACAGGAAGAGATGAAAAGACGGAGGGAGTGAGATGGATGGAGAGGGAGAGAGGAGAGAAAAAAAGGGCGGGAGATACAAAGCTGGACAGTGAGAAAAACTGTATAGTGGGGAAGTGGATAAATGAAAAGGGAAAGAAAGAAAGAAAGAAAGAAGGTGGGAAGATTATGGTGATAGAAAAGAGAGACAATCAACAAGGAGAAAGAAGGCGAGAGAGAGATGAAAAGAAAGGGGAGAAAGATGGACAATAGGCTGAGTTAAAAGATTAATTGAGGAGGGAAGAGAGAGGAGTGAAGAGCGAGCTGGAAAGACAAAGCGCGAAGAAGAGGAGAGAGGGATGTGAGACGGGGGTTGAAAAAAAAGAGAGAAAATATAAAAAAAAAGAGTTAGGAGAGAGGCGAAAGAGACCGGAAGAGATGAAAAGGAGGAGAGGGAGACAGTGGAAAAGGAGCGAGAAAGATGAAAGAGAGCGAAGAAGAGAGTGAGGAGAGATTGGGGGAGAGAAAACAGAGGTTGCAATGGGAAAGGGAGTGACAGAAGACGGAAAAAAAAGAAAGAGAGGGACGAGAAGAGATTGAAAAATTTAAAGAGAGATACGGGGAGTCGCGTAGATGAAAAAGGGAGGGAGCGAATTTAGAGAGGAGAGAGCGTAGAGGGGAGCGAGAGAAAAGAGCCTGGCTTTTGAAAAAAAAAAAAAATAAGAAAAAGGTTTGACGGAGGAAGGCGGAGGATAGAGAGACGTGGAGATGGAAAGAGGTAAATCGAGAGAACGAGAAGGACAAGACGAGAGTAGGCAGAGAGATTTTTTGAGAGAAAACAGAAGAAAGGTGAGAGAATTAGCTGTAAAGAAGGGCGAATGAAGAAGAAAGAAGAAGAAGCGCTACGGGGAATGTAAGAAAGGATAGAGATACAGTAGAACAGAGTGGATAATGGTAAAAGAGAAAGAAGGAAAGAAAAAAAAAAAGGGGGGGCAGAAAGAGAGAGAGAGCGTTGGTTGGAAGGTGGCAAATAGAAAAAGCTGGAGTAGGCCTAGAGCTCAGTGATTACAGAGTGATATTTGAGCGTAGGCAAAGGTCGAAATTGTTCCGCCTGTTCCATTTTTGTGCACTGTTTTTAGTATAAGTAGGCAGCTGTGTTACGCCGGGCCTGAGCTTTTCTTCTCCGACACATAACAGAACTGGCTGCAGGGGTTTTCGATCTATTCGGGGCCGGCCAGTTCCAAGTCAGTTGGCTTTTGGCTCATATCCATTCCATCATACAGAACCAATGGGGGGAGAGCAACGCTGAAGGTTGAGGGTTTTAATAGAAGGGCTCAAAAGGAGTAGAACATCTGGGCTCTGGCGGCAAAGTGGGAGAAGACTGTTTTGGCTCTTTTTCGATAAAGTGGGCGTGCGCCGATCCGTGCGTAACGTGAGTTAAGGGAGGGAACGGTTTTGGGCGAAAAACTATGTCCGGTAATCTTGGTGATAGTGCTATTTTTTATAGGTTTGGCGAGCCCAAGCGAAAGATCTTATGCGTTTAAAGTGAGCGTTTAAGTTTCGTTTGTTTTTTGTTTTTTTTTTTTTACGTGAATTCAGTCGTAGTTTTTTTCTCAATTTTTTTTCCCAGCTTGTTTCCATAATCTTTTCTTCTTCTTTAAATATTATAGGTTAATCGCGGTTGTTTGTAATGTTCTTTGTAACTATCCTTGAAATGTTAACGCGGATTTTGATAACAAATGAGTTTCATCGATTCATAATTTCTGTGGTTGAAGTGAGTTTTGTGAGTAAAGAGTGGTAGATTACGTGTGGGCAATAGGTAGTTTCTTGAAACTGATATAATCTTCAGCATAGATAATCGATGAAAAACAAACAACTATTTTATACAGAAAGTACAGTAAACAGCACATTTAATTGTAAAATTGGCGAGTAAATCGCACAATTTGCTCCCAAAAGCATAGCACATTTTTTCTTTCTGCTGTGGTCACATGTTTACATCTTCAAACAGGAAAAGCCGTGGCTGTTTTTATGAAGTGTCTTTGCCAGACAGCTTCAGGCAACAGCAACATGGCGACAACGACGATTTGAGATTAAAACTCAATAAATCTATGCGTGGTCGAAAATCTCTAATTAAAACAGATTCAAAAAATAAATAAAAAAATAAAAAAAAATCATGAAAAATTCTTAATATTTAGTGTAGACTTTTAGATGACTGTTGATTCTGTGGTGCAGAGGGATCATATTTATGCCAAATAGCAGACCTGTTGTTTTCAAAAGCATGATTGTCGTTTGTGGCGAGCTGTCAATCAAAACATCAAAATCCTTTACTTCAACCATGCATGCTAATGCAGATACAAAGTGTTCTGACTAAAACTAAAAGACTAGTTTGAACAGAACACTGTCCAGACTTCTTTCTGACTGACCTAATTTTCCTAAAATCTACAAGCCTATGTTTGTTTCGCTTTCAATGTGACTGTTTTTGTAAAAGAAGGACATAATATGCAAGACTATAAATAAAACATGCTTTAAAGTGCTTACGTAGACCTGGCACAATATTGGACGTTATTCAGAGGGAGCTTAAGTAAACTAGTGAGTCATTAGGTATCCAATGGAAAAAGATACACAGTCGGTACTCCTTTAATCAGTGCTTAAGTACAACATGCATGGCAAAAAGGTTTTAGTTTTAGGTTTTAAATGATAGAAATGTAATATTATAATGTCTATTCATTTGTATCAAACAAGCAATAATTAATTAACGAATGAATAATAAAATGTTTTAAAAAAAATAAACACCTTTGTATTTTATTTTATCTATTTTATTATTTTATTAATGTAAAAATCACTGGGATTCTGTACTTTTTTTATCTCTCAATTTTATGTTGATGGTAAGTTCTCAATGAAAACATAATTTACTAGTTTTTAAGTTCTAATAATCTTTTTTCTTCCCTTTTTTTTAATCAGCTGGGGTTGTCAATAACAATACAACCCCAGTTGTATTGTTTTATGTAGGTTCTAGAAGGAGTAACTTTGTGTATTTTTGTGTTTGACCAATTAATTAAACTAATATATCGGTTGACCAAAATCTACCATGCTTGCACTGTTTGCGTTCTGCTATCGCCATTAATTCTCCCAGCACAGGCCGATATTTGTTTTTGGTCGATCTGTTGCCTAAAAGAATACATTTGAAAAATTTGAATTACATAATTTGGGGGAAAGTATATATTTAATAAATATATTAGGCACAAAAATATCAGCAGTTTATCGGCCATCCGTTTCTCTAGATTCTAAACAATGGGTATCGGCAAAAAGAAAATATTTTCCCAGTGGACAATAGATTTTGGCCAATTTCTAATGACCAATATGATCCTTCCTTTTTATTATTATTGCATATGTAAACTCACTATAACATCTTGTTTCATAGGTTATCTGCACCTATAACACTATTTAGATCTCTAATACAGAAACCTTTAACAATACTTGGCTGAAAGTACTATTAGGACTAAAAGATGGAAGCAAGTTAACTAAAGCGGAGTGGTACTTGGAGTCGAGGATGAGGGTAGGATAGAAGATGACACTACCACATCAGTCTCTACACTTGGAGGGTCTTCATTACCTATCTCTCACATTATGACAAGCACTGAGGAATCCACTCACACTTGTGTTATAACTCACGTTCTCAAAGTCCCATCTCCACGTCCCTTTCCCCCTGCCCTTCATCTCTCTCTGGGGCACCGCTAAGTGCAGCGCCACCCAGAAGTGTTCGCCCACCCACTGTTTTCACCCACTGTGGTTGTCAGGCAGCTTGGTCTAACAAAGGTTTGAGGGAAACACCTGAAAAGGTGAACTAAAATAAATGTAAAATCAACTCCTCACCTCCAAGGGGTCTTAAAATTCCATATAGATGTATTTGAACATTGAGGCAGAATTGAATATATAATATATTTCAAATGCGTTACTTTTCATATTTTCATATTTAAATTGTTTTATTTATTTATGTAATCTTTTTTTTTTTTTTTTTTTAATCAGGGAAAGTAAAAATGAATAAACATTTCTGTAAATTTAATTTGTAGTGGATGCATTGATTGCATTGATCATTTTAAGACAAGTTTACTCTAGAAGTCATGTTTCCAAAAGTGAGATGAGAAATTGTCATATAAACAGGATCAAAAACGCTGCAAGGCACATCACGGTCTGGGGTGGCCAGGCAGGGACACTTTTAGCCCTGAACAGCCCTTATAATCATGTGCAATACTGTAATAGGTCAAACATCTCTGGAGCTATCCTCATTCAAGTCACTTTACCTGTCATTGCTTGTCTGCACTGCACCATATTCTGTACTGTACTTAACCATAGCCAGAGACTCTTTTTGTACATAAGATACACTTAAGTCACTTTAGCCGCTGTTGACCTGCTAATTATTCTGTCCATTTGCTGCACTGAACACAACCATAGTCGGGGGGATTGGACACTGTACGTTTTAAAACTTGAAGTTAGCATTTCGCTTCCTAGTTTGTTTTCTTGTTTCTTGTTTAGTTTTGGGCTTTTTTGATAATGCCATATTAAAAACACTCAACTCATGCTCAAATAATTGTGGGTCGGTTTGGAGCGGGTCATGAAAATTCTGACGTAGTCTCATAACTCTGCGAGAGTGCACTTTTGCATTTGGCAGGTCTTATTCCTAATTGGACTCCAAGGCTGGCATTATAATCATAATATAATATCGTTTTACAGATCAACATGCAGGAAATGTGTGTCTGCAGTCCACTTGCAGCTGCTTTCACACCTCCGCGAGTGCAGCAGCTGTAGGGCACGCGCTCCGTCCTGCAGCTTGTCCCGAACGTCTCCGTACAAAGTTTGACCCAGCAGCTCAGTAATGACAGTGGACCACGCTTATGTGACAGAAATCCTCCTACCTTGTCTCCGCCGTGTCTGTGACTGTGATCACATGTGGAGGACTGTGCTCAGGACTCGCTGCTCAGAGCCAGTGATAGTCCATAAAGTCCATAGTTCTTAAATAGTCATCCACGGAAGGCTGTCATATGCAGGGAGATACTTTTATTCTGTTCAAAACTCCCTCGCATCCCTCCCATTCACACTTCAGACGGCTGGAAAACCCAGGCATTCAAAGCGTGCCATCAGAAACACAGGGTGAACTGGAAAATATGGACTGGATTTCAATACTGGAGCAGTCACACTGAATATCTGGAATGGCGTTTACGTTGTACCGGATCGAGAGTTCAGTCAAACCAGCGTCATATCCAGCGTAAGAAGAACAACTTGAAATGACTTTAACTATAATTTGTGAAACATATTGCATGCCATTAACAGCTGTAACTTACTGGTCTTAAATGATTGTTCGTCCATATTGCAGACTTAATTGGAATTTCTCAACAGTGCCAGTGGTAATGTCCCTTGTTACCATAGCTCAGATAAAGCGAGACGATGAGATTAGTCGTTTCCGTTGTGGTGCTACGTACATTTTGAAACAACTCTGGCAAGAGGACAAACTGTAATGGCTGAAGTTAACTGGGTCACAGCATCTTTGAAATGACATCTCTTTTGGGATGTTCCCGGTTCGTGGCAGTCGGTAGCAAAAAACTGAGCACGGGAAAGCGTAAACAACCCTCTTCCAACTGGTTTAGTCAAGGGCAGACCGTAACGTCCTTTCTATGATCTTTGATATCAGCAAAGTTTTGAGTTCACATTATGAATAACCTAGAACTCTTTGCGTATGTACATCGCCATGTTTGCAGTGATACGGGTTAACCAGGTGTTGGGTATTGCAGGTTTAATCACATAAAATATACATACATACTCTTTAGGGCTGCAACGATTAATCGGAATAATGGTGATTAATCAACTGCTAAAATAACCATTTGCTAATCTAGACATAAACAGACTTTAAAATATATGCAAAAAGATGTGTTTTGTTATATCAAAACAGCAAAAAGTAATGTACAATATGTGATTTTTATCAATGGTAGGAAAAGTTATGGTGGATCAGGAAATGGGGAACTACAACACCTCATTTTTATCAATAATACACTTCTCCTTCAAATGTTCTGTCATCAAGACGCCTTCAGTCAGCCTATGTTTACCTTATTCTGGTTAAAAATGCATTTTAAGATACACTAAAATAATCGTTTCACACTTCTCTCACATACTACTATTACGGTGCATTTACACTTGGTTTAAGCTATATAGTTAGTCCTAGACATTTATTGTTTAGTTCCTGGTTTCATCCCAATGTTGATGCGGGTTTTGTGCCCCCAAACGACAAAGAAAATATATATGTTAATTTAAAAACTTAGCGTTAACACCTACATACTACTCGCATGCTTTAAACTGCGCGCTATCGTCCTCACCCGTCTCAGCTCTGCCAGCAAAACCAGACCCTGAGGGCATCTTCACAGCAGGAGCACTGTTCACCACCGCTGCCCCTTCCCTCCCTCCAAACCCCCCCCTGCTCTGTCTGCATCACCAGCACCAGCACCTCCCCCCGCTCTGCCGACATACACAAGAGGCCGTGCTCCCCCCAGCATCAAGGCACAACGCTGCGTTACAGCTCTATTAGCTAACTAATCTGAGATAACTTTATTTTATTATCCCCTAAAGACCGCTGCCAAGGCCCTTTTCATCCTTTATGGATTCGGTTACTGGGCGAGCTCCCCCTTCCTTTTTCCCTCTGTCTCTCTCAATCTTTCAATCCCTCCATCTCGCAAGGAACCTTTTTTTATTCTTGGCGTCAACTTGTGTGGGCTCGAATTTCATGCTACAGACATGCGTACGGAATTGAAAATAGGATGTCAGCTGAGAGCGACTGCCGGCCAAATAGGCAACGCAACAGCCCATGTATAAGAAGCGAGAAGACACTCACCAGGGAGGTTTAGTTCCTGGCAGAAAACGAACTTTGAGAGGTGATTCAAACATTCAGGTGTGTGTTAATGGCTCCACTGACGCCTAACGATGCTGCCTGCCATGTTGTTTTTCATCTTCCGACGCCAACCTGGCACCCCCGACAACATATGCTGCCATGGACGTAATGCCAGCCCGAGTAACAGGGGAAATTCAACACTGTCAAAAAGAAGAATGGTCTTGGCTGGGGCCTATAAACAATTTAGCAAGATAGAGAAATAAAGGTATGCTTTAATGCGGCTGTAGGGAAATAGTTCCTCATTCCGCATTTGACCCACTCTTCTACTGTATTTGCACATTTTAAGGCAAAAAACAAAAAATTAAAAAAACAAAAAATCAAATAATTTGATATTGGACAAAAAGTTAACCCATTGAATATAAAATAAATGAATACATACTACATAAGATGCCAGTTACCATTATTAGTAGCAATAAGAGTGCAGTAGAATCAACACTGAGCATTTACACACCCTGAAAAATCAGATAATCAAATAACTAACCAACTAACTAACTAATTAACTGACTGATTTTGCAACCGTTACTTGTAAAAAATAGATGTGATAATCCAAAACACTTCTACCACCTTAAAAATCAAACAATGAATTGACAAGTTGATTGCTTTTTAGAGTTAGAATAGAAAGTACAAAGAATTTTAGTTTAAGTCATAATTTGTCATAAAACCTGCACAGGTGGGAAAAATCTGATCACTCACATCAGATATAACATGACATTTTAATAATCTGATAACTCCAGAAATCCGATAACGTACAGATTTGAAGTATCTTAATCACACATACTGCATACTCTTGGTTGTAATTATTTTTCTTGATAGCAGATTTTTTTCCGTAGAATGCCGCAAAAAGACTTATGTTAGCATTGACTTTCCCAAGGACAAGCAGAAGAGGAATTTGTCATTGTCGGTAAAGAATGAGAAGAACTGAGTCGTTTGTTTAATCACATGTTAAACAGCTCAAACCACACAAATACACATTACACAAACTGTTCGGCAGAAATCAAACAAAACACAGATCGGGACCGACGCAATCCCACTGTATATGTTAGCACTATAGCAAACTATGGGTTTAAGTTAAGCAATGATTCATATATATTCATTACGAGCATCAAAAATAACACATTTTATCGTCAGTAAAATCATCTATAGTAGTAGCAGTTTATTTTAAAAAATGTAACTGCTTATAATAATCTGGAGGCACAATTATTCACTCAACGTTGAAATTCGTGGAAAAAACGTTGAAAAACGTTGAAAACACTGGTCACACAAATGTCTCCTGCTGTTTAAAGTAGATATATTTCCTGATATATTAGCAGAAAAGATACGTTTTATTGCTCTGACATTGTCTCCTAACAGTTGTTGTCAAGTTCTTCTCTGTGGGTCTTCAGCAGGTGTTTGGCGACCTTTGCACAGGCACTTTACTCTTATAGTTAGTGACATAGTTGCACTGTGGGCCACCGTTGTACCGGCACATCGGCGTGAGGCTCCGGTACAGCACAATCAGAACAAAACCAAAGTGACACAGAACAGAGGGCAGCTCCTGTGCACTTTGCCGGAGGGAGAGTGGACGCCAGGGAGACAGCACCGCCCAGATATGTGGTAAAGGTAAACTAATACACCAACCAGTACACAACTTTTTTCATAATTAGTCAATTGTGGATTTTAAAAGCAGAACTTTGTGAAGAAAAAATAAATAAAAGACCGATGAATGCTGTTTTCATCTAATTATTAGTGCTGGGCTGTGCTTAATCGCGATTCCTTATTTTTTTGCACGTTAACGCATGTCAGTCTGAAAACCAGAATGAACAAGCCCCGTTTGTGTACATGCTGCGCTGCACTAAAGAAAAGAGTCTAAGCTCCGTCTGAGTTTTTAAATGATCCAAAAAGACCCAGGAAACGCGGAGAAAGGACCCGTTAACGGCTTCAAACAGAGAGTGACGCTATAGGGCATTAAATATGCGCACGGACAATTAGCAATCATGCGCTGAGTTTCCCGCATGCGTCAGTGATGTTTATTTTGAAAACAATCAAAAAAGGGAGATGTTTTACTTCCTACGGTGTATTTAGTAGACAGTGAGCTGGCACGAACCATTACTGCACCAGAACTGAACCAGGACTGTTAACAGGACTGAATCTGAGTCTTGATAATGAGCAAAAGAAGCCGCAGTTACACAGGACAGCCACAGGGTTAGAGACTTCAGCCTCAAAAGGTTAAACAACATTCCATTCCTAAAAATATCATTGAATAAAGACATTCGCAAAATAATACAGAGCCTGTTGTTTGGACTACATTTTAAAATAATTTTATCCTAGATGCAATGAAGATCTTCATGTACAAATCAAGTCGGGCCTAAAGGTAATGTGGCTAAGGTTTATTGACCTTTTCACGTGTGTGATCATGTGATTAATTGCAATAAAAAATAAAAAGAATTAGCCTGACTAATTATTGAACATTTTATCTTGTAAGAAAGAGCCTTGTGCATCGCTATATGGGGGTCGCTTTGGGATGCGCGCTGATTGGCTGTGCGAGGGTGGCCCACCCTGCATCACTTTTGTGTCAGAAAAGCCAAGAAAGTCATGCATGTGAATACTAGCAATGTGCCAAAGGATTCGTGAGAGCTTGGAACCAGTTAGATAGATGCAAATACCTTCCTTATTTCACTCTTTGATAATAATATATTCCATCTTTAAAAGAAACCAGAATAAGCTTCAAGAGGATACATCATGACTCTTCTTCTTCTTCTTCTTCTTCTTCTTCTTCTTCTTCTTCTTCTTCTTCTTCCTTCTTCTTCCTTCTTCCTTCTTCCTTTTCTTCTTCTTCTTCTTCTGTATTAAAAAAACCTCTCATCCATATTTGTAAGCACAGTGCTAAGGTACACTTTAATGTCCCTGTAGGGTGATTTCTTCTCTGCATTTGACCCATCCCTTAATGCTGCTGGGACGACCCACTAGGAAACAATGTATTCACAATTAACTCTTCTTCATTCTGACGTCCCTTACTCTGACTTTGAGCCCATTGGCCGATTAACAACAAACAACAACAAAAGACAACAACAGCCCTACTTAACGCATCAGATAAAACACCCCAATACTAAAACACTTTTCCGCTATCTAGGACCTGATTATCCGACATAGACAGTCCGACACACTTCCCAAGAGCCAAGACTTCATCCCATCAAACTACACGACACTAGCAGACACAAACACGCTGTTCCCCCTGCTTACGAGCCTCCTCTGCTTCACTCTGCTCTCCTTTTGACCGAAATTCCTTCCTTCCATTATCACCGTGCATGGATTTCTCCCTCGAAAATGTGATTGACAGCTTTGATCAGAAAACTACCTCTCTTGGCTCGGAGGCGCCGGGTTAAACGCAGTTATATCGCGCCCAACAGCTGGACTGACAGGCAGCCCAGGCCGGCAGTATTTGTCTTGCTCCGGGAGACAATCTGTCGCACGGTGGCTGGTGGCATCTTCAGGCAAATCCGCGTTTCCACTTCCCTGGTCAGCAGGCACCAGTCTGAGGGGCAGCAGCGCGGACGTTCGACTGTCAACTGTCCATTGTATGTACAGTGAGGCGCGGAGAAAACCAGCTTGATTTCTTTTGCCTGAAGGCTTCAAGTGTGTCTGTCCACAGTTTTTAATGGGATTTGGCGAGCGCTCTCCTCTCGCTGTCTGCCTTGTCTTCCTTGTTCACTTTTACTGCGGACCGAGGAGGGGAAGTGGAGATCAAAGCTGGCCCGCACACTCAGCCCCAGATGATCTCAGATGGAGTTATTAAAGCTCTGGTGCGGTTGGTTATGTGGGCACTGTTCTTCTTGGGTGAGTTTCTGTCTCATGCCACTTTTAGAAACCAAAGTTATATGGCCCTAAAAGCTCGAAAAATGTTCCCCGCTTTTGTTAGCAATGCCTATGATCTTATGCTACAGAACTTTGAATTTAGTTCTCAGCAACATGGAAGTACTGTATGTCCGTCGGCCGGCCATGGTTTGTTTGGACACTTCATTTCGCAAAGTTAAATGTGAAAGTGAGCTCTTTGAATTGGAGTTTCCAGATTTGGGCCACATTAACTCAAGAGCAACTCACTTTAAAAAGGTATCACTCACTGTTTTGAGGTCCAGTTGTGTTTCCTAATGCAGTCCAACTTCTTACGGTATGGGTCTTCTATGAGTGCACTTGTTACCAGTCTCAAAGTCAAACAACCATGGGGGGAGACCAGCTGACCCCAGCGGTATTGGCATGGTGGTTCAAAGTCATATGCAATCACTTTACCATTGAGAAGAATAAAAACAACAATAACCATTCCAGCTCACTGACTCACTGAAGCTGCTCCTGTTATTCAAATGTGCCATTTTCCACAGCAGCACTGACTTTACCCAGCTTTACCACTTCATTAGATGCCCGCCTCCTGAATTATTCATTTGATTTAAATATATAAAGTACAACTGAGCTCTGGCTAGAAACTATTCCAGATGACAGCCGCTTGTCTATGTAGGACATTTATGTAACAACACTAAACCCTGTGTGCCAGATATCAATCTTTTCCCCACTCACTGTGGTTTGAAAAGAGATGAAAATTTCCCAAAAGTATTCCACTTCCTTTCCAAAGTCTTTATTTAAAAACAAAAAATAGAAATGTTTAAAATGTAAAAGTTTCGCAGGAGGATGAGTCGATCTGCAGTGGGGTTTGAGCGAGTTTCTGTTTCCTTGTAGAAGTATGTGCAAATGTTTTCCTGGATTTGCAAAGACCACCATATCCTCGTACAATGGTTTCTATGCTTCCCAAAGGAGAGGGGCGAACAGATGGAGAGCTGAAACAGTGCTGTCTGCCTGAGCTATATTTGACAAAAGGGAGTATTTTGCCGCCGTCTTGTATACAGCGAAATGCAGTAGTGTGTCTATGAACATGTGTGACAGTGTTTTGTCAGGTGGTTATGGTTACAAAATAAAAATAAAGAAAATATGTGACACTTTTTCCCCTAGTGTCTAAAAACTGAACAGAAAAATAACTTAGAGTGACAGGTATAACAAACCAATAATAGTAAAGTGTGAGCTTTTGTTTCATTATCAATGCAATATATAAAGCTATTTGTGATTTGAAATATTTAGTCAATATACATACATGTACATACTGTAATGATGGTCAGCGTAAAACATGTGTGATTA
Organism: Chaenogobius annularis; assembly: GCA_015082035.1. Classification (NCBI taxonomy): domain Eukaryota; kingdom Metazoa; phylum Chordata; class Actinopteri; order Gobiiformes; family Gobiidae; genus Chaenogobius; species Chaenogobius annularis. The sequence continues at coordinate 208,124 of BJKM01000627.1, forward strand.
TGTAGCATTCGTCACTATAAACGGTATACTCAATATTCAAATGTTGCATAATGTTAAAACAGCATTAACAATATTATCAAAATTTCAATTAATTCACCTCTAATATCAAAATATTTGGGTAATTGATGATTGTGATTTCTCAAGTCTCAATATAATCGTAACAACTCAAAAGTAATAATTGTGACAACGTTTAAAACAACTAATTTGAATTAATACTTTACAAAAAATGTAATCTAAATGTAAGGCCGTCTGTTTATGTCACATTCATTTAAAATGATCACGCAGACAGTTCAAACCACTGAAAGCAGTAACTAGTGCCTTTGCTGCTTTTTCAAGTATGACAATTCACATTCCAAATGTTATTATAATTCACAACATGAGAAGGGATAATAAAGATGGATACTGAGGTTAAGGTCAGATACTACACAGATAAAAATGTATTTTTTAAGATTGATGAAGAAAATAAATAACAAATAAAATAATGAATAATCATACTAATAAAAGAAGAATAAAAGAAACAAAATGCTCCAATCACCTGCCATTGTTAAGATACACATAAATCACATAAATCAAAAACATTGTAATACGACCCCTGCTGTGCTGCCCTATAGGGCTCTGAACATAGGATCACCATTCTGTCTGAAGTAAGTGGTTGTGCTTAAAATATAGGTCTATAACATGTATTTAAGAGACCAGAGTGGTATTTACAGGAAGCCGTATGCCCGCTACAGTCGGCCACACGCAGAAGTCACGAACTCTGCTGTTACGAGGTCCAAATTAACCTTTTTATATGCTCACTGATTACTTTGTTTAGTTTGTTTGAAAGTGACAATAACTCCAGTTAAAGTAAAAGTTCACCACAATATTTCAAGTATTGTAAAATAAAAAATAAAGAATTGTAAACACAACTACTGCTCCAAGGAGATGTTCCACAATATGGCATTAAACTTCTTCAATAAAGTGTTTTTATTGCTAAATACAGTATCAATTCAATTCAATTCAATTTATTTTTGTAACGCCCAAAATCACAACAGTAGTTGCCTCGAGGGGCTACAGTGGAAAACAAAATAAACAGTGTTCATAAGGACTTGGTAATGTCCCAGCGTCCTGTGTCCTTAGACGGAGGAAACTGCACTTTCACAAGCCACTGAAGGAAACAATTACAGACCAAACACGTGTAATAGTTGTAATAGTACAAGTTGTGCTCCTTTTCCTGAAGTAAAAGTATGTTTCCTCATGTTTTGCACTTAATATCATAATAACAGTCAAACAACACATGTGCGAGAATTATAAGGCGTGTCCAGCCTTAAACAACTGCAAATTGGATTAACTTTTCTTAAGTATTCAATTTATTTTCAGACCAACAACTACATTTCTCTTCTATGGATGTCACTTTTCATGCAAGCTGTTGAGGTAGGAAGAGTCTGTTTAGCCAAGATACACCGCAAGCTTCAGACTTCTGTCATATTTGAGTGTCTTTAAACACCGGTGCCAGAAAGAAAGTTTATGATTTCCAGAAGGTACCAGAGCAAGCCAATTCAATATAAGCTGTCCACACTTCTCTGATCACCGGTGTATACTGCCTGCTAAAATGCTATATAAAAACGAGAAGGTTATACTCAAATGCAGCAGATTTAAAACTGCGTGGCAAAGCAAAAGATCTCATGTCGGTGTTGGCCTCCAAATTTTAAAACGGCTTTAAATGCCATAAAATAAAAAGTAGTGATGTATAAAGATGCTGCAAAATATGATGGCCCTATTTTTTACAAGGTTAACCATCTCATCACAGAAGTGCCTCAGAAGCGGGTAAAGTGGAAAAACTACTGCTTCTACTAGAACAGCAATATCTCTGTACCCGTAATCATGTGGTTGTAATATACTAGTATATACTTACTTACGCCACTAGCAAATACTGCCTATATCATGATAAGTATATCATGACAAGTATAATACGCTATTTTTCATATTGGCGCTACTACTTTTATAGTTAACCACTAAGCACTTAATAGAGTGAAGACATCCTGCCCGGTTCACTGGCGCGTTTAATTTTGCCTTGTTTTCAACTTATAATTACACAATCATGCAATTTGGCAACATATATCGGGCCAAAAATACCATCAGAGTTTATCCGATGATTGGTTTCTCTGCGTTATGAACCATCAGTACTGGCATGGACCAAGACACCAATATCAGTCAAGGTTCTCAAAATATAGCCTAGTAATAAAATACCGTTTTATGGGGTTGTGCAATTGATCAGATTGTGATCTAATGGTTTTTAACAATAACCTTGGGTCTTTTTAACATTTTTGTGTTGACTGGCAGTGGAGTGTAAAGCAAACCGTTGCTTGAGTGGAGGTGTATTTAGAAAAGTCTGTCTGGTCTATTTTGATGAACCATATTATTGAAAGCCATGCTCATCGGTCTTTAATAAGATAAACAAAATTGAATCGAAGATCTGGAGTCATCAATGTAAGGCTCTACCCCATGGAAAGATCACATTTTGCTCCGACAGTGTTCCTGCGTTTATGTATCTCTACTTGCAGGTGGAAAAACACAACGTAGATAGATTGCAGTCTGCTGCGGTCAAACGGAGAAGCGTCCCATTTAAACGCTGCAATTAATAAATTAGCCAAAGCGAATCGATAGCCCCCCCCGCAGAGCATGGCAGGCGGACAGCACTCAGGTGTAATTAAAATGGCAACTATTGACAAACCAAGACGGATAGAGCACTTCCTGGCAGTTCGCATCGCTCTGAAGACGGATTACCTCGGTGTCGCAAGGTCTAAACGCTCATGTGTGCGGCTATATCGGCATGTAATGTAAACAAACTCAGGCCGTTGGTTTTAGCTTCGGTTAGCGCTTAGCCGAGCATCCAGAGGTCACGGGGTCACGAGTCAACGCAGGCAATCTAAACATCCATCTTAAGTCTGTCACCTTGCATTATCTTTGGGTCGTTCCAATTAGCTTGGGCGCTAAGTGGCTTGGTCAAGTGTGAAGTGCATCTGAGCAAATGACAATCAAGGTGTTAGTGGAACGTATGTAATTATGGAGTCGCTAACGAGGTGCTAGCAAGATCGCACTTAAATTTCAAGGCTTCTTTAGCGTTGCTTACCTGAAATATAAAGACAGTCGGAAAGAATATAGGGATTCAAAAGCAGCATTAAAAACATTTTAATTCGCTGACAATGACCTATAAATAGGCCTGTGCGATATGGTGATAAAAATAGAATTGTGATCTCATTCATGTGATGGATTTGCTATTCATTGTGATTCGCTAATTGTCTCTTGAATGCAGATCCGTTCTTAAAAAATTGCAATGACGCGTGAACTTGCAAAGGAAGCAGATGTGTCTTTAGTTACCTGAAGTGTAAATGAATCATGATAAAATTGAAATTGTGATCTGGGTCCGAGAAGTCCAAAATCGTCCTCCCCAGACATTACATTCAGACATTTTCTTACAGCTGCTTCAATTGAAAAAGTCAGTAAGTAATTTGATAGACTAACACATCACTAGGCTATTTGACTAACTATTCAAAATATGTTATATGACGTTCAAATGGTAATGATTGTGATTATTATCAAATTGTAAACACTGCAATTATTTGAGTGACCTGACAATTTCCTTTGCAAACAAACTACATATTCTGTTTTATTATCTAAAATCTTGCAAACCCAGTAGTTTAGACCCCTACAAACATGTTCTGAAATGAGTGCAATTCTTGTGTTAGTTTAGCTGCTCAGGTTTCATATTTTTCTCAGATATTATTGCCATTCAATGTGCTTCAAAAAGAATTTAGAAATAATCTACTTGAAATTGCACATCTTGTCAATTACTATTATAAATATTCTTCAAAAAAATCACCCTAGATTACATACCAGCTACACAATAAAAATCTCTTTTGGCTTATCACGCTGCCAAATGTTGTCAACCCAATGCAAGAAACATGTAAAATTATTAAGACAGTGTTTTACATGTGGGACGGCAGGAGTCAAAATTATCACTTCAAAAACAACCGGCCGCCCATGAGCCAATCTCGCAAATATTAACACAGCTCTGTTTTCTTTCCTGTGATGTGATGCATACTCAATCCAGAGCCTGTCCACTGTGTCAACAAGGACATGCAAATAACACATTCAAACTCAATTATAGCTAAATTCATCTTCATCTATAATTCATTTCCTCGAATATGATCTAATACAAGCTAGGTGCAAAGTTGCAAAGTTTAGTTTTGTTAATAATTACAGAAAAATGAACTTCCGAGAAAATAACAAATGTAATTATTAAAAGTGAAATATTTCAATATGTTATCTGCCCAACTGGTAATAAATGGCAGACATAATAGCGAACTCAATGTACTATATCCCCAAATGGTTTAAAGTAGTGGACCCTACGCTGGTGCAGTATGGTACATTGCCCTTTCGACTTCTCTGTAATAATACAATCCATTAGTTCCACTGTGTGCTACCTCTTTGGCAGGGGTCGAAAGTGGTTTTTACCAATGTCTCCAGTGGTAAAGTCCAGTTACAAAGCGGTACAAGAAGCCATGGGTTACTGTCCCTCAGGTCTCTCTTTCTTGGTTAATGTATTGTTGTCTACTGTCCCTGTACATGTAAAAAACATACTATACTATATAATTTAATGATTAAAAATATACTATATTCTATATTCTCTAACTAGATCTTTTGAATTGTAAAACGTATTCAGAATGGGGCCACCAACGCTTTGGGTCTAACGTAGTTATCTGAACAATGTTTTAGAAACTCAGATATTTCAACTGCCCTCCATAAGTCATTTTCTATTTGATGGTACAGGTCTCATATGTCTATTACTACACATTTTCCTGGCAAGGCAAGTTTATTTGTAGAGCACAATCTGTGCACATGGCAATTCAAAGTGCTTCACATTACGGAAAAAAATGAAGACATAAAAGAGAAGCGTGCAGATAAAATTATTTCAGTCATATACACAGCTAAACAAAATTGTTTGTCCTGACTCTAGGCACCAGCAGGAGGCCGGACTCAGAGTCAGAGATGATTCATATGTCACTAACATGTCCAACATGTATTTTGGTGCTAGGCCATGGAGAGACTTGTACACAGCGGCAGAGATTGGGACCTGAGCAGGACTAATGTGATCATACTTCCTGTCGAACCAGTCCCTACTACTCCTAAGCCAATGTTTGTTTTTACATGAACGTACCATGCGTTTCTCTGATTTGTTATGGTTCCTACCATACGTCTCTGTAAAACTATGCGCTCTTTTTTGGCCAAGCAAACTTCAACCCAGTTTCTCACCTATTTTAACATAAAAATCTAAATGATATTTAATAATATTCAAAGTCAAACTAGAATGTTGTGTTCTATTTCAACATATTTATTATCAGAACATGTTCGTACTAAAACGTATTGTGACTGTCGTTTCACAACCCATTCCAAAAAAGCGCTTCCCAAAATGTGTCAAACCATTTACCGTCAAATGAATAAACATACGGCATTCGCTAAAAACGTGGGAGTCACAGCTTCTAACAGGAAGGTTACATCTTTTCAATGCAGATGCTAAAAAGTCTGTAAATTCTCTTCATTCCCATTTATTATTATGTAAAGCTTAAAATGTGTTCCCTCATCAAATCAACGCACCCTACAAATCAAAGTTAAGGCAATTACAATCTTATTCCACCCTTTCAAATGGCAACAGCTGTTTCCCTTGGTCAAAATTGCCATGTAATTGCACGAGGTGGCATATGGTTATGGTTGATTAGTCCAACTGGGGGTGAGGGCTCCATCATTCCTTTGCACAATGGGGAATTTTACGCAGGGATATATGGGGCAATGAGATGGCAAATATAAAAGTCGGGAATGGGCCTTTGATGAGATGCCGGTTAAAAATGAGGGAATTGTACGGATTGATCAGGACCCTCTAGATCTCTGTGGAGGTTATCACATTGATCTCTATGTCATCTGAGGAGAAAGAGGTATGCCGATGACCCCAAACTATGGAGAAAGGTTGGGCGATTTTGGAAGTCGGAATAATTTCCTACCATAGTCCAGTTTTGCGATTAGATGAGCAATTTATGGTTTAAAATTTTGAGTGTTCCTTTTTTACGAAGGATTAAACATTGACAAGATGTGCAAGAATGCATTTCAGATAGTTTGGGGTTTTTTTTAAGTCTAAACTACAGGGTTAGCAGGTTGTTTAAGTCTGGCAGGGTATTTGCTTTGTGCAGGGGATTTTAAGTTACTTGAATAATTCGATCCATTGTGATTTGCTAATTGTGACCGTTCAACTTGCGATTTTAAGAGCGATCATTCTTGCCGTAAACAGATCTCAGGCTGACTCTTCTCATACACTGCCCCCCTATGTTTCAATGTAATACCTGTGAACTTGACTTGCAAAGGTTTCAATTTCGCACCATCTTTTGTTCAAGCTGAGATGAAAGGATAAAGTTACTCCTCCTGGGAGAGTCCAGTATGTAGCTGCATAATGAGAGTTAGACGGTAGCCAAATGGCTTAGAAGAACAAGCAAGCTATACAGTTAGGAAGAGGGTTCAGACTGGCAGACTGGAGTGGTTAGCCCTCTTGCTTCTCTAAACTGAGTTTGAGGATTCGACCTATACTTACTTATAATCTCTCAGTGGCTTTCTCCTACCGCCCAAGATGAATTTCTGAATCTAAATTGCATTTCTAGTTAATTTGGATCTTGGGAGAGAGAAGCTGTCCATCAATCTTGATCTTTAGATATCACGCTATTGCCACCTGATTTCCAAACCTCGAAAGAAGGAAGTATGTATTTAAATTTATCTAGCTAGTTTCTAGCGCTCCCAAATAAAAATCATTAAATCGTTAATATTCACAAGCATTAATAATTGGGCATGGGCATGGCTTTAGAACTTAATTCCTGGTATTACAATACACAGCAGTCTCATTTTTTCACAAAGTGCTGCTCTTTGGTGGAAAACATGACATTCACTCCATTACAAAATAAAGTTTTAAAGCTCATAGTTAATCAAGAAGGAGATACAAAAATAAGTCTTTAATCCTTTTCTAATGCCCTCATGTTAATTATTTTGGATTAAAGGTATATTTTTATACACCCTACTGAGCCAAAGAATTTGTGAAAGTATACATCCCACATTTGTAAAAACATTAAGGTCTTATATGTGGATTATATCGATTCTTTCTTTTTCTTTTTTTTTTATTAAATCACACTTTTCTTCCAATAAATCAGTGGTACACAAGTGAAAAGTCAAATTTCCCCTTAAAGTCTGTTCTAAATTCTTCTGTAGGACAAATCAGTTCTCAAAAAGTGAAGCCGTTATTGAATCCACTGAGTTCTATTTTCATACATCTTCCCTAATTGAGAGCTCCTGTAAATTCCAGTCACCATACAAGTCTATTAGTGCTAAGATTTATAGCTTAACAGGGTGGTCAATATAGCGCCGTATATCAATACAGCTATAGATAGTTCCCATTAGTGGAACGAGATGAGGCATTGACGGAACACTGATACAAGTACACTCGTAATGAGGACAGATTAAGAACAATTTAGCCATTGCCGTAGATCTATCTCCCTGAGGTTTAGTTTAACTTCGGGACAGCGTTTTACCACTCCTGCCTGTCCCCTCCAACCAATAATGTTGTTTTTTCCCAGGCTTAAGCCGCCGCTGCACACACTCCATCACCCAAAACATCACCCAAAGGGAACGGCAATTACAAGGGTCAGAGGTCGTTTCCCAAGCCCCCCAGCCAATCCGAGTGCATTTCTATTATAAACACACGCTGCATGAGGTGCCAGAGGACTCCTGAGGCTCCAGTGTCAAGCGAAAGTCCGTGCTCATTTTCGTTGGACCAAATGAGGGATGTAGCAGGTAAACAAGTCTGGACTGTGGAGTGCCCCCCGCCTGTTGCAGCAAGCATAATGGCCTTGTCCAAGAGCCGAGAAAAAGATCAAGTCAAGTAATCAAATGTTCAGCTCCAGCCTTATTATTGTGGAAATCATTACACAGGATATTCTCAAGGGACAGGGACAGCAGTGGATGACAAGTGCAGTTTAGTTTGAAAGTATAGAGCTTACATTACCATTGGAAACCAGGATATGATAACTTTGGGATGTTTTTTTTTTTTTTAATGAGACATGAGAGAAAATTAGGCTACATTTCAGACACTGCCAAGAGTTTATAGACAAAAACTCGAGACTAAACCAATTTTGGACTAAACAGGGTTTCCTAACAACCACATTTGCCCATTTGGATGAATATAACCGTCACTTATCACTTGTACTTATGTTCAAACACCAACCTGAAGGTCAGCAGTTTGGACCCTAATCAGGCTAGCGAATAATGTTGTTGGGCAAGACACTTCACCCTCCTCTCCAAATATGATCATGGTGAGTGAGTGATTGGTGGTGATCAATTCCTCACATTTAAACTTCTGGAATAGACCCTTCCAGTGCTACATTCCATTGACGTTAAGCATTGATAGTTATTACTCATTGGCAAATGGGTGGAACATACAGTATAAAAAAACAACGATGGGTTTGCATTGTCTACAAACAACAAAAGTACACTTTTGTTTGCTGCTCCATTAAAAAGAATGAGATAGAATGTGAACACAAGTACCAGGATGTGTGCAAAGGTATTCTAAAAACAACACTTCTGGAATGGTCTATAGCGCTATATAAGACTATTACACTATTACCAATAGTTGTATAGCAATAGCTTTATTAGCAACATAAACAAATCAATCAATGTACAAGTCAAAACTCAATATGATTTTTTTTTTCCTTTGTAATAAAATATCTAGACCACTTCAAAAGGTATTGTGCTTTGACTAATCTGAATGAAAAAAAAATTTGGCCACTAAACCTACCTCGATGAAAACTGCATTTATTCCTTATGCCACAATTTTTTGACAACAGACTCCCCGAGAACCTAATCCGACCTAATCCCCAGATTTCTGATATAAAAAAAGAAATGCTTTTTAGTTCCTGAAGATCTCAGCAGCATCACCATACACACTATCGCCACCAGGTGAACACCTGCATGCAGCCTTTAAGGTGAAAATGCGTGAGTTTAACATAAAGCCTGTTGTACATAGTATAGCTATACAGATTAAGATGTCATTCCTGAGGAACTCATCCCGCCTGGCCTTGAGCGCAAATTATTCATGAACGTCAGATGAGCAATTAGGAAAAGGGATCAAACATAACAGCATATTACTGATGCCATAAAGTTACACACACACAAGAAAATCAACAACCATTTATTAAGCAGTAATTTGCAGTTCCACCTAATTTACATTATTGGCACTTCATTTGACTTTGGGATTATACTAAAATGCAGAACTGGAGTTGGTTTGACCCAGTCCCAGTTTACATGTGTTTGCAATTTTATAAAAGGATGTACTTTTGATGGTTAATCAATGAATCCTCAAATATTGAAAGGTGTGTTAACAAGGGCTGTTGTTTTTTTGTAGTTGTACAGCTAAAAGTAAAAAAGCTTCTGGTTGGAACAAGTATTCTTTTACTCTTCTCAGGAATATTCTAAAGTCATTATAGTCCAAATATCCTAATTTGTTCCATGTAAAACCTACTAAACAAAATGTTCACAAGCTGTCTATTATATCCAGCTTGGAAGGCTTTCATGGGGATACTATCTTTGTTTGTGGGTGAAATTCAGCCTGTCGCTCTCTAAACCAAACACACATGCTTTGTTTTCTGGTAAACAACAAGCTCCATCATTATAGGTCGCTCCACACTCTCTCCTGTCCATCAAAGCGCATTGTGGCGCAGTTCCACGAGGTGCCTGTGTGCCCTCCTTTCCCCATTCTGCCCCACACTGTGAGAACACTGCCCAAATTAATAAACATGGACAGAGAAAATAGGACAGGTCTGGCAACGCACTCTCCACTCCATTGTGCCATGTTCCAGAGAGTGGGCAAAATGACAGCAACGAGAATCGAGAAGACATTTCTGCTTTATCGCAGTAGAAGTCTGAGTTCCTGCCCTGGTTGAGCAGACAAATGGAGATTTAGGGAAAGAAATATCCAAAATGTACTTTAATTTATAGAGGTAAGTTATTGAAGACAAGAAAGTGACAGCGGCAGGCGAAGTTACAGTACAAGTCAGGTCCGTGGAGAGGTAATTCCGCTCACAGTAAGCATAGAGGCGGTCAATATATCGAAATTTAGATAATATCGTGAATGTTGTTTTGAAGATATGCAAAATTGTATATAGTTCCAAATATGATGCATTGTGATATTTCTGCAATTTATATATGTTTATGTTTATATGTTTTATAGTATCTTAAAATATGTTTCAGTTGGATTTAAATATTTTTGTCGTGACACAAAAAAAAAAGTATATTCATTTATATCAACAAGCCCCAAGAAAGAAAAACAGTTTCATAAGGCATTTTTGAACAATAAAATACCTGTAATTCAATAAATGCTAAATATGTTTAATGCCATACTTGCCATACCATGGATACAAGCAGGTGTCAAACCCCCAACCAGAAAGTTACACACTGCACTGTTAATTTAAAACGTAAATTACAACACAAAATACTATAAATTCTCAAAGTCAGCCAACCAATAAACCTTGTGTTGTGAAACCCAGAAAGAGAAACTAAATGTAATGATTTGTCCCAGAAGATGTACCAAGAATATTGTGGTAATAATTACGAAAAAAGCGACATGCTTGAATAAGACGAAACCGTGAAAGTGAAAGCCAGTGGAGTGGAAGGTATTAAATGCATATATTTTGTGTCAGTTTTGATGGCGTTTTTGATGTTAAATAGGGCTTTTATATTTTTGCTCGTGTCCCAACTTGACCACTTCAACTTGACAACCTAAAATAACAATTCTGTTCTGTAAGATTTGAAAAACCTCTATATTCTTTCAGCGTACATCTGAACAAGAAAACAAGTGACAAGCCAAAGGGGGCATTGGGAGCTGGTCTAAATAAAGAGCAGAGACAGAGAACTGATTATATGTCTCATTGTCACCTCAGCACCCTCTCAGAAGCCTCTAGCACCTTTTTTATCTGTGCCAACTTAGGCTGACCTTATCTTTGTCTGGGCATTAAAGTATTAGCGCTAATGTTAAAGCTATTTGTCAAGTACCACAATCTACCTTCCTCCCTGAAGTCACATATTTAAACATAATGTAAGACCTTCTCTTAATGGCATTTCATGTTCTGGGACCAAACCATCTTTTGGGAGCAAAGGATTTTTAAAGAACGCTGTCCCCATCTAAGGTCAGGCTGAATCCTCTTTGTAGACCCAATGTTAGGCTACTGGAACTACAATTTGTTGTCAAATTGTATGACATAGCCGTGTTTTGACTTAGGCTAAGTGAACAATTATACTCTCCCTGTGTATAGCAGGCACCACACGCAGCACAGTTTAAGAAACACTGATATACAGAGGAAAATACAATTCTTGAACCGGTATTACTAATGTATAGTGTAACTTTTCCCTATCATTAACTTACTCCGAGTTGTCAATTGATTCATTCTTGTTTGAGTAATCTAATAGTGTGCTGCATTCAAGGCTCGCGGGCTTAGATAACTTGTTTTCACCCCATTAGTTGCTTCCTATCATTTCTCAAGGGGTTATTCCTCTTAATAAATAAATGTAAAATTTGAAAAATAGTTATACTACCACTTCTACTAATAGTGCATTTCAGCCAACTGGTAACTGGGATTTTTTCCACCTCCGACTTGAAAAAAGCCCTGGAACGCCGATCTAACTGGTACTTGGAAATGGTTGAGTGACTCCCACTCCACATATGAAAATGGCTAACGACTGAAATCATGTACATATTTGGTAACGGCTAAATCTGCCAATTTTTTATTACATGTTTGAGGCATTCAATAATATAGTATGTACTTTTCCTTCACTTTTTTTTGTTTTACAAATAAGTTACTTCAGCTGGAATGCTTTAAGGTCAGGACTCGTAATGTTCAAAAGGGAAATAACCAAGCTCCCTGGAACGCAGCAGGGACCTGAAAAAGCATATGTCGTCTTTGAAATGTGATGCAATTTACATTTCAGGTCAAAATCAGAATTTTGCCTAAAAAAATTCATAGCAACCACAATGAGATGCATTCAGGCCTAGTTAAAGTGCAGGGTTGCTGAGGTAGTCTCTTGGCTGTTGTCGAGCAGCATAATAATTGACGGTAAATTAGACTGAAGATGCCAAGTTGTAGCATTAAATCTTGATCAACTCCAAACTAAAAGGCTTGACACATTTGTGCGTGTTTCTCCAGCCTCCTCCACAAATTTACATGGCCGCATTATTACAAACACCTTGCTAAAATGAGGACAGCGCCTGCTCAGCACATTGCATTGTGATACACTCTTGCACACGGGGTCTGAATAATGGGGAACACTGTGTTGCTTTGTGCTTTGACTCAAAATGTAGCGCATAATCTGAACTCTTTTTTTTTGGGACTGAATAGAAAAAAAGAAAATTCTGTAATAAAGTAAAAAGCAACATTTTCTGAAAATTCAGGGTGATGGTGGGAGCACACTTCATAGTAATAGGATGAAAAGATGAAAAGATTTGAAAAATAACGAATCATTTTGGTAAATAATTTTGTACCAAGCTTTCAGGAGTAAAACATTACTACTTTTAACTTTAAAAAAAATAAGTTATCTATAGAAAGCTTAACTTGCATTTAGGTAAAGTACAAAGTAGAGTCAGGAGATATATATATACACAAAATTATAAAATTGCAATTGTGGTTTTGGGGATGAGATACATTGGAATATATATATATAGAGTATACTGCCTACAATAAAATAAAAAGTATGGATAGGCCTGTTTGTCAATATTGCCCACCTCTAGTAAAATTGTATTGTTCCAAGAGAAATGTAAACTGTGCATTTGACCCTTTGTATGTTGCTGTTAGCCTATTATAAATATAAGTTGAGGGGGGAAAGTAACACACCCTGAGGAAAACCCACTTAGACAAAACATGCAAAACTACAAAGAAGTACAAAAGGGTGTAACAAATAATGCACTCAGTAAGTTACTAGAGAGTATTTAGTTACTTTCCACCTGATCAAAGGTGTGTGTATTGCAGTAGTTGTAATCAGCTGTGGCTCATAGGCTTACCTCCGATATATTCGGTAGGAGCAATTACCATGCAGCTTTGCCTGTGGCTACAATCCAACTAAAGAAAACAGTGGAGCACTTCAAGGAGAACCATGCTCATCAGCGAGGGCAGATAAAACAGCTTTGTCTCGATGGTACCTACTGTTCACAATAGAGTTACATGTGAATGGGGTGCATTAAAAAGTTATGATGATTTTAGTTGGTCGTACATAGACTTCAAAAAATCTGGAGGAGAAATGAATGAGATTTTAGGAACTCGTCAGGTGACAGGGTTAGGAGAATGGCATTTTGAACAATATATATGTAACCAAAATATATCTCCAGATGCTGTCTAATAATGTCCTAATATTACTTATAGTTGCATATAGTTAGCATAGCATATAATTTAAACAAGTTGACTCCAAAGAGTGTTTGAAACTATTTTTGGGAGCTAGATATATAATCTTTCAACAGATCGCATTTACACAAGGCCTAATTCAATACATTCTTGTGAAAAAATGTCCCCATTCTCTGACCATACAACCACAAATTCTTTAGCGACTTCTTTGCTTGAATGCAGCGAAAGATTTTTTTTTTCTCTACTTCTTTCGCAAATCATTTCACATTGTACCGCCATGGCTACCGGAGCTCTCTTGTCTGTCAATTATGATGAGTGACAAATGGAGGCATTTGTAGTCTGGAGACGGCCAGTCAACCCCACTGTCTGCACGAATCACTCACAGCCCAATCACTTTGTGTACCAACGCTCCACCCGGCTCTGCTTTAGTCCCCCTGCCCCCTGTCCGTCCGGGGAGACAGATAATCCCGGAACAAGACCACTTACATGATGACATCGGTGTAATGGCTATTTGGAAAGTTTCTGATTCAAAGAGCATTAGAAGCAGGAGGAATCATTATAGGAAGATTTTGAAAAGATTATGAAAATTCTCGATGGGAAGCATTGCATCATGCAGGGGAAAATATGATGCCTTTTTTTTTTTTTCAACTGCCTTGCCCAAGAACACAACAAAAGTATGCACAGTTCATAGCTGGGATCTGAGGTATGGTACACGTCTATTGTCACCATAGGGAAATGTCTTATCCTCTGCATTTGACCCTTCCTTCAATGCCACAGGGGCATCTCATCAGAGCGAGCACCCGGGGTCTACCAGAGCTAGTTTGTTATATTAAATTCTCCTCAACTTGTCCAAACCCTATAACCTATGGAGCCATATTGTTCTTGTGAGTTAAGTGAAATCCTTAATTATTATTATAATTTTTTTGTCCTTACAATAACTCGTTCCCTAAATAATGATTACCAATCAATCTCGGTACTCTCCATGTATACATAGTTTACATATTTGACCTACAACATCATTTGACATTTGCATCACAAAAAGCATATTGACTTTGCATTAATATCCCCCTACGTCAGAAACTGCCCACCACCAAGTCATTCTTGTGCCAAACAGCTATTCTTCAGACACCTTCTATACAAATACTGCTCGAAGCCAGGACATCTTGCTATGGTCCAGTGGACACACAATGAAACAGTGTTGGATGATGGGCCAGAACATGGAGGAAAAGGGTAAAAAAGCTAAAAAGAAAACAAAAGAATTGCTGCTCTTCTCTCGCCAGACTCTTCCTGAAAGCGTTCGACTGTCTCGCTGAAATGTTCTGCTGCCTGTTGTTGATTATGTGCCCTATTTTGTTGCCTCTGATAAGGCGGCATCCAATTTTGCCTCTTCCCACTGGAGCAGTCGAGGGGTGCTTGCAAAGTGCACGCATTTTATCCCCACTGCACAATTTCAATTCAATCTTCTAAGAGATTCCAAATGAAGATGACATCCTTGACTTCGATTGCTCCGTTGAGGTCAATGGTCCGATGCAGAAAAGAATTTTAAAAAATCGTTAGGCGAGAAATGACAAAAGAAATTAACCATTGTACAAATTTGGAACTCAAGACGCTTTGTACTTCAAAACCAGTAGTACTTGAGTGCAAATATTTATTCAAATCAATACATCAATATGTAAAAAGCTTTGAGCGTTAATATATATATATATATATATAGTCTTTTAGAAAAACGTTAAATCTCTGTATGTTAACATTTTGATTGATCTTTTGAAAATTTTTAATCTGCCTTCAACTTCAACTGCGATGCCCCGAGTGTCTGAAGTGTTGCAAAAATATGTGCGCCAAACATGCCATAGCCATTCTCCACTAAAAACCCCTGTCATTTTAAAATAGCAGTGTTGGAAATGACAAAACCAGCAGGCGGGCGTGGAACTGTCTCGGTACAACTGTAGTGAAATGAATGGGCCGAGCAGACAGCCTCTATAACTGTCATTTCAAGCTAAACATCCGCGGTGCTGACTGGGGAGGGCGGCCTGTTTTAGCCCATTTGAGAAAGTGTATGAGTATGTGTCATCTGCCAGAAATAGGCCAGTCCAGTGTGAAGGGAAAAATTTCCAAAATGTCACCGCTTTTACCATTTCAGAAATCCCTGCTTTAGTAAATGATGGCACAAAATGTTATATTTGACTATAATCTGTAGCAAACTACATTCAGAAAAGCAATCATAGAAAAGGTTAACTATTTGAAAAGCCAAATTTGTGAAGACAAGTCGTGTTCTGGTTTGAAATGCCTCAGTTCGGATGGGGTGTTTGCAAGTGTGAGCACCCCCTGAAATCATACTGGGAACTTAATGGACATTATTCTTGTGAAAAAGGACAATGTCGTTTTTTAAACTAGAGGTTCAAACCCTGATTCAAAACTCAACTACTCACAAGATTATTATAATGGCAAACTTTTAATGTAGCATTGCTGGCGTAGCAACCTAAGACTTGCAAGTTTGAAACTTATATTTAACAGTGTGAATTGCCCTATTTTTCTGTAACAGTATGCAAGTGGCCATCTAAATATAGATGCTACTCTATTACCTAAAATGATTGGACCAATTACTGTAAACACAGCAGTTATGACTGCGGTTTATGTACATTACTAAATGTCTTGTTGTTCAAAGTCAGTCCTACTCCTATGAAAGAAAGTGTCTTTAAATGTGCACCATGCAACGTTTGATAGTGGATTCTGCCACCTGCTTATCTCCATAGAGATATCATATTAGCCTGGAATGTCCCAGGAAATGGTATTAATGGTATCTTACTCCGTAAAGATAAGCAGCCACATGACCATGACACTAATAAGATCTGTGGAGAGACGAGCCGACTCAAAGTAAAAATTTATGTTTTCTAATTCATTTTAGCTGTTACCTTAATTTATTTGTCATTATACATGCAAATTCAACAATATTAGGGAGATCAGATGGCAGGAATTAGTCTGTGACAGTGAGCACTGCCATTATGGTCCAACCTGACCAGCATGTTTTTGCCTGAGCACCCAAAAGAAGCAGGCATGGGGAAAACATGCCAACTATTCCGAAAATCAGGGTCTGAGGATCGATCGCACAACCTTCTCTCGCTGACAGGTGAGAGCCCTACCATGCCATGCAGTAAAAACACCTGTAGTTGAAATAAATACAAGACAAATAAGCTGAAGTATGGTACTGTAAAGCAATAATATTTCTATTGGAGCAGGTGGCAGAAAGGTTGTGCACCTTTAAATCCTGCATTACAAGCATTATAGCTTAATTTTTACATGATGGTAAACACAGACAAACACAAAATATCTCCCCCCCTTGGGCTCAGCAATCCGTAACTTCACAGCTCTCCGCTCTTTTTCCATCGTTAAAAGTTGTTTCAGTCGAGCGGTCATTAAACTGTGGCAGCGGCAAAGACATGTCCATCCACAAGGCATCGCGCCGGCCTCATCATGTTCTTTAATCATCGGGCGAGAAAGTGTCGCGGACAACAGCCCACGCGGGGGTCACACTTTCAACGAGCGCCTCTCCGAACGGTCTGAAGAGAGTCCAATTAAATCCCACGTTTTCTGACCCACGAGCCACGGTGTAATGAAATCTGAGGCAGGCCGATGGCGAAGCTGCTGCCGGACGAATGCACAGCAGAGGAGGAGGAAGAGGCTGCCAGACAGATGCGCGATGAAAATGACTGGCCTGGTCCATCGCCAAGTTCAGCGCACACACAAATACATGAACAATCACAGTCCCAACAGAATAGAAAATCAGGAAGCTTCATTCCATCCATGGCTGTAAATAAAAAGCCAGCCCACCTGCTTTGTAAGACTACAGCAGAGGTCGAAGAAGATAACATTTTGAGAAAAGAAGATATGGCAGAGAGCTTTTTGAGAAGCTGTGTTGATGCATAAACCTAGGAAGACACTTGTTACATTTTTGGCTGGGGGGCTTATTGACTTTGTGTCCAGATTGCCTAATACATTGCACAATAAGACAACACGAAGATTCAAACACATAATACAACAACTAATGCGTACATATTTAAAAGCAATCAGCGTGTCCATTACGGAAATAAAGACATTCTTGATCAGCCAAAGACATGCCCTGCCAATCGATTTGTCAATTTTAATGAGACAGTGGGGTGAAACTGGCAAAAGCTCTCATAACGATTCAGCATCTCTACAATCTGAACCACGTGTCTGGCCCAAACGGCACTCACAGGACAACAAACACATTGGAGTTCACGCAAAAACAACTCATTGTACAGATAAAGTACATGGACACAGTTCATTTTAAGATTCACAACCAAATCTTTAGCAAACTCACGACACATACCTTCTCCTTTTCTGTTCTTGTCGTCCCATATAAATCCTTCAAATCTAAATAAAAGGAATTAGTTGACTAAAACAAAACTGAGTCAACTAAACGCAATGCTGATTACATACAGTATGGTTTCCAGTAAGTACTCACAGTAAGTTCAGGGGAAAAGGCAACTTAATCATGCAATAAAACCAACACTTCTACAACTTTGCAATGAAAATGGAGGTCGGAGACGCATCTTGACCAAGGGCACAACAGCAGCATTCAGTCTCAGCGGAACTATGCCGTCCCAATGTCATGTCAGATAAGACTACCAAAAGATAATCATTTGTTTTTGCAGTAGAAGTGCAGCCAGCTCAAACCGCTTAAAACAGCTCAAAATGACACACAATCTGAATAAACAAGGAGACAAAAACATAAACTTTTCACAGTTTTGCGGTATCATCTTGAAGACCGCCGATGTCACGAGTGTTAATCCCCGCGACACAGGACTTACCCTGTAAATGTCAGACAACACCCTCATGAATGATGGATATCTGCTTTTCTTGTTTGTCGCTTGTTTTTCCCCTTCCATCTCCTCAACGTTGTATTATTGACCGAAAGCAATATGGAGTCCGCCTTGAGAGGTAATACTCCTTTACAGTGGCGGCCATGGCTGAATCACAATGACCCCGCAGAGCGAGAGCCAGGGGGACAGGGGAACAGCAGCGGCCCCTCACCACGTGGCACAAAATTGTTTGGTTAGCATGGACAGACTGAGAAAGCGGTGCCGGCGATCACAAGATGTTTCATGGGTTCTCACGAGCATGGACCAGAAGCGCTGTAGAAAACGTTTAACTAAAAAAACCGAAGACATGGACTGAAAACTAAAGAGGATGATACAAGAAAGGTATAGACAGAAGGATGCAATGAACTAGACTAGACCGGAGCAAGACAATAGCTCCATGGACCACAAGTGGACTAAACCAGGACTACACTGGGACTAAAACCAGTTGGGGTGACGTCTTTTCGTCGATTAATCGGCTGGTTGGTTGGTAGAGTGAGTAGAGTGAATTAGCGGAAAATTTGGGAGTGAATCATGGGTTTAACATGCCTTTTTTAACATAAATACACTGTTTCTAAGTACTTTTATGAATACATTGTTGTTTTGCATTAAAGTGCCTTTGACAGGTTGGACGACTCATTGAACTAAAATGCAGTTAAGATGAATTCATTTAGAATTTTGCTCAAAATTAAAAAAAAAATGTATTATCGCAGAATAGCACTTAGGTTTATAATTTCACTTCCTGTTTGTAATTTATGACATCACACTAGGAAATTACCCAGCAAAAACTCATCAAATGACACATTTTTTAAATTTGACTAATAAAAATATCTGAGCGTGACTTTATTTTGTTGAATTAATGTCAAGAGAGTCAAAAAAAAAAGTAGTTTCTTTGTGTAAAATATGCATAAACTTTGACGGGAATGAGTATCTCTAGTGTGATGTCACTTCCTGTCATTTCCTACCGGCTTTTCAACGTTTTCTCCAAAAAAATACCTACTCGACTGGTGTAAAACTATAATTTACGTGTACAACAGGTATAAAAACACCAAATACAGTCAAAATTTGAAAATCGTCAAAACAAAACCTGTCATACGCACTTGAAATGAAGTTTTGAGAGGTTTTGCCAAGCTCCCGTTTTAGTCGACTAATCGATCAGACGGGCATGTTTTTTAGTCAACCACGAATTATTTTATTTGACTACAGCCATTAAAAACATGCAGGAAATGACTTGATCTCACAACACGGCAGGATTATAACCAGCTCTTAGTGACACTAGAAGACAGAGACGTGTTGACATTTTGTTGCAATTTGAATCATTTAAAAAACACTTACTGTTTCTCATATTTGGGAGATTTATGGTTAAAAAAAGGAGAAAGAGTTCCATTAGAACAGTGGGGTTGCAGTGTCCCAGCAATATATATTTGTTTTAAAATGCCACAGAAATGTAGTTGGCTTCAATAAGTGTCCAGTAAAAAAGGTTTGAAAACAATCGACAAAACTTAACTTTCACTGCGTTTTCTTCTGAAAGTGCATGGTTCTACACAGAAAAAACAACATTTATTTACACTAGTCAACAGAGTCTACTTTTTTCAGACTCAACTGGTCCTTTTATGTAAAGCTTTAATGATACCAAATTCAAAAATGCCTGGAACACTGAACAACTTGAAGATTACACAGCGAAAACAGAAGCTGCCCTGAGGTTTGGGGAGTCGCTCTTCCTGGGCTCCAAACGCACTCCAAGTCTTCAAGATTCTGTGAGAATGGAAGTCCAGTAACGGGCTTCAACTCCTAAAAAATACTTTAAACCTGAGTATTTCTCGTTTATTCCACAATGCAAAAATAAATTCCCAGATAAGCTATTAATTATACACATTATTATTATAATTGCCTTGCGTCTGCGGTGCTGCTTGCCTCCTATCAATATGCATGTGTTTGTGTACACCAAGTTTCATTTCCAAAGAAGGAGCCTGATGAATTCATTAGTAGATATTAACCACATTAACATCTTAAAAAGCGAGCTGAACTGACATATTGGCAGTGACGTGTTCCCAGCAGCAGTGATGGAAAGCAATCCCAGAGCTATTGGTTAAGTGGGGGGTAATTGTCATTTTAACTTTGTATTTCAGACTCCAAAATACGCACACGGCAATCAATAGATGTTGTGGTTGAAGATAGAAAAGCCATCACAGAAGCCAGCTCTGGACGACACGGGACGACACGGGACGACACGGGACGACAGAGCCCATTCACTGCGCGTATCTGGCCAGTGTCTTACCTTGAGCTGGCGTGGAGCGGATGAGTGACGAGAAAAATAAAATCCATGTGGCGCGCCACATTGATCTGCCCCGGGATCCCGCCAACATGGTCCCAGGGGGTGAAAGCGTGCGTGGGTGACGAGGGGACAACAAGTGCCCGGCGCTCCGTGGAGAGGCGACACTGTCCAGACCCGGCTTCCCGCTCCCGTTTGTGGATTGTCAAGTCTTAAGCTGTGACGCGTCCCTTCTTAGTTCCTCAGCACTGCTCCAAGAGAATCCAAATACAGTCCACAGTCCGCGTGAAACAACTCTTTCCCTCGTGTTTTATCTTGTTCAAACTTCCTTTACCGGCGCAGTCTCTCTCTCTCTCTCTCGCTGCGCTGCTTTACGGTCCGTTCCCAAAAGAGGACCATCACACGCGGCGAGCGAACGGATCCACTCTCTCTGCGTAAAGTTGCCCCCCTGCAGCGCGCACTGTCAAGGTCGGCAATTCAGTTTTGACAGTCCGCGCCGTGGAGAACTTCCTCTTCCTCAGCGGTGCCGTGCGTAAAAGGGGGCGATACGGGTGAGGGGAGGAAAAGAAACTTGAAGCAGTGCGGTCACAGAGCCATAGCCGGCGCGTGTGAGCCGGTGCCGAGCCGCGGATGGTTTCTTTGAGGGGAAGAAGCGGAGTGCGGGCGAGAGGAAGAGGAGCCAGAGGAGCGCAGTGCACGTCGCCACCGCGCGGAAGAGCAGGGAAGCGCAGCGTGAGTTCCAACCCTTTGCAGGCAGGTCTAAGAGGATTGTGTGGCTTACAGCAAGGCGCGGTGGATGTGGCCTTTTGTCGGAATGATTAAGGACACGCGTTGGGCTCGTGTTTTCAAAGGCGAAGGAGCGCGCTTCTGTCAGAGGATAATGACGCGCATGAGTGGACCAGCAGTGTTTGATCACGGATCGGATTTAGCTTCATCTGGAAAGCATGGTGATGTACATAATAGTCTTTAAACAGGTCTGCTCATTTAACCGCCACCATCATCAACATTTCATCAGCAGTGACACAATGACATCATTTATTTGAGCTGTAACGTCATATAGGCGACTGTGCTCCAACTTAAGAGCAGTTTGACATAATTTAAACTTTTACCAGCAAACCAGTTTTCAGACAAATCAAGCTTTGCACCTTTAGAATCATATTTTATTTACTTGTGTTTCACTTTTAGACTAACTTTGCGCCTCTAATTTGCAGCACCATAAGAAAAAGTGTTTGGTTAAATGATTGATTAGAGTTTCAAATGGAAGGCTTTTTGTACTCTATACGTGTAGTTTATTGAGCTTTGTTCTGGAAGTAAATATCCCATATATATATATTTTTTTCCCATATAGACTTAAGTTTGAAAGCGTGTTTGGGGCAGTTGGTAACTAATGGCTAATTTATTGACAACTAATAACCTGCAACTATATCTAAAATCGGTTTCAGAAAGGTTATTAAGACATTTAGCTGTTTTAAATGTGTTTTTTTGGACTCTGCTCAGACATACTTGATCAATTATAGAATTATAACTTTGGTAAAGCTGGGCACCTGATTATTTTCAATTGTATTTAAATATATAGTTCATCAGCCACATTCGGTTGAGATGCGAGCAGTTTTGTACTTAGCTTTAGATCAGCCTCATCAAATGGAGAACAAACGCTCTTAATTCCTAGTTGTTTCGATCAATAAAATGGTTCACAATTTGACAAAGCGCAACAGTTGGTTATGACAGCTGTCAGCACTTGACACGGATATTGTCACTGAAAATCTTTGCAAAGTAATTTACTGCATTGAAAATAAATAAGATGGAATTCATGCAACAGAACGACAGGTGCATTCTGTTCCGACAATGTGGGAAAAAAGATGAACCGGCGAAGGACAAGCAATAAAAGGTAAATTTAGCTCTTCGGAAACGACCAAATTGCTAAAGTAAAAGGCCAAAAAAGAGCGAGTGAGCAAATGTCCCTGTCTCCAAAATGACAGCCAGAGAGAAAAGTGGGGCGAGCTTAATGCTAGTAATGTTCCTTTTTTTCCGCCCCGTTTTTGTAAATGGCAAGTCCCATCTAGACCACCACAGGGCCCAAAGCAAATAACGCATCGCAGTAATGGCTTGTGTTGTTCCTCAGCGTGATTCAAGCTCTCCTATCGGGTTTGTCCTTCACTTTCACAAATGTTGTACGTCGCACCAAAGTTAATGACAGGGGAGTTAGCGTGGGGATATGATGACACACGGGCTACACTCCTGCCCTTAGGGGATCCTGCTATGAGCCTTGAAAAATATTACCATTATGGGGGAAATTTGACGTAAATCCTCGCAAGATTTGGCTGGACATGCTATGATTTGCGTTTTCACTTCTGTTTTCTTGGATATGTGATGCCATATGCCTTTCCATATACAAATGTTTTTCTTCTTAGGACTAGCCCAACTTATTATTAACCGTGGCTGCAGAGTGAACGTGTTAAATAGACTAAAAAGTAAGAGAAGTAGCAGGAATTGTATCACAAAAGCAGAAAAGAAGCTGCTGTCGCCATGCAGTGATGTTCTATCCCATGTTAGCGTGACAGTTAATGGGAGAATATAAAGATTTTTCAATTACAGTGAAATCATAATTTTCCTCCATTAACATTATTTCGTATGTTACAGCAAGATATAACGCTCAATATATTGGCGATGAATAAATAATTGCAATATGTGAAAACATCGATACAAAAAAACCTTCTGCCAAAACCCGGTCAGACTACAACTAGAAGTACTTTTGCCAGCCCTGGTGTTAAACGGTGAGAGACTGTGGCTGCTGTGAGCTTGACTCGTTCAGTTTCAGCCTCCATACCACCAGGTGTAAGTGCCACCGAGCGATTTCTAGCTGTGATCCAGGTGCCAGAGCAGCTTAGTAACTTGCATTCACAATGGGAAAGCTTATTTGACTCCTCAGTTGGGTCATTTTGTGCAATTTTTGGCACAGAGGGTAAAGAGACACAAGACCTTGAGGTATCAGTATCATGTATATACAAAAATCAAAAAGATAACATTCTGAATATACAGTGTCAATGTTAAAAAGATATTCTCAATGATCATAGTAATGGGTAATGGGTGATGTGGCACACTCGTTTCTACGGCCATCTTGAGGACGGAAGCTGCATGTTTCACTGTGGGCTGTGCCAACAATAAGACCCAAAAGGAACCAGAAGACTTAAAGAAATCACTCCAGACTGAGCAGTAAGCACTATGTTCCAGGTAATTGACAGCAACTAATGCTAGTTTACGCGTGTTAACTACCACGTTAATTGTGTGACTATGCTAAGAAATGTTGGACTGAGGTTGAGGAATCTTAGATGTTCACATTTGTGTCTTTTCGTCCGCAGTTGATAAGTATCAAAACCCATTTCAGTGATATGAGTTATTTTTCATGACCCACGGCAGAGATACAACATATAGTGACTCAAAGTGACTGAAACTCACGAATAAGTTCTTCTTTTATTTATTTATTTTCCATTAAGAAGCATATTCAAAGAGAAATGTATCATAAAGTGGTACTTTGAATTTGTATTGAATACATTTTTATTATGTGAAAGTTGAATCTTGAGCTTGTAACAGAACAACATTCCTTCGGTATTCTCCTTTGTATCAATACATCTTAAGACATACAACATCCTGACAGAGAGAAAGAGTGTGAAAGGACAAATAGAAAGTCTGAACAATAAAGGTGTTCGAGCAATCTGAAATACATTAAAAAACCAACGATTTTATCAATGACCTGATCACATGTATGGTCTTTGAGGGTTTCACCTTCATAAAGGAATATCAAGCGAAGAGACATGTACAAACTGTAAAATAAGAGTTCAATAGCATGAAAGCTGTAGACGGTCGGGAGGTTAAGTGTCCAAGAGCGAGACCAAACCACGGACATAAAAACACCTTCACTAACAGCATGAAATGCCCTCTGCAAAGAAGAAAAAAGAGTGTAAAAGGTTCAGCTGTGCTGCTTATATACTGCTGAATATACAATGTCCTTTTGCGAAGAGACTGATATAGGTGAACCTTTGGCATCATTTGGCTGAACAAAGGGACCATATGTCAGCATACTCCAATCAATGTATTTATTTAATGCATATTTTTTGTCTGAAAGGTTTGCCATATGCTTGTCTCCATGGCGATGTTAATTGTTTGTTCAGAATGGTATTGAACTTGAATATCTTGCATTTAAACAAACAAAAAATAAAAATAATTGGAACCCAATCCACCCCTAACCAGCGCACATTAAAACCACCCTGTGTACCTCTGCAGTTGGCCGTCACACTTGTGTGGGTGCTCTCTGTGTACGTGCGGTTATCTATGGTGTGTAATCACGCTTCGTTTCACTCTCGACACTAAAATGTACTGTTTCGAACCCGTTAGAAATCGCTAACACTCTCACAGGAAACCGTGGAGTAGCTTTTAGGGGAGAGGAGAGTTTGGGACCAAAGCAGCCTCTCCAGGTGAAGTACTATTTCTTTGCCCACATTGTTTATAATTTGTTCACGCTGGAGCATCATTTGTGTAGTTTTGCGTTTAAAATTGTATTGACAATGTGGCTTCCCTAGTACGCACAGGACAGCATGTGCTTTGTCGTCTTCTCATGCTTTTTCCATTCTGCGTTGAAGATGCCCGTTTTGCGCAGTTAGCCGTGCAAACACAAAAGTCACGTGCCCAAGTTGGTTAAACAGGGACAGCAAAAGCGCCAACCATCTGCACTGTTTGGAGTCCTCAGAAAGTCTTGCCGAATCAGAGTTTTACTATTTGGTTGTTTGTAATTGGATACGACAAAGAATGGTTTACGTGGCCATAATTGGATATCTTTTAAATTGTACCTTATTTAAACATGAATGTAGATGACTTTAATTTAAACATATTTAAAGATATTACAACTAGACTTAAATTATAATCAATACACAGATTTGATTGCTGTTGCTACTCACTTGGCACAGTGACCCCCGCGTGCACTGTCCCTCTTTTGCGTCTCGAACCGTCACCAGCACACCGCCATTAGCTTTAGACTCTTTGTAATGACAACCTTTCAGGAAATCAGAAACGGCTTCGGAAAGCGGCCGAGGCAGTTTAAATGCTGGTCTTACGAGGCCTCATTACTATTTATCAAACGCATCTCACACCATTAACATTCCTCTATCAATTAGCGCTCATTTGGAAAGCGGCATCAGACGAAATGGGAGGGCGTTCGGCGGGTGGAGGATATTCGATTGAAACCAAAATAAATGCCGAAAATGCGGCACTATCTTGTCCACTGTGGCTTGCGGTCTTGCTTCAGGTTTAATGAATTGGAACAAGCCTGTTTAATGGTGATGGGGGCTCGGCGGGGGACCAGAGGGGTGATGAGTGGAGCTTATTACCTCCAAGGCCAATTACAGCCCCGATTTGTCATATAGGCTAAAGCTGATGGATATTTGTGGTCTCAAACGCGGCTGACCATCTGAAAGCAAAATAAGTTAATGGCGATTCTATTAGGTCGAGGTCCACTGGAAAGGCGTTTGTGTTTATTTAACAAAATTAGCTGGATTTTTCTTATGTTTGGCGCGTTGTGGAGTGGACAAGAAGGAGTAAACTAGTCCTGCATGGATGAATAAAATACGTTTCAGAAGATTTGAAGGCCCACAAATGTAATAAAATGGAACGTAATGAACCTACAAAAGGTAATAAACCCCCACAAACATAATAAAAATGTAATAATCAAATAAAAAAAACGTGCTACGTATTATTACATTTGTGGGAGTTTATTATGTTTGTGGGTTCAAAGCAAATGTACGAAATGGTATAAGTATATTCAACAAAAATATTTAACTTTTAAAAATTATATATATATGTTAGAAATGCTTAAGATATATACAGCAATGTTGTACAAAATTACAAACAAATATCAGACATTGTAGAGATAAACCAAGGAAGGCAATGGACCAAGGCAATAGGTAAACATATGGTAAACATTTGTATAGTATATTTTATAGGGGCGCCCAGTCAAAACCAGCGGCTAGTGAGCCAGGAAATTAGTCAGGAAAACGTAGCTGGAGGAAAAGTCCCTTTATTTTGTGCCTTCCAATTTAAGTTCATTAATTCACATGCAGTAGTTAATTCATGTAATGTATGCCTTTTGAGATGCCCTGAGCAAGCTTCCAAACCAGACAAGGCACAAAAACAACCACTGTTTCAGAGTCGTAAGAGCCTTAATGACATTTACACCACCTTGTTCTAATTGGACTCATTTTAAAACCGTCTCCATGACATTTTTTTTCCTGCAGATGTGTATTGAGGTAACCTGGCCAGCCAGATGAACTCTCACGATATTTGCGAGTTCACAAACCCCATCTGACGGCTGTTGGCCGTCGGGCCCCGAACACCAGTGGTTCAGACCGATTACAGCACAGCATTGTGGTTTGAGGGGAAGCCAAAAGTGAAGCAGCCGCACAAACCAAAACAAACATGGCACAGGGACAGACTATTTCGTGCTTGAAAAAACATAGAAGAGCGTTGTGCATTTGTGTAAGGAAAGATGTCTCGTGCTTTTCTCTTTATTGGATTTAACAAAAGTTGGATTCCTCGAATGATTCCGCTATTGTGACACTTCGACCTATCAGCTTCAAATGTTTTTCCCCGCGGCTTTCAGCGAGAGCCTCTCCAGATTGATAAATGTGCAGAACTCATTTCAGAGTGCTACACATGAGCTAGGTAATTGTTGTGACAGCTTTTCACTCAATAAAGGTTTCAAAACACCTATTGTGTCTATTTTGGTTTTGTTAGTGAGGAATTGTGTTGGCAGCAGTGGCTCAATGGTCAGTGAGGCGGGTTAAGTGTTCCGGAAAAGACAGTATTCACCTGATGGAGCTGCAATCAAACCGCCAACCTGTGGGCCAGTAGATCTGACTGAGATGGATTTGAACCACCGATCTTCGAATCATAGGACCATCACTTCAAACTGAAAAAGGATGTGTATCTACGCTTTATAGATAATCGATAGATAGAAAAATATACTGGAAATAAGTGATAAATGTCATCTACAGCTTCAAATTAACTGCCAACCGAATTTCAGATTTGAGGATATGGACGTTCCCCACTGAACACTGTTGCCAGTTTAGGGACGTACCCTTGAAGACAGCCTCCTCCAAACCTTTGTGCTCTCCTTTCATTGACAAGCCATCTGGAAAAGTAATACATACCAAATAAATAAATAAATAAAAACAGGCAGTGAAGTAATTTATGTACCAATCTATTAAAGTTGCCCGTTTGGCAGATGGAGATAAGGCAAAAGGAAAATCCAATAGTAGAGAAAAGATCAGTTGGAAAAATGAAGACAGATGGTGAAGACAGAAGAAATATGTTAAGTGGTGCCAGTTTCTCCTTGGCAGTGTCTGCAGTCGACTGGGTTTGAGTTTACATGGTCAGCGTGGTCAGAACCGCGCAATCGTTGTTTTCAGCGACGCATTTAGCTCATCGGTCAGCTGTCGTTTAGAACATAATCAGACTTCTCCCACCTCAGATTAACAGAGTTTGGGGCAGAAACGTGCAATGTTTTTCAGTCTCCTGCGATATTTGTTTCCACGAATGCAGCCGTTAGTTTTGATACGGATCGTCTGTCCCTGAACTTTGCAATAAAGTCATTTTGTGTAGGGTGACTTTGAAAAATATCCTTCTGGCCAACTCTGGCATATTTACATGTACATTTTTAATATGCACTGTCCCTGAAATAAAAACAAACAATAATTTGGAGAGTTCGGCAGCTGCTTTTTTGCTTAAAACCTACTTAACATTACTTTATTTATTAATTTATTATTTTCAGTCAAAAAAAAAAAATTTAAACTTAAAATGTGCTGACATGTTTTAAGAACTTAGCAGTTTATACAGTCTTCAAAATAGATTTGAAATGGTCATTACCTGCATTAAATACATTTTTTTTTCTAGTCTATCAGTAAAAAATAATGGGATTTTTTTAAACTTCTGTAACCAAGTGGAGGTGACTGTTGAGCTCGATAGCGTTCAGTTCACTCAAAGAATTTACTCTTCAGATCATCCTTTGCGCAATGCATTTCCTGTTCGAATATCTGTTTTCTT
Organism: Chaenogobius annularis; assembly: GCA_015082035.1. NCBI lineage: Eukaryota > Metazoa > Chordata > Actinopteri > Gobiiformes > Gobiidae > Chaenogobius > Chaenogobius annularis. The sequence goes on from BJKM01000627.1 coordinate 236,818, forward strand.
TTTCTGTTTTTGGAGACATTTCCTACCCACTGTGACGGTGAGGCAACCCTTTAAGTAAAAATACAGATTGTAGTCATCGCCTCATCATTTATTCTGCCTTCAGAGGATGATGCAGTCAGATGCAATCACTTCTCAGGTGAGTCTCCTGTGAAGGGAAGTGCTTTCACAAAATGTTAACGCAGCAATTTTTTTTTTCTGTTTCGAGAGGCAAGAAAAGTATAGGACTAAAGCTTACATTTTTACGTCAAGTCAAAGCTGACCTCCAACTAAACTTCTTCTAATTCTTTCACAGTTTACATTCGCTGTATTAGTGAACAGGTGTTCATTTACCCTTAAACTAGAAGATCACTTTATGTTATTTAAAAGTTCTTAATTGGTTGAATAAATATTTCATTTAAATAACTCACAGTTGCAAGATGTGTTTGTACCGCGAGAATGTACACTGCTTCTATGCACGCCATCGCAAAGTCAATGCTCATTGGAAAGGGAGAAGTCGTAAAAATGCCATTCCCATTGAAATGATTGATTACCGTTTGAATTAACTTTACTTATGTGCATTAACCAGGCTTGTCTTGCATTGGCGCATATACATCGGTTTTGTACCACTCAGTAATCCCTATAGCTTCCCAATTACGATATAAAGAGTTATGACATGAGTCTTTATAAAGGAAAATTTGAGCCTAAACGTGAATGAAAAGCACTCATTTGTATCAATAGCAGAGGTGTTTAGAAAAACAAGGTCAACAATATCTTTCTCAGTTTCATTATTTAAATATAGGATGAATAGAAAGCCTTGGAGTAAATATTTGTTGAAATGTGGTTTAATAAATGTGTCCATCACTAAATTGAAATCGACTCAATATTCTCATTAAATTAGATACATTTGCCTTTTGTTGGAGTGAATTGGAGTTTAACATGTTGAATGGAAAGCTGTAGACCTGTCTCTAACTTTTTTTTTTTTTTTTTTACTTGTAAAAGCCTTGGTAGAAAAGTGGATAGCAATAAAATGGATGAAAGACTCGCCACTCAAGCCAATTCATGCTGGCTTGTGTCCTTGAGCAAAACACTTCCCTTCCTGCTTGTGTGGCTGTGAAAGGGCACGGTGAGCAGTACAGATAGTAAAAGTATAGATACATAAACCACCACCAGAGTATACAGCGCTCCTGCACCCACGCGACTACATCTGTAGAGGACGCCATTAGGAACGACGAGCCTGAAATGTCGCTTTTGGAGTTTATCTTTGACACTAAACGAAGCTGTAAATAACGACACGTCTTAACAGCTAATCTTATTAAACATAAATGACATGCAAAATCTGATTCACTTTCCACCTTCTAATATAATCAAAAAGAAAGTGTCCCTGTAGATGTTTGTGAAAAATACACTTGTTATAAAGCACCGTTCATATAATGTTTACTGATATTGACAATTAAAATATGATCTTGATAAAATAGTGAAAACATGTGTTCTAACTAACGTCAAGCTGTTTTTCATGAAGATAATTTACACAGAGTATAATTAGCTCATGTCATTGTAATAAACAACCTAAAATCATTAGTTTAACTTTTAACTTTTATTTTTTATTTAACAATCAATTAAGCAAACAGTGTTTTTGCAAACCATTTGTATTGTTTCTCTTCAAACTTTATATTGCTATAGATTTATAATGAATACAAATACTAAATACACAACCGCATTAAATATCTAGAATAATTTTAGATAATGGTTACGTCATTATCCAAATGAAGACCGATATAAATGCAGAAATACATTTGTAGCTTAGTTAATGTGAAGCTGGACTAACTTCCAGTCAATCCGGAGCTTTGTTAATCAGCTAAAATGCTCTGTTTTTCAAGCGCATCATTTGTACATCTCAGTGCGTAAAAATAAGCCACAATCTCTGAAAGCCAATAATTGGTTAAAAGCGGCCGACGCCATTTGTTTCAATGCAAATTCTCCGCCACCAGCAGTGTAGAGTTGAGTTTGGGGGTGTATGCTGGGATAGCACGAGGACAGCTTCAGGAGCTCTATAGCAGGGACCTCCAAAACTACATCAAAAGTAGCGAGTTGCTCGAAGACTGCCGGTTCAGTTTGCCTAAATGGGCCTACAAATAATCATGACCACATAGAGTAAGCTATTACTTGATAAATGTGCATGTGTGGGGCATTTGTATGTTTTTATCATGTATTTTTTATTTGAAAACCAAATCTTAATTCACATTTTAAACCAGTGAGTGAACAAAACAGCAGTTTAAAATAATATTAGGAAATCAGATAGCTTTAAACAAAATCTAGCACTAAATCATTCAATGTCAAATGTCCATTTCAAAATACATACAAAAGGTGCAAAGCAAAAAGGATTTAACCGTAACCTACAGAACAGCTTCTCCTCTTGTGGCTCTATGGTTTAGAATTCAGTCATGTGTGAGTCCTTATTTAAAACTTGTTAAGTCCTGCCTGAGTTAGGCCTGGTTTAGTTCTGGGTTGGTCCTGGTTGATAGTGGATCTGTGTCTGTCCTGCGCTGACATATCCTCGGCACACTGCTCTCTTCTGTAACAGCCTATTCCTGACACTCAAAGGTAATGATCATTATTTTTTTTCCTTTTTGCAGCAGTTCCCGCTGCAGATCTGTGAGCAATAATGAGAGGTCACCTTCGGTTTGGCAACTTGAGCAACTTGTAACCACATTACTTATTGCATTTAAATAAATAAAAAGTGAAGCTGCTCATCTCATCTGTTTACGTCTCTATATGCTCAGTTCTCAAACAAAAATGCCTAGCAGAGCAGGAAGCAACAGGAAGCATTGGATGAGCACCAAAGGGCACCTGAGGAGGCCTAAAGGGCACCCTGGGAAGGCCAAAGGGCACCTGAGGGAGGCCCAAAGGGCACCTGGGAGAGCCCAAAAGCCACCTGGGAGAGGCCCAAAGGGCACCTGGGAGAGGCCCAAAGGGCACCTGGGAGAGGGCCAAAGGGTTCCTGAGAGAGGCCCAAGGGCACCTGGAGAGGGCCCAAATGGTTCCTGGAAGAGGCCCAAATGGTTCCTGAGAGAGGCCCAAAGGCCCTTGGGGAGGTCTAAAAGGGCGCCTGGGAGAGGCCCAAGGGTTCCTGAGAGAGCCCAAAGGGCACCTGGGAGAGGCCCAAATGGCACCTGGGAGAGGCCCAAAGGCCCTTGGGAGAGCCCAAAGGTCCTGGAAGAGGCCCAAAGGGCCCTGGGAGAGGCCCAGAGGCACTTGGGAGAGGCCCAAGGGTTCCTGAGAGAGGCCCAGAGGGTGCCTGACAGAGACCCCTGGTCTAAATTGTCTATGATTTTCAGAAAAAACTGTCAGGGGAAATATCTCCACTTGGTTCTCCTCTAACAATGTCTCTGATTGGAGAACGTTTCCTATCCCTGGCACTGATACTGTACTCGATGAATCACCTATTTCAAATGGGTATTCTTTATGGTTCTCAACGAAACAAAAATGCATTTTAAAAAATATAGGCAATATCATTCAGCCGCTTCCATTTAACGCAAATAGCTGCTTTTAGAATATGTATGAAGTGGCAGAAGTAGTCAAATGAGTAAAAGTCAGGTACAGGCCCTTCAAATGCTTACTTTCGTGAATATGTAACGTTTTTTTTGTTTTAGAACATGAAGAGGCACTGATGGCCATGGAAAATTAAGGTTAAAGTAGACTGGACATTAGGTTTGAAATCATTCCCTCTGACTCACTCAGGCCATGAGATCTGCATATTGTTCTGCCTATTCAAAGAAGAAGTTCTGCTTCACTGTGTGCCCACTGGCTGCTTCATCAATGGTTGATTCAGTTTGTTGTTTCGATGAATGAAGCAGAATATGGTGGGGCTATTCAGCTACATTTTCCTGAGGGCCAGATATTTCAGAGAGCTGTTGCTAAATTGGATAGTTGCATGACCTTTGACACAATTTGGGGTCGCACAAAATATCCCTAAACAATAGATCTGTTTAAATGCTGATTTTGATGAAAATAAAATACAGAGTCTTCAACAACACTGCTCTGCAGAGCTGCCAATCCATGGCATAATTAAACCAACCCTAAATCAGAATTAATCCAGAATTAAACTATGTCTAGACAAAAGCCAAACCAGCAAATATATATTTTCTCTTATTTAGAGGAGAAACCGCATCAGATCGCTTGGAGGGCCTGATCTGAATAGGAATGACATGGTAAAAGAGAGCCTCAACAGACAGTCTTCTCTCATCTGAATGCATTTCTATGGCCCAAAAGTGAATAGATAGGTTATGTAATCATTGTAAAACCATCAGGAGAAAACAGCAATAAAATCGTACTTGTTTCTAGCTGTCACAACCCCTTTGGCACATTATATTATTATATTCAAGCACATGGATCTTTGTGCTCGTGCACATTTGAGAATAGCTTTTTCAAGGCCGAACTGCCTTTGCAAAGCTGACAAGCTTTCATTACATAATGTACCCCTTCGAAAATTAGACGTTTCAGGTCAAGGGACATTTCAATAATATGTCAAATGAATTTGGGCTATCAGGCTCTTTATTGCAGGTTTGCAATTAAGATTAAGAGCTGCTTTTACAACATTATCTTTGTATGGCTAGCAACGACTAACTGTTAACAAAATAACCAATGAAATGTACAAAAAAATAAGTACCTCCTTCTCCTTCACAACTAAACCTTCATCTTTCACATTTTGCAGTTGCTCCATCACAGCTGTCCCTGCTCTCATCTCCTGTTTGTGACTTGGTCTATCCATCTCCATTGTATCACTCCATGTGTGTCACTCTGTGTGTCTCTACGTGTGTCACTCTGTGTGTCTCTACGTGTGTCTCTATGTGTGTCTCTATGTGTGTCTCTATGTGTGTCTCTATAGGTTCCCATAGAACTACACTCTTGATTTAGATAAATGTGATGTTTCTGCAGCCGTCCAGGGTGAAGGCCTGAGAGACTATTCTTCTTCTCCATAAGTCCTCAAGGGATCTCAGTCATTGTGCAGTCCAATGCAAATCTGTGGAAGAATTGTCAGCATCCACAGTGTGAGTTTGAGTGGCAGATGTGGACCGCCATTTTGATGTGTGCCAAATGCCCGGGACCTCACCAACCCCAGAGTCATGTGCTATAGTCGGGATGTTTGTCAGGAAAAGTTAGACAGGAAGTAACACTGTTTGGTTGCAAAGTTTTGTTTACTTCTGGGCTGGGGCACTATGGAGAAACACATATATATATTTCTTTCTTCATGTTGATCTCGATTTTCATTTAGATTTTAAGGTCAAATTTAAGGTTAAAATTAAAATTACCCTTAAAATTAGAATTACATTTAAAATTACATTTAAAATTACATTAAATTCTATTTACAATTAGATTTAAATTTACAATTACATTTAGGGGTGCACGGTGGCAGAGCGGCTAGAAATTTTATATAAATAGTACATTTTAATTTTATTTAACGTTTTAATCAAAACAAAATTACTTGAATTATAGTTAAATAAAACAAATTCAATACAAAATTCAATACAAAATTCAATACAAAATTCAATACAAAATTCAAAGAAACTTTGTTTTTAACTTAAACTTAAATCAAAATCAAAATATAAAATATAAAATAAATACATAGAAAGTAATGAAATATTATATTTGATTAAATATTTAACATACAATAACATGAACAATCTTTTTTTTATTTCAATTTAATTGAATTGTTTTGAGTTGAAACTGAGATAAATCGGGCTTTAATTTGATATAAACAAATCCTTCCATACAGTCTGGTTTGGTGCGTCCGTAGGTGCTACTTCAAAGGCTTTCATTAAATGCATTTTTCAGTGTCTCTGAAGTTTCTGTGTCCTATTTAAATCTATGGATGTAAGTTGTTTAAATGAAATATTGAAACAGTATTAAGTTCCGATTGGACAATTTTGTTGTTTCCATGAAAATAGCAAATTAGTTTTACCTGTAGTGTAAACACTTGTTATAATATTGTATGTCAAATTAATGTGTATATACATTCAGTATATACAGCGAGGCCCAAAAATATATCATCTTGATTATATTGAAATCCATTTTATTTGCTAGGGATCAATCTGAACTAAACACACAGTACATAAATGTAACCAACAAAACAAAAATTAAAAAAAATAACAGTTTTGGATGAATTTCATTTCTTGATTTGGCCACTACCCTCCGCTCTCACCTTTATAGACCTTCCCTACAATGTGAGGGAGTAGTTTACATTGATCTTTGCTCTGATGGCGGGTGAGTGTGCGCTGATAGCTGGCACCACAGTCTGTCTTAGTCTGTGACCACTACGGCAACCCGCTGGATCCATTCCCCGTCCTCCTTATTGACCTTTTCGTCTGTAGATGGAAATAGTCCTTGTTGTCTAACGCACCCTGGCTTGGTTTAAATGTACTTTTTATAATGTCAGTGGCTGTGGCGAACTGCACTTTTCCCCGACTCTGATTGCCTTAGTATGGATTTTGGTGCCCTTTGCAGCTGAAGTGCTATGCTGTCCGACTAGATTTTAAGTACACATCTACAGCAAGGGCAAAGCTCAATTATGAATGAATCTTATCAATTGTTCTATGATCAATGTATATGACAAGAAACTGTAAATGAGACAGGCTACAGAATGCAGCTGAAACTGTCAAGGTATGATATAAACAAAGGTACGTTACAAATATAACAGGAATGTAACTTTTTTTTGTCATTTTCCTTACCGTAAAAGAAGGCTCTAAGAACTGGGGCTCCTCTTGGACAGCTATACTTTTGCTTATTTCCTGTGAACATTGGCTAATCTGCTTCTCCATTATTGACCAATATTTCATCTTCGTCTGATTTTCTAACTTTCTGTTGCTTAAATCAACCATTTTAGAAAGTGCTGTATTGTTATTTTGAGCTCTACAATTGAATAGAAATGTCAGATTATACTGTAATTCTCCTAGAGCAGGACTTATCTGGCTCAGGGTTGTATACGCTCTAGTTTCCAGTACCTTCAGATTGCAAATGACTTCTGGATAGCAAGTCAAAACATCTACATTTCTAAATCATTGTCCACATGGCTACCTTTGAAACTGTTTAAATTCATCACGAAAGGTTCTGTCTCTAAGTAACCGTGACATTTAGCAGATTTTAGACGGAGAACTTTTGAGACCCGATTTAATAAAATGTGAAGGCGAATCATTACACGTGTCTGCTGCAGCTGCGACCCTCTGAGCCTCCAAAGTCTTCCACCTCATGTTCAGAGAGTTAGCAAGCAGCAACGCAACGGATGTCAAAATGTCACTCTAGCTTTTCTAACGCGCTTTGACTGCAGGAACAAACATTTAGTCACTCACACTCTAGGTGCGCAGACTTTTTCCGTGAGGGGGTGTTAGCCTGGAATGTTCCGCAGTATGGCATTCAACTTCTCTATCTCCATGAAGACAAGCCAAGCTCCAGGTCAAATCTGTGGAGAGGTGAGTCTGGAATGCATCTTTCATCCCTTCATCTATTTTTGTCTTTCTTGTCTTTATTTTGCTACTTTCCTTCCCTATCTTTATTTTATTTTTTATTTACTTATTTTCATTATTTTTTTCTCTTTTGTTTCTTCCTTCTGTCCTTCTTTATTTCCTTCTTTCTTTCCTTCCTTATCTTCCTTCCTTCTGTCTTTCATTCTCTTTTCTTTCTTTCTCAACAATAATAAACGCACCGGTAATTGAAATGCAATAAAATGCAATACCATGGAACATTCCAGCAACATTTCCATGGAGACAGGCAGGTGGCGGACTCCCCTCCAGAAAAATTACACAATGCACCTTTAAATATTGTCCAAAAGTGGCTCAAATGAATGAATAAAAGGAAAAATAGACGTAATAATAATAATAATAATAATAATAATAATAATAATAATAATAATAATAATAATAATAATAATAATAATAATAATAATAATAATAATAATAAACTGAACAACTTTGTTATAGAACTTTTATAATGTGCAATCTAATTTTCCACTATTTATATAGAGGTAACTTGGGCCTATTTTATATATGCCTTAGCAGAGGTGGGTAGTACTCAGTTATATTAAGAAATTATACTTTTCAGAGTAGTTTTATGACAATATTTAACTTGGAATAACACTATTTTTTTCATTAATTCACAAAAATCAGATTTGAAATACATGTTATATTTTATCATTTCTCCAATACTTTTTCACTCTTCCCTGATCGCTCACCCAAAGCGGTCGTCATCCCCATGTACAGCGCGTCGCCGTGCAGTAGCTTTACAGTAAAAGCCTAAGGACGTCGTACAGTGCAATTTCAGCATTTTGCCACTTGATCCCATTCGATTCAGTTTCTGGGTTAAAGGGTTTAAACCAAATGTTCAGATTCTTTGCTTGAGCGCTTGAAGGCACCTGTTGCAAACCATGTTTTGTGTGTTTATGCGTTTTGTTATTTTGAGTCAACATTTTACCTATTTTAGAGTAAGTTATAACAACTGAAAGGCATGCAAGAAATACTTTGATGTCGATTGAAACAGAAACTTTGCACCAGACATTTCAAGTCATAAATGTGTTTTAAAATGATTGACTTTTTCATCACAGATTTCCACACAATTATAGAAGCTTGAGAGCAGAAAAGCATGTGGCATTTAATATTCTGTTCCATTTGCAAGGTTCAACCTCATTCAAATTTTGCTACAAAAGTTTTCATTTTGAAATATTTCCTTCTTAAAAATGATCTGTCTTTACTGTTTACAGCCTGTAATTTAATGTACCCTTTTCTAAACGTGTGAAGGAAGACAAAGGATGTATTGTTTTAAAACAGGGGTTAGAGAAGCGAGTGGCAAGCAAGAAACAAAACAAAAATGGCATTTGGAAGAGAAACTATTATTTAAAAAGGACAATGACAAAAAACCAATTATGGAATGTTTTAACTCTTAAACAATTTATTATCATAGCAATTTTTATTGCAAACATGGCGGCAGAGTGTGCAGTGTTGGGAAGTAACTAATACATGTACTGAAAATACATACTGGTAATCAGAATGGTAATTTGGAGTAACTGTATTTTGTGTCTTGTGAGTGCATGTGTGATTTTTCCTTCTCTAATGGTATTCACTAGCAGGGACCACTCCACAACACATGGAATCAGAGAGAATGTTTATTGATAATATTGATGATGGATCGATGATGGATCGATGATAGTTGGCTGTGTAGAGAGACTGTGGATGGGGGCTCCGGCTCGGGTAATCAGCCCGGCCGATTCAGAACCCCCCTCCGAAGATGGTGATGTGTTACGGTGAAGATGATAGAGACATGGGGTGGGAGGGGTCGAGGGGTCATGGGGTCGAGAGAGCAGAGACAACAAGAGATGCAGGGATAGGCCTGTATAAATAGGGCTTTCTGGGTAATTAGAGGTGTGGTTAAAGAGTGGAGGAGTGGTTGCTGGAGGAGTAGGAGGTTGAGGCGTGGCCCGCTCCCAAACCTCAGTCTATGATTACATCATCAACTCCATATAAAGGAATTCACTATTGATATGCAAATCTATGTGAAAGTATTCTCTGTGCTCTGATCAGACCATGGAACGGAATATGTTATGAAATGAATGTTATTGTATTCACTATTCAGTAAAAGACATTTTCAAAGTATTCTTTCCAACACTGGTATAGTGTGTAATGAGAAGTTTTCTAAAGAAACAGCCATAAATAACTTACTTCAGATGTGTGAGAAATATAGTCTCTTGTGCGGTCTTATTTTTGCCATGGAGTTGGACAAAATACATTACTATGTGCAGTTGACTTCATACAACTACAATAACATCATTAAACCAAGCGTGGGCCCATTCATGAAGTTAACTGGAGAGTGAGAAAAGGCAAATTAGTTCAAATCTGAAGATATTTGAATTTAATTATTTTGTCTTTAATTACCATTTGTGTTTTTCAGTGACAAACTTAACAATGACTTCGAGGCCAGTTCCGACTAGGACGATGAAGACATCGTGGAGGACGAAAGTCAGGAGGCAGGTGAGTTTTGTCCACTGTTGCTGGGAGACAAATGTTGAACCTTACCATTCTTTGTTTGGGATTTGCTCCACTAGTGTTGTCACGACTCGGACTATATTACTGAGCGTAGGTGAGGCTAGGAACGTAGTTTGGCAGGTAAATTGAGAGCTTTGCCTTTTGACTCAGCTTCTTGTGTATATATTTAAATAATTGTCTTCTAATCTGTTAAGTTGGACCAGGGGTCATCAACGGGCACCCTTTGGTCCTCTCTCAGTCAACCGCATATGAGAGCTGGACATGTAGAAATGGCAACAGATGAGATAACCAGCTCCATGTCACTTTTTATTTTTTCAAAATACACCCAGTAATCAGGTAGTAACGAGCCGCTAGAGCCGCCAAACCGACAGTGACACGTCCTACATGTGCACGGACAGCTCTGGATCTGCGGCGCAACGAGCGGGAAAGAGCGCCGGGTTTGGATCGCGTCAGCAGCGTTTTAATTTAAAAGCAAGCAAAAAGGAGACAAGCAATGCACAATGCCTTTGAGAATGTCATGAGTAGGCTGTTCGAGAGAGCAGAGGAGGAGCTGTCAGCGCAGGGCAGGACCACCATCAGACCAGGACCACCCCAGAACTAAACCAGGACGAACTCATGCAGGGCTAAAGTTTCAATCAGGACTCATACAGAACAAAATCCAGTCCAAACATGTTTTGAACACCCAAACCAGGACTCACACAGGACTGAACCAGGTCTAACCCAAACCAGGACTCACACAGGACTGGAGCAGGTCTAACCCAGACCAGGACTCACACAGGACTGGAGCCAGGTCTAACCCAGACCAGGACTCACACAGGACTGGACCAGGTCTAACCCAAACCAGGACTCACACAGGACTGGACCAGGTCTAACCCAGACCAGGACTCACACAGGACTGGACCAGGTCTAACCCAGACCAGGACTCAGGACTCAGGTCACAGACCAGACTCACACAGGACTGGACCAGGTCTAACCCAGACCAGGACTCACACAGGACTGGAACCAGGTCTAACCAGACAGGACCAGGACTCACCACAGGACTCAACTGGAACTAATCTAACTCAGAACCAGGACTCACTCCAGGACTGAACCAAGGTCCAATCAGAGCCACTGGAGGAGAAACTGTTGGAAAGGTAAAGCCACACATTTGTCAATGAAGACTACATTTTTCTTAGATTTGCTTGGCTCCTAAAATGAATTGACTCATTGACTGAGTTAATGCTAGATTTAATACAAAGTCATCAGATTTCCTGATATTTTTTTAAACTGTTATTTTGTTCTCATCACTCACTGCTTTAAATACACATTGCCCCACACACGCACATTATCAGATATTTACTCACAGTAAAAGCCATGTAATTTGGTTATGAATGTAATTATAGGCTTCCTTAGGCTAATTGAACAGGAAGCCCTCGACCAAAAGTGTAAAAAAGTTGGTGACCCCTGGGTTAGACTGAAAGTTTATTTATTTATGAAAAACATGATAGTCTTAGGACTTGTGTCTCGTCCCACACATATTTGTTATTTCAAATTCTTTAGGCTGTGCACCTAAGTGAAGGCACAGCTGCACATTGTGTACCAGCCAATGAAGACTTTATCACAAAGGAAACATGTTTACTTCTTCTATGAGCGGCGAGTCAGAGCTGTGGTATGTGCCATTGACCCTTTCACTCTCAAAAAAAGATGCATAATAATAACGCATTCACAGCATTTACATTTACCTTTACCTGAAATCTTTGCATAGAAAAATTGTAATCCCACTCTACATCATCCCATAAATCACTTTAATAATCTTTCATAGAGTACTTTTTTCTCTAATTAAGTTCTGAGTGACCTATAGAAAAGAGCACAGCTGTAGGTACACTGATTTTCAAAGTACAGTTGCATATTGTTGACAGTTAAATGGAAGGTATGTAGAAATAGTATTTAAAATGTCATAAACATTTGTGTTCATCTGTGTTCTCGGATTAGATGCAAAGTAAACATGTTCAAGTCAAATATTGTTTTTAAAATAATAATTGAAATGCTGATGTATTCTAAACGGTTTTGTTGTTCTTTTTTTGGTCAGTTTGGGCAGTCAACATATACCGTAAGTGTTTGCATGGAAACAACAGAAGTGCCCAGTCTTCACCTAAAGACATTAAATCAACTTACATCTGTCGATTAAGATGGGTCATTGTAACTTCAAAGGCTGTTTTCACAAAATGCATTACTTAAGGCCCAGCAGAGGATGTACTTCCTTACTTGTTTTTATTATTGATCAGTGTTTTATGTTGCACCTTAATGCCGAGATAACTTCCAATGGCAATAAACCCCTTCTGATTCTGATTAAGATAACAAGATGTTGACAGTTCGTACTAAAGGATATTGTAAACCTGTTTATTCAAGTTTTAACAAAAAAATAAGGGTTTTCAAGATTTTACTCAAATACTACATGATACATCTAAAATCTCCTCATTCAATCTAGTATGTCAACAAAAGACACTTAAACAGGGCTCTATCCATTTTTCAGGTGTATATGAACCCACCACATATGTTCAATTGTGACCATTTTTACACATAAAATACCTTATTTTTGTAACATTTATCCAACTAAACAGAACAAGTTTAAAATTGAATCAACAAGATTTCCCCCGGTTCCATTTACGGAGGAGAAAAACCTACAAAACATACATTTCCTAGATCGACGGTAGTATTTCTAATTTGTGCCCTCAAATTACTATTTCGGTCCCACCAAATAGTAATCCTTCCCACGGTTTAGCCAAAATGTTCCCATGAATTAAAAAATGGGTTATTATGTGCTATTAGAAATCTGCATCCGGCTAAATGAGGCCAGTAGACTACGAGCTGGGAACAGATCGAAGTGGAAAGCAGGCTATTTATGCTGATATGTTATAGATTGTATAATTGGCTTTAATTAACTTGAATATATAGAAAGAAGCCATTCCATTATACCAAGTTTGTAGCCTTTTAGCCTTAGCCTTTAATAGTGCGTGATGAGCAGCAGTATAACACCACTGAACTCATCTCCTGAGGCACGTAGGATACTTCATTTCAACAAATGTAAAGCAGAGACAAGGCCTTCATCTTAAACAACTGCTGAGAGCGCATTTTAAGACAATTATAGCTCTATGAGGCTGCGATTTCACGCGTGAAGGGGCCAGACGTACTTCGCACTGGCACTGATAAAGCAACCGCCCGAACTCAAATGTGCAGCAAAAATGTTCTTTATTTCCCACGGGTTAGTATGCATAAAGGTTATTTAGTGTAGTTTTGCAGCACCAGAAGAGCTACAGGTTGAACAAAGACACACGGGCTGGTCAGGAGCACAGCTGGGACAGTTTGGACTCAGCTTATGTGTTCTTCGAAGCTCAAGCAGAAAAAACACACTTAATATTATGAGAATCTGCCTCATATTAACTTAGGAACAGGGGGGGGCAAATGCGTCAAGCAATTAATACGCACCGCGACACTGCACAGCACAAAGTCACACTCTTTCACAGAAAACTAAAGCCTAATGGTATAGGCTAAGTGCAAACGAAAACATAAGTTCAGACAGAAGAGTTTGATGTAGCAGTGTTTCTCTGGAGCCTCTAAGCACAGAGGAGAGAAGAGGAGAGGGCTGGGGATGGGAGGAGAGGGGAGGGGAGGAAAGGGGAGAGAGGAGATGTGAGAGAGGAGAGAAGAGGAGAGTGGGGAGGAGAGGGGAGGAGAGGGGAGAGGGGAGAGGGAGGGGAGGGGAGAGAGGATGAGAAGAGGAGAGAGGGGGAGGAGGGGAGAGAGGAGGAGATGTGAGAGAGGAGAGAAAGAGGAGAGAGGGGAGAGGAGGGGAGGAGAGGGGAGGGGAAGAGGAGATGTGAGAGAGGAGAGAAGAGGAGGAGAGGGGGAGGGGGGAGAGGAGAGGGAGGGGAGAGAGGAGATGTGAGAGAGGAGAGAAGAGGAGAGGGGAGGAGAGGGGAGGGGGAGGGGGAGAGGGGAGGGAGAGAGGGAGATAGTGAGAGAGGAGAGAAGAGAGAGAGGGGAGGAGAGGAGAGGGGAGGGAGGAGAGGGGAGGGGAGGGAGGAGAGGGGAGAGAGGAGAGAAGAGGAGAGAGGGAGGAGAGAGAGGGAGGAGAGGAGGAGGGGAGGGAGGGGAGGGGAGGAGAGAGAGAGAGGATGAGAGAGGAGATGTGAGAGAGGAGAGAGAGGAGAGAGAGAAGAGGGAGAGGTGAGAGAGTGTGTGAGTCCACAGTGAGTGTTGATGCAGGGGGTGGAGCAGAGAACACACAACATAAACACAAAGGTGTATTTGACAGTATTACAAGTCTGCAGCGTGACCGAAAGGACAAGATCGCGGATACAAGCGGTCGAAATGAGTTTCCTCCGCATGGTGGCTGGGCGCTCCCTTAGGAGATAGGGTGAGGAGCTCAGTCACACAGGGAGGAGCTCGGAGTAGAGCCGCTGCTCCTCCACGTGGAGGAGCCAGCTGAGGTGGCTCGGGCATCTGTTCGGATGCCTCCTGGACGCCTCCCTATGGAGGTGTTTCGGGCATGTCCCACCGGGAGGAGGCCCAGGGAAGACCCAGGACACGCTGGAGGGACTATGTCTCTCGGCTGGCCTGGGAACGCCTCGGGATCCTCCCGGAGGAGTTGGAGGAAGTGTCTGGGGATAAGGAAGTCTGGGAGTCCATGCTTAGACTGCTGCCCCCGCGACCCGGCCCCGGATAAAGCGGAAGAAGATGGATGGATGGATGGACAAGTCTGCAGCTCCACTCTAAAACTCTTGTTTATCTTTAAGAATAACCTGACTTGAAATAAATGATACAATTATGTTCAGTGTAGCCCAGGCATATCCAAATTATGGCCCCGGTCCTGCTAAGTTGGTCCAAACAACAAAAAGTAGTACTTTTTACTGTAAAATTGGAGAAAATTCAAGCATTGTGACATTGTACCAATCTAATATTAATGTTCCAAGTCTTATTAATGGTGTGGAGGCTCATCGAAACTATGTCAAATGCAAAGTTTCAAATTATTCACTTCATCGTCGGGTTGTCTGTGGCCCTCTGCTCTGTGTAAGTTTAAAAATGTGGCCCGCGGTGAAAAAAGTTTGGAGACCCCTGGTGTAGCCTATTCAAATGGTTATGAGTTCAAATATTACATCTAAAGTGTGTCAGACAACAGGAAATGACTTGTGGTTTGTTCAAATGTTCTTGGAAGGAGAACCCTCAAACCCCCTTTAACACACTTTAACTTTAGAATTTGTGATGACTGGAGGGGCCATTAGAGGGCGCACGGCCATGTTCACGTTCCTTCTGGAGGAGTTTAAGAGCAAGAAATAAAGAGCAGATGGATTTGTTTGGAGCAACATGGGGTTGAAGCTTTCATTTGGACTTTTCTGGGATTTATTTTCAAAGAAGAGCAGTTTGTATTTGCGATATAAGTAGTCCATAAACATGCACATGTGACTCAAATCAACCAGGGTCAGGAATTTATGACACAGGATGAATGAACTCTGGATTACACACAACATTAGTACAACAAGCAAATAAACCTCTGGAACACACAACATTAGTACAACAAGCAAATAAACCTCTCTCCTGGTGAAGGCAACCGCGGTGCGTGTGACCTAAGTGTAAGAACAGTGTGATGCGCGCCATAATGCGGGCTTTGTGATCAGAATACAAAACGACAAACAACTTATAGTTGTGTTCAGTTGTTAACGGTGGTCGTTCTGACTCAGCGTGTGCTTCGTGTGGTTGTATCGATCAGCTGATGTTGTGATGAAGAGGTGGAGACGAGCGGATCTGTGGCGCAAACATTGTTTTTTTTAAGACTGTCAGAGTAATTTGACGTGTGAACATGTGGCGTGGACAACAGCTGTCGATAGTTAAATTTGCATTGGAAACAGTGTGTCTCATGTGTCTGCAGCGTCAGCACCCCCGCAGGTGAGCGCAGGGACTGAGAGGCTCTTTAGGGTCGCTTTGGCATTTTTACTGATATCTGCATTTGGAAATATGAGAGTCTGAAGGCATGGCTCCTGAGGCCACGGTTCACCACTGGTTGTGATTGTTGTTCCTTTTTTAAAAACCGGGAACGCTACATATCCTTTAAAATGCGGTAGCACACATTTAGTCTGTTTTAACACTTTGGAGAATCTAGTTAGAAATCTAGAAGCAAAACCATCACCGACTGTGAATAAATGACTGACACCAAATGCAATTTATTCCACACAGTTAGAGACACCAAATGATCAGAATAAATATGAGGTCGAACCCACTAGGTTCGTGTGTGGCAAAATTATAACCTGTCAACTCAATTACACTGAGAGCTGCTCCCCTAAATGGATTCTGTGACCTAGGAATTAATAACAACATTAGAGTGGATTTGAATAAGATATGTGCCATCGCAAAGTCAGACGTTTTGCATTCAGCTACATTTGGAAGATCGGTTTAGGCTTCACAACATTTTACCATATATGCCAGCTAAAATGTACAATTAAGTTCGGTGCAAACAATGTTATTATTTTTATACAGGAAAATATGATTAAAAACGGAATGTTTTCTTGCAGCAGGTTTGTGTTCTGCAGCAAAAGGACGGAGAATCAACATTCACCCCAAGATCACACTGCCACAAACACTACAATACCCACACACTAAACAGTGTTGCCCTCGGCAGAGAAAATCTGTATGCCTTTTGAAACAGGCACCAGAGCTTCAGGACCTCCAATGACTGAGGACCTTACACAAATACTAATTGTCTTATTTGTAATACATGCAAGATGCAAATCAAAATAGTGTATGTGGCATTAAGAGTGGTGATGATGTCAAATAATCTTTGAATTAAACTAAATAAAATACAATGTACAATGCCATTGGTCTAACCCTAACCCTTTACTTGAGTTGGGAGTTCAAAGTTCACAATGTGATTTACAGCTTTCAAAAGTGTGTTCTTATTTCAGTTTATCTAGCGTCACCGCAGCAATATAGTTTCACGTATATTAGTAAAGTACAAGCTAAATAGATTCATTTGGAAAGTGCAGTTGTTTTTACCTTGCCCTTGAAAGGATGAACCCAACCCAACAGGAAGGAGGAAGTATAATAGACGTTCACAAATTCTAAAGGCACTTTTGGTACAGGGTGGCACAGTCTGGCGGCGTAGGGAGAATGCACCGCCGTACTGCTACAAGTAGATAAGATGAAGGGTTGGTCCTGATTTATGAGCACGCTGTTGCCATAGGCCAACCTGAGCCACAAGCCTTTGAAGGCGCAGGGAAAACTGAAAAGGTATGGATAAAGAGATGAGGAGAACATTCAAACTTTATACTGAAAAGGTTTGACAAACTAAGAAGATCCTTGTTGTCCCGGGTTTGAGTCCCTGCACCACTGTGGAAAAAAAACCAAAAACACTTGCATTATTCAGACTATAGTCCTGACGCTTATTTTTTTCACGGAGAAATGAAATAACACAATTAAAACAACCCCTGATAAAACTTGAACAAAGACGGACGCCACATTCGCAGCCGCAGGTTAATCAGGCTCATAAAAAGCTCAGTCCAGGAAAATATGTGTTTACTTAATGACAGAAAACTCAACATATCATTTTCAACTTGAAGAAACTTTGCCTAGTCTTGTCAACAATTATAAATAGGCGAACAGATAAAGCCTGTTGTCGTTAATCAGAAAGTTTACGCTGACCTTTGTGGAAACTTGTGAATATGTGAAGACAGCGTCAAATGGACAAAAACACCTTTTATTCAAAGCATTAAGCAGTTACTGTAAATATCCATGGGTTTTAGAATGATCAAAAATTAAGACTGTTGCCATAGCGATGAATAACTTAAAACCAATTTTTTTTTATATTGTTTGAACTGGAAAATAAAATCACGACACATTAGAGAACAAATAGTGCCGTATTTGGACTTTAATGTGTCGTGATTTTATTTACTGTACATGTTCTGTGCTACTTATGTTCTTTTTTTCTGTCATTATTGATGGATGGATGGATGGATTATTGATCCAAAACAAATTAATAATAGAAACCAGATTGCTCAAACATCCAAATTTAAATCAGCAGTGACCAGCGAAGACAGTTGGAACATGGATAAACGCTCATAAATGTCACATTTACATATTTTCTCTTTAAGCGATACATTTATATTCAAAAGACAGGCAAAAATGTGTCCACGTTAACAAGATACCAAAGAAAAATGATTGCACAAAACGATTGCGGATTTAAAATGTGCTTGAAAACCTGAAAAGAGAAATAACAAGACTTTGTGGATTGGTGGCCTTGGATTTGCTTTAAAACAACATTGAAAAAGAACATTGGACATTTGTTCCTCTGACCCACAATTCATTTCAAATGCATTACAAACTTACAAGCATTGAAATTGTCATTTTAAACCAAAACAAGTTATCTGTGTCTTTTATTGATTTTATTCAGGCCTGTTCGTCAATTTTCTTTTATTTCACGGTTTTATTTATTATGTTGCGTGGTTGATTTTGTGTTTGGAAACAACTGTAAAAATTGCTATAGAAATTAAGTGGATTGGATCATTTAACCTTTAAAGACAGACTCCCCGATTTCTCTCAACAAAGAAGGAGTTGGAATTTATCTAACTCTTTTTCGCGTAAACAGCTTTCTTTTTCACAAACTTCTGCTTTTGTAATATACTCGGTTCTGAAATCCATGGGGTTAAAGCTGGAAATAGCAGCAGAGATGCAAAATACAGTGATTTGAAGAAAAATACTGTATTTGAAATTAGCATTTGGTAATAAATAAAAGAGTATTGTGGTGGGTATTATTTGCAGAACGGCAGCTTCCTCTTCCTCACACCTGGGCCAAGAACAGATGGTCTCCCTCATCTTTTTCATAAACAACAGTCTGCAGCCATATGCAGCAGCTCTCTTCAAATAAAACTCATTCAGCGCAGAGACGCATCAAACAGAGCCTGACTCGACGCCTCGCGACGCCTTGCGACGCCTCGCAACGCCTCGCGACGCCAAACGCCACCTCACGCCGCCTCGCGCCGCCTCGCGCCGCCTCGCGACGCCTCGCGCCGCCTCGCGACGCCTAACCTAACCCTCACTTCTGCAAAGACGAAACGCTTCTAAACTTCTTTTTCCAGCTCAAAATATTACTAGGAATTGTGCAAAGATATTAAGAGAAAATGGAAGAATTCATACTTTTGTACAATTATCTTGCTTTCCGTGTTCTTTCTACATAAATTTGGTGGTTTTATTTGTTTTTATTGATAATGCAGATGAGTTCATATCGTGTTTTTGTGTTCTGGGCAAAACATTTCATGAACCGAATGAAATGAGTGATTAGTGGTGATCAGGATGGCGTACACTTATTATGAATTATTAGATGCTTTTACTAAAACTATTATGAGTAATTATTAGGATCATACTAGTATTATGATTTATTTAATTTTATTTCACACAAGCAATGGATAGACTGAAGACGTTTTTGATACCTTCTTCTGCACATGGTTATTATTATAAACAGTAAAGTTGAGGAAATTTGCACAAGAAAGGATGGAACTATATTTTTATAGCACTAAAATAGATTTGCTTTTGAAAATAATGACAGAGTGAATCGTTATTGTTCCAAATGGCACTTAAAAACATGTAAATGCAATATACGTGCACACAGAGTCATAGATCGTCCTAATTCTAATCTATCCAACCTGCTCGCACATTTTTTATGCAGTGATGGTGCTTTTTCAGTCTGTCCTTTTCTTTTCTTTTTTTTTCTTTAATTGACAAAGTGTCGAGATCCGGAGCACTCCTGTCTGTGCCGCTCAGCAGTCGGCCCTTAATTGAAAAGCTTTTTTCCCAGAAATCATTTCAGCAAATTTCATGAATTATTGATACGAATAAAAGACAGAGGCAAAGTGGCCCAACATGTCTGATCGTTGATACAAGCGAAGGAGAAATCACTTGGCTGCCGCTTGATATAAATGGTTTCTGCTCTCGCTGTCGAGGAGGAAAATACTTTCATTAATTAGTGCTTTTGTACAAATTTTTCACAAAGAATCAAACCATGACTTCAGACAAATGGATGTTGTTTACATACAGTATTTCAAAACATGTATAACGAACCCAAATGTGTTTTGTGTACTTCACATGTACAATTAGACGCTTATTTACATTGTCCATGAAAAGTAGAATGTGTTTACCATAAAAGAGAAGACAGCGATGAAAAACAGTTTTACTATGAAGATGCTGAAATCTTAAGCGCAATTAATGGCGGCGGAAGTGGCACAGTGGTTAGATTGCACGCCCGAAAATGCAAAGGTTGGCGGTTCAAGTAAATTAGTTCAACAAAACTTAAAACTAGTTGTTAGTTTGGTGTAGGTCGTCGGATTTCGGAAATAATCAGAATGGGTGTGGTTAATCTGTACGGACTTTAAAGGGGCACTGTGTAACCTTTCTGTTGCTTTGCTATTTACATACACTTGTTACAGTCGCCTCAGAAAGTGGTGCCATTGTTCAACGGTGAAAGCACAATTGTTCTCAGTTAAAATGAATGAAATGAATACGACACTTTGTTGAGCCGGTCTCTAACAAATAATGAATCAACATTTGTGGATTTCTAATTTGGATATTTCTTCCAAAAACAATATATCTTCCACAGAGTTACAAAGACCCCCCGCCCACCAACTGAGATATGACATAGTTATATTCTAGAATGGAAACGCAACCTATTATAATTATTACAAGCATTTGAAAACATGCAACAACTTATTTGAACCGACTTATTCATTCCCAGACAACTGTGAGGGTGGTTATTTCCCATTTGAACGTTCCAGCTTTATTCACTCTTATGTAAACAACGTGGCTAATATAAAACGCAGGCTGAAAACATATAAACATTAAACAAACGTCTCAAGCATCCTACATAAAATGTGTTGATAGGATTTAACCTGTAACACATTTTTACATTGTTTAAGTACGAAATTACCAGTTGGGGCACCGTTCCAGGGCTTTTTTTTTAAGTCGGAGGTGCGAAAAATCCCAGTTACCAGCTGCTTGGAACGCACCGTACCATTAGTCCTAATTCAGTCTTCTCTCAAAAAATGTCACTTCGTATAGCCGAAACACAATTTTTGGTGGGACAGAGAAAGTTTGCTAAGAGTATAGCTCTGTAAAGCGGCTTCCCAACTTTCCCAGCAGATCTGAAGTCCAGAGCCGGGGGAGAGCATAAAGCAGAAGTGGATTTCATAGTGTATCTGGTCGCTTTCTTCTCGCGTTGTCAATTAGAGCGAGCGTCTGAGCACCTGCATGGTCACCTCGGCTCTGCGCTCGCTGTCCCCATACTTCCTAATGAGAAGGTTTGTGTGGATAAAGGGAGGCTGGCACGTTCGATATGGCCTCTGTAGACTGTAATTAGGGTGTAGCGAGCACTGTCGACATCAAGGACTCTCCCTGCTACAGACTCCCAAGTTAACTCTGACACTATCCAAACTTATTTAACACTCCTCCAAAGGACAATTGACCAGCGGGTAATGAAGTTACATGGATGGGGCTTGCAATGGCGCTTATATTCATGGTCCCCGAATTGTTGGCGGTTCGAAACCCGCTCCGACCTGTGCAAACACGTCCTTTGTATCCTCAGGCAAGACCCCTAATGCACCTTGTTGCATGAATGTGCCGCGTGAGTGATTGATTGTGGGCGGAGGAACCGGTGGCGCAGATTGGCCACCTCTTTTCCGTTAGACTACCTTTGGGCAGTCTGTGTAATTGCTTGGACATCGGGTAGGTTCAATCATAAAAGTCGATACCTCGGTTTCGCCACTCATCCAAACGTGTTCGCTCCTAAAACTTTCGTCCAAGTGGAAGTAAGCGGAATGACTAATGACGGCAGTGCGGCGCTTCGACAGACTTGTCAAACTTGTAAACCACAAGTTTTAGGCTTTATTATGAACTGTATTACTATCAATGGATCCACAATCTGAATCTTTTTGACTAGCATCTGGTGCAGAAGGTCACCCAAAGCATACTGTATTTTTTTTACCATGGTTTAGATCCAAAGTGTGAATACTGTTGGTGCGACCTTTGGTTCTGTGAAAGAGCGTTTGTGTAATAAACCAGCTGTGTTGAGAATTTGCTGTGTTGACTGATGATATAGCAAGTACTTTTCACTTTAGGTTGCTTTAAATAATGCATTTCATATCAGACTAATTGGTCCCACTGCATTTAATATTCAATTGTTCACTGAAATGCCAAAGAGCACTGACTAATGAAGTAAGCTTGGTATTTAGGACAGTGTTGTGAAGACTTACCTGTTTATGCATTCAGTGACAGCTGAACAAAGATTCCTCCAAACTGGAAGCTTATGAAAATGCTAAATCACCCCCAAGAAATGCCATTTTGAAGTAATTTATTTTGACAGCAATGGAATAATGCCTTTTGCTTAAAGTTTCTGCACAAGTTTGTCAGACACTAAAGGTCTTTAATGCCAATAACAAGACAATTCTGCCAACGCTCAGATCTAAAGAAAGTGTATCTGCTTTAATTTTCTTGGGTAAAAGAAAGGCACAAGTTTGGAAGACGATTGGCAATTTCAACTCAAAGCATACAATTTGTTTCCTGTAGAAAATCTAATAGCCACTAACAAAAAGAAGCTAAAGGCAACATAAGTACTAAAACTCAATCAAAAAGACTCCAGTAGCTAGGTGTCTGTATTTTTTCTATTTCTTTTTTCTTTTTTTACCCTACCTTATGTAACGCTTTCCATTTAGCAAATCTTGGGACTGGCAAAGGAAGACACAGCCAAAAGTTGGAACAAATCTGAAAAAAAGTACAATGTTGATGTTTTACACACAAATGGTGCCGGTTAAATTAATTATCGCTAAACTTTTCGTCGAGATATTGTTGCTTGAACAGGACAACTTAGTGCCATTTACTTCTGGTTTTGTACACCACTGCCTTTTAATTAAAAATGGAGCCAGTGGTACAACCTTCCCAGCGAGAGATTTGTCAGTCCAATTTAAACCAAACTAGCAAATGTATGCAGACAGCGTGACCTTGAAGAATGAGAAGGCTCCCCAAAGAGAGCTTCTTAAAATTCAACATAAATATAGCTTTATGCTGCGGACATAATTAAACAAGAACTAGTTTAGACCAGACCCTAAAGATTTTGTGTCTCTCAAAAACGGGTCCTGGGACAACGCTTAGTGAGCACAATACAAAGTAGCTTCTTGAAAAGACAGCAGGAGTCCGGGCTAAAGGCAGGTTTGGAGAAGTTTGAAAGAAAATGATTGGTCATCGTTACTGCAGAGACGGGACGGGGAGGGAATAAAGTATAAAATCCCCTTCGATCTAAAAGTAGAGTCCTGAGCTTTTATAGGCGCCTTTCTCAAAGTGGCCCTTAAAATACAGCAGAGGATAAAATGGCATTTTGGGGATACAAAAAAATAGTAACGATCCAAAAAAAAAAAAAAAAAGGTTTAAAAATGTCATCAATTTATAAACTTAATAAACCAAAAGTATATCAGTCTAAGCAAAACAAACAAAACTATTGGTTAGAAGTGCTATCTAACTTGCATAGTACAGTATATGGACGTGGCCAAAACTACAAAAGTATGGGATTAAACAATGCATTTAATCATATGCGTTTTCCTTAAATAATTACAAAAATAAATTACAAAAATGTGATGTGTGATCTCGCCACAGATCTGACATGTGACTCGTTGTTTTGCCTGACTAATACGAACATTACTTTCACAGCTAATTATATAACTTTATGACAACCTTTCTTATACTCTTATACATAATTATTTTTACGCTCATGTAAAGGTTTTTAGTTTCCATGTGAATAAGTCCACAAGTGACAAAACATTATGTCAACAATTTCAAATGGTTTGGACATGTTCTTGCATTGATCTTTTACGGTTTTAATGTCATTTCTTTCCTATCACAATAAATTCCACGCTATAAATCCTTCAGATGATATGTCCATACAATTACCTTTTACTAATAAGTAATTTCCCGGATTATATTCAAAACCCCGTCGTGTAAGATTTCAGCCAAAAAATTGACTTAAATTAAAACAATGACTTCATTAAAGGTGTTTTTATAGTTCTAAGAAAAAAAACTTTAAAAAACGCTGTGTTTGCTGCGAAGGGGCTTGTCTCTCCACAGACCCGACTTGTAACTTGCATGTCCATGGGAGCAATGCAGCGTGATTTTGAACAGTACTCTTGCGGTGACTATATTTTTTTGGCTACTTTTACCCCCCTCTGCATGTTCACGCCATTAAAGAATAGTTCCCGAACAACAATAAATCCAACACTGTCTGGTCGAGACGGCCGTTAAAATTTATTGCAGGCATTATTCAAACTGCCACTTTTCCGCGCTGCAAGACCAACGTTAAGAAAGTCACACGAGGTCACCACTTGTAGGGCGAAGACAAAGTAATTATTATGATGAAGTTTGGACGAAAATGGGGTCAGCACTTTTACGTACATTGTTAGATTGCCTCTTCGACAATAGGAAATGTATGGAGTCTTGAGGGATTTTTGAACATTATACCTACATGAGAAGCAGTGGTGCTGTCCGTTGCGAGGTGGGAGTACCCGGGACCACCCCATCTGCTTTACTTCAGCAGATTATGTGATTGGAGCCTGTGCCACTGGCAGCAGCATTTGTCTTTGATTAAGTGATTCTGATTCGGTTGCCGCCAAAAACTTTCTTTTAAAAGTGCAACAAAAAAAAATGGTGCATGCGGTTAGAATAGTTTCTGAAATGGCTCAGAGGATTTAGTTCACGCTGAAAAATAATAAATATATATATATAATTATTTTTTAAATACAGAAAAAATACGGCAGCAAGTAGCTCAGATTGCACAAAAACCTGTTTTAAGGGAACCTTATTGCCTTTAAAAGACAAAAAGACTAAATGAACGCCTGTGTTTGGTTTCTAAAACTTGGTGTACATAGCAATGCCTATTTTCATTTTAATTTTAATTTTCTACTAATACCAATTTTTGTAAATTGTCCTCTTAAATGCATGCCCTTTTGTTTGATTGAATATATGTTGTTTTATTATTGCTCAGTGTTTTGTGTTGCACCTTCAGGCCGAGACAAGTTCCTATGTCTGTGAAGTTTGTTCATTGACAATGGCAATAAACCCTTTTCTGATTCTGATTCTGATTCTAGTGTCATCGCCATTTTAAGACACTTTGACAGTCCCTAAATGCACTATATAAATAAATGCATAATTAGAAGTTAGAAGCAAAATGTTTTATTATTATTTATTAACCTTTATTTAACCAGGTAAAAACCCACTGAGATCGAAACCTCTTTTTCATGGGTGACCTGGGCCAAAGTGGGACATTTGTTTACAAAATTGAACTTTTTGAACACAAAATAAAGTTAAATTTGACAAATACCACCAGATAAACAGGTTATTTACATTTAGGTCTATTATTTGGTCTATAGATTGGAACTAAAACGACTTAATTTTGCTTTTGAAACTGTCACAATTATACGTTTTTGGTTCTTACAATAATACTGTGACCTGAATAATCCCGATTATCGATTAACCGAATAATTTTGACAGCCCCACCAGTGAACGAACCTCCAAACAAAGAGGACCACTCAGCCCTGCCATACAGTCCACAGTGATGGGTGAGTCTAGGATACTCAGTGTTGAGAGACTGAAGACATTTAGCTGTTGCATTAACATAAAGAACATCACCATAATCCAACAAAGGTAAAAGGTAGCAGGGCTTGAAAATAAACTTTTTCTCCTCAAGTTCTAACAAAAATAAAAAAAACCTTCTGTAACAACAATGTCTAAATGCATTCAGAACAGTCCACGTTTTTTTTTTTTCTTCACCTCATCTGCCTCCATGCATCACTGAGGGGGGAGCTTGAATCAGAATAGTCTCCGCCCCCTGTGAAGATGGCTGATTGCTAGAACAAGCCAACGCTCGAGTGGACACCAGCACGTTCTGTTCAACCAGAGCCAGCTGCAGCACTTCACACCCCTCATACTGAGCTCGGAAACTACACGACAAACAAGCCAGGCTTATTCAGAACACGGCGCGGGACTCAACGGTAAAAAAATTATACACATTTAGTTACGAAATTACAATGAATAAGTTTGAGCTTTTTCTCATAGATCAATGATGTCATCCGAATCCGTTATTCGCAATTATCCTAACATTTAAAGCGCATAAACACTGAGAGCGGTGTGAGAATGAGACTTAGAAGAGCGCTAACCAGGACGTAAAGACTCTTGTCCTGAGGGTTGTTACTCACCTCAAACTGCCCTGACACAGGATTTGTTGACCCTATACCTGTGTCACCGAGACGTTTGAGTCATTCTATTCATTTATGTATTTTAAGAGCTTGAATTACCCCTTGGAGATAAATAAAGTTATATTGATTGAAATGGAGATTCTTGAGTCTTGACAAGTTTTCAATGCGTTGGTCGGACAGTTATTCACTCTCCACAACTGGTGCTACTTCTGCGTCTTCTCACTTACTAAAACACCTTTGTACCCAGGCAAAGTAGGTGAAATGTCTTGCCCAAGGACACACGGCACATGGTCAGAATAGGGATTAAAGTTGAACGGCCAAACGTCTGGTTATAAGGCACCGTCTGAGGAACTAAATAGCATGAAATTGGAGTTGAATTTTACAGAATTAAGTGGGGCTAATTAGTCTTTCTATTATTATATAAAAGAGTGTACACAGCTTGACTCAATTAACCAAATGTTATATTATAGCTGAAGGTGTAATATAAAATTGTCATTCTTTCGTGGTTAATTGAAAAAAATATATTTCCATCAACAAAAGCGTGTTCATAACCATTCACCATAAAGCTATAGTCCATGATTGGATGGACAAGGACAGCAGCAAGGCATGTTTTTTAATTGGATTCTGAGAAAAAGTTTTGTTTAAAAAAAACACAGCCGAAAAGATACTAAGACTGGAATTGGTTTAACGTTGAATGTCTTTGCACTATCATTATCTTTTTCTTGGGTGTATAGAAAATATGTCCATACAATCTATTAAATATATCGGGCTGCGGAT
The DNA here is from genome assembly GCA_015082035.1 of Chaenogobius annularis. Taxonomy (NCBI): domain Eukaryota; kingdom Metazoa; phylum Chordata; class Actinopteri; order Gobiiformes; family Gobiidae; genus Chaenogobius; species Chaenogobius annularis. The sequence goes on from BJKM01000627.1 coordinate 263,849, forward strand.
GAAACTAAATAGGTCTATTCAAAATATGTTTGTATTTAACGTGTATGTATAATCTATGGGAGAGGAAAGAGGTTTTTTTGAGGATCAGGGCCCAACATTCAAACTCAATTGGCTTTTTTGTTTTGCTTAAATTTACCAAGCAAGTCATATAGCATTCACATTTCAGCTTTATATATGAAATAATATTCAAGCAATCCAGAGTTTACTTTTTTAACACCAGTTGCTTTAAGATAGTGAACCAATCCAATGTTATTTATTTTTTTGTAATGAATATACAAGGTCACACATATTTCTTACTTATGACGCCCAAAGTTCTGAATAGTAAAAATCGATAACAAGAACATAGTGAAATTCTGAAAGCATGCGATTGTAACCATGGGCTAATTTTTATGATTGTCCCTTATTCACTTTCACAAAGTGTACATGGATTTTGGAGATACGGTGGGTGAAGTGCCTTACCCAAGGTCACAACAACATTTTGCCCTACAGCCCATCCTGATTTGCTGTTACTGTTTGGATCTTTCTGCATTATTTGTTGCTTAAAGGACAAATATGATGCATTATTTGTATTATCAGCCTTTAAGCATGCTCTTGAGTACCTTTTGGTTTGGCATCTCATGTTTTAGAATTTAAACAAAATTGTTTACAACAAACAAAATTACATTTGGATCTCTGCTGTTTCCCCCGGAACTAACAGAGTATCTACCGGCTGCAGAGTGAAATACACAGTTTAATATAAACCTTTCAGCGCATGACAAGCTGCCCTCTCACTTCCTGGTCTCGGAACGCAGTTGTCCTGATCATGATTAGATGGGAGAAATTCAAAGACCGAGTCTGGTGAGGATTTATGGACTTAAAAAACAACAGAGAAGATTTTCAGAGCCACGTCACCGATCTAGAAAATGTCAGTTATCGAGGAGATTCAGAACTGAGTGTTTCTGATGCTCTGAGGGGACAGGACTTTCTAACCAGGATTCATCAAACTAGTGTGAATGAAGCTAATTGCTACTGCAGGTATGTTTTTGATGAGGGAACATGTTTAAAAGTAAAAAAAATATAAATATAAAACGTCAATTTATCATAATATGTGTCCTTAAATATCCTTTAAATTTATATTGTATTATTGCTCTGTGATGCGTCCTGAAAAGTGCAATGTAAATCAAATGTATTATTATTGATATCATTAACCAACCAGTTTCAACTCTGCTTATCTTCCGAGATCAGAATGTGGTATGATTAAAAATAATTGTTTGGAAGAATAACCTTTAAAAAAAAATGCCTACATTTAACAAGAACCAGGCGTACCAAAGGTTTTTATTTATTTATCCCCCAAATGGAACTGCCTACCGCTGGAACCAGATCATTTTTGTTTCAGGCATTTTATAAATAAACAATAATAATACCTTATGGATGTTTGGTCTCCCATAGATCTGTACTGGGCATTGAAGACTTCTGTAGCTCCAGGCGCTTACATACATCCTGACCTAAGCATGTTGAAGTAGGAGGAAAAGCATCAATGCATTATCGGATGGAGGATTAAAGGGCCTTATGTTCCACTAATATCACAGCATCTTCTCGCATGTTCGACTTGCAGTGGTTCAAAGACACAAGCCCAGTGCCTTTTTAATGCAGATAGAAGTGTGTTTGTTGTGGGGTTTCTCTTCTTTTACGTTTGACCCATTTAAATATACAAGGTTCACCGTTTCAAAGGGTGTTTCCTAAATGACCCAGACACAATGGTGGAAGAAGTATTTGCACAGATAAAGGTATAAAAGATGTTGTGATGTTAAAGTGTTGTATAAAAATACAATTTAAGTTAAACACAAAATAAAACTGTTAAAATATAGTAAATAAAAGTATGATTCTTCTGTAACATGACCTGCTTGTCTTCTCTGAGATAAGATAAAGGCCATACTGTGGAACATTCTGGCAACCTATATTATGTTCACATTATCTCTTTTGATGTTATCACAATTACAAAATAAAACCAATAAAAGTAGTATTTACATACATGCATTTAGTAATTTTGTTCTCAAACTGGTTATATTAATTTGGGTTGCCAGATCATGAGGAAAACTGGTTTGCAATAATAAACTTTACAAGGATCTCTTTGAAGATGTGTCTAATCTAATAAGTACAATTGTAATGTCATTTTTAAACCAGTAGGTGTATGTTGCAGCCATTTCTTTATATCTAAGAATAAATTACTTAAATGTAAGTCATTATATATGTTAGGTTTATGCACCTTTTCCCCTATTCTTGCATTCATATTTTTCCCGTTCTGTTCTTAGATTAGTTCTTTATGTTTATTCCTGTTTTTTGGTAATAGTATTTTTGTAGGTATTGTTTGTAAGCGTTCTTTTTCCACAGTTTTTTTACAGGTTGGCTCGCGGCTTCGTTTTTGCGCGCCCAGGAGCCTTTAAATGGAGCGCCCGGCTGCGTGCTCGCTCTCTCTCGCTGCTCGGCGTCCCATTCATCGCTCCGTACCGCTGCTCCCTGCAGCCTTGCCTGGTTTTGTAGCTTTTTGTTAGCTTTAGCACTTTTGTTTGGCCTGGTGGGACCGGTGGTCATATTTTCGTTTTCCACCGGGCCAACGAGTTTGGCTGGCCAAACCAGGTCCATCTTTCAGTTGTTACTTTGTTCTGTAAGGGTTTCTTCTGTCTTTAAAACGTCCTGACTCCAGCAAAGAAATTAAATGTTTGAACTCTTACATTTGGTCTCCCGTGTCCTTTATCAGTATGTTTGCCTTATTTTAGGTCACAACAATATATAAATAATATTACAAAAAAAACTTGCTGATGGTATCAAACCCGACAATCGTTGTTTCACTTTCTGTGATGTATTGCAGTATTTTCGAACTTGCGCTTACGTTTCATCAGACACACCCTGTTGACATTGTGAACCAGTCGGCCTTCACTCAGTCTGAGGTTATCTCAAAAGTGGATTCATGTTGCAGCAGACGCGTCGAGGAGGTGAAGCCACGACCCCGAGGTCACAGACTGCAGCACATTTTGGCAGAGAGACGAGTGGAAGAACAAATACAGAAGGTGAGAGGCTGTCAGCGGTGTCACAGTGTGTGCCTGTTATGTTGTGGTGTTCACACTTGTGCACATTCTGTAACACATGCAAATTGGCTAAAACCTGAAACTAAAAATGGAGTGGGATTAAACCAGGACAGGACCTAGCCAAGTTTTCTAGGACTTAATATATGTTTAATATTTTACCGTCAAAGTTAATAAACTCTTTTACTTTTTTGTTTGTTACCCAGCATGAACGACTACATTCATTTGAATAATTAGTATTCACGCAGAACGGTTGACTGTTCCAAATGTTGTTCTTTTTCACCATTTAAATGTCATATCATCCATAACTTTATATGGGCTAGTGGCTAAGTGCTATACAAATAAAGATTATAATTGTTGTTATTGTTATCATTAAAAGCCTGTACCCAAATATAAATGAAGCTGTGCATTCTCTAATCATATACTGATACAGTTTGTGTCAACATTGTGGACAAAAGCGACGGATGCTACTGCACCTTTCTTTGATAAGAGCCCGTTGAAAACAAAACCTTTTACTACATTCTCCAGGGATCTATTTATCTATATATACCATGACAGCAAAAATATATGACGACTTAACGTAAATTATGGTTTGTCTTTTTCCCATTGTTCTTGGATCTATGTCATTTTGGATTCAATGGAGAACTAGCTCTTGAATAAGCAGGGCAAAGCTCTTGTGATGCATTTAATAATGTATTTTTCAAGTGCCAGACCATTCAATTGGCAGAACAAATATGTAAATCTGTCAATTAAAATGCTATTGCGATAATAAGTGACAAAAGAGAAATCCACCCGTGTAATTCCTTTTACCAGACCAAAATGCATAGTATCAAATGTTCAAAGCGGGCATAATCTTCTATCTTGTGAATCCGAGGTGAAACAGTCCTAGTTGGTGGATGAGGAAACCCATAGCCAGCACTATGCTAAACCTGGCTTCTCTACATAATTGGAAATCTTCTTATACCATTATTTGTCATTGCCATTCAAGAACAAATTGGGCGCTTGATTAGTGGAATAGACTTGGAATCCTTAAGTAGCTGGCGGTGTATCCTGGGAACACATATTCACATAAAGTTTGGAAAGCTGGAAACTTTGAAGTCTAGTCTCTGAAGACACATTACAGAGCGTTTATTATCAATGGTGGTTAAACTGTAGAATGGGACAAACGGCGGTATACTGGGTTCTTATGGTGGTTTTATTGTTTTGAATCAATTTTTTTCCTGGTCTATGCAAAGTTTACATTAGGTTTGCCCTTTAATACTGATTTATACTTTGATAAGTGTTGTTATAGTGGACATGTAAAACCTTTTGGCCACAAGCCATCACATATGTAGTTTAGTTGTCTTTATTTGAATGCAGAAGTGATTTCACCGTAGAAAGCAGCAGATTTTCATTTACTTGTTTTAATTACCTAGGATCTGATTTGTTTGAATAATCGCAAATATAAACTTTCAGAGCTCTCAAACGTAGTGGAAACGTGTTTTTGGTTCAGCATCACATGACACAATCAATCTGTTCTTCCCTTCATTCATTCATTCATTCAAGCTTCGAATAAAGGACAATACAGGTTTATTCAAACTTGAACAAACGAATCGGTCAAGATATAGCTCTGAGTGAGTTTTTGATGAGGGAAAGCCAGGTTTAAAAGTCAGAAATGTTGTTTTTGTGTAATATAACTGTTTTTACAGGGTATGTACTCATTTAGACCTGGTTGGTCATAGTTTACGCCTTGATTAGTCCTAAATTGAGCACAACCTGATTTAGTGCTGATTTTGTTCAGTCTTATCTTTTTCTATGTTTTAAAAAGAATAAACATAAAATGGAGAACAATACCGAACACAACACGACCAGAGAGTGACAATCAAAGTAGACATCAACTAAACATCAAAAGAAACCAAATCACGGCATATTTAAATTTAAATAAAACTCAAATGATGTCAAATTTGTCCATTTCTAAATTAAGTCCAAATTTATTATGTCAGTCCAGTCCTTGATCGTAGGTGAGGTTTGTGTCATCAATTTTGTTGTGACTGCTTTTTTTTTCCTGCCACCAAAAGTACGTTCCAAAGGTATCCATCTATTGTGTCCATGGCAGGAGTTTTGAGTCCCAAGTACGTGGATGGCAATGTCAAAAACAGCCTGCAGCGCCTTGTTGATTTCAGTCCAATATTTATACGCAACAAGACAGACTGCTTTTTTTTACCAAAAGTACGTTCCAAAGGTATCCATCTATTGTGTCCATGGCAGGAGTTTTGAGGCCCAAGTTCATGGGATGGCAATGTCAAAAACAGCCTGCAGCGCCTTGTTGATTTCAGTAATTTCAGTCCAATATTTATGAGCAACAAGACAGTCCCAAAACACATGATAGTGGTTTGCCTCCTGGTTGTTCAGTCTTATCTTATTGGGCAGGATATAGTATTAGTTGTTTTATTCCTACAACTAGTACCATTCATTCTACTTCTACTCGCACCACCGATACTGCTACCACACCGACACATACAGGGTTTCTCTCTGAAACAACTTCTCGAAGCACATCTCATTAATCATTGCCACTGGAGGATGTGACAGCGGCCAAGAAGGGTCCATGACAGGGGCTCACCTTTCGCTCCAGTCTGCCTCTCGAAATAAAAATATTCACCTAATCTAACACCATGTCTGCAGCCATCTTATACCCACCGCTCTGGCCAGGCTATTACTGCAACACTTCCATACAAGGGGTCGACTAAAAAGTGGATTTACTTACAACTTTGTTCAAAAGCTTGGACAGAGTTTTAACTGTATACCAAGCAAGTGTAATTTGCCACAATAATTTAAACATTCACACAATACAATCACAAGGGGGAGACGTGTTTTTGTCTTGCCACAGGACTAGTATTTGCCTCAACTTGCAGTTACAAAACCACTTTTTCTTTTTTTTTGAGCCACATGATGCATATATTAGTATGAAAAAACATGAACAGCAGAAGTTACTTAAATTTGTTAATCGAAAAGTCTCCCAAGTGATTCTCCAACATTACTGGCATCACCACGCATTCCATTCCGAGCCAATAATTATTATATATAGTATGTGGGCACCGGGCCACTTCCAATGGAGGGCACATATTTAATGCTCATATATTCGGAAATGTGAGTGATAAAACATGCTTGGGATTCCCTGTGCAGTTAATTAAAACAGCTATTGATTCTTTAATCATTATTATCTCGCCCATTATTACAGCAATTAAATCATGGATTAAGATAGAACATGTGATATGGATTGGAGGTCGTGTGGTTTAGCTCTAAGCGTAATTGTGTTTGTGTATCATTTGATCTATTGCATTTGCTGATGAACATAGAAGGGTGCTGCCATAATAACGGTTTTATATACTCTCACAGAATTAGAAACAGATACATTTGCACTTATTGTGGTGACAACCTAATTTTTAATATCTTGAAGCTAATTAATACGTTAATAGCATTGAAGAAATTGAGATCAGCGTTATATCGTCAGTTATTAAAATATACTGGACAAATATGTAAAAGAATAAAAATTAAAAAATCTATTTGAATCATTTTTGAAGCGTATGTTTTTCCTACATCAAAGCTGACAAAATTAAAAATGCACTTACAACGAAATATTACTTCACGTTTCCTTCATGAAACCACTTTTACTCCACACATTGTATTGTAAAAATCTATTTAAAAAAAAACAAAAAACTGAATGCCATTGCCCTGTACATTTTCAAAAGCTATTTGTTGGAAGATAATCATAAGGAAGCAGTTATGTGTCCCAGACAGTGGTTTGTCTGTCATGTTTCAACATCAGTGTGAGTTTTGGTCTGTTTACAGTTGCAAAATACAGAAGAAAAAATGCGTCTGAATATTTGAACACACACAGGCAGTTACAAAAACAAATTTCTGTTCATTGCAAGAAAGATTTGTTACGTGTTTGTTGAAAAAAAGCCGTTCAAGGCATTAGAATAAAAACGTCAGTGCTGGCAACATAGTCTGCAGTCAACCTTATGCTTTTCTCGCTCAAAAACTGCATTTTGTGTTTGTGTTACAGCTAAAACTTGGATTTGTTGCTTGAGTTGTCAATGTCAGCATTTATTTTCATTTCAACTGTGTAAAGTGAAGCTCAAAGGCCCAGGCCGTTTTACCGGGGGGCCGCAGTAGTTTGGGGCTCAGTTCACCGTGTTTTCCTCAATACAAATCAGAGCACACTTCTCCAAAGGGACTTGCCCGCTGGTCTATTCTTCCATAAACATCCACATCAGCAGTATGAGCAAGTCCAACTCCCACAATGCACCGCTTGCTCTCTTCAAGATGCAAGGGGTGAACGAATCCAGGGCAGCCAGGTTGTAGAAATCGGTCTATTTTATTTTGTTCACATATCGGACAGGGAATTGCAAAATAGCCACCAATCTGAACCAAATACCATAAAAAAAAGTTGGGGTACCTTGCAAGACGTAAATAAAAGCATGCATTGATTCATAAAAAAGGCCCTGAAACATTTCATACACAAGCACCAGCATGACATAACTATATTATTCACGCAAAAAAAACCAAAAATAAACTTTTGAAGCATTGTTTGTATCGTTATTGGCCATTAAACATGCTTCTTTCATTTGCTTTGGGATCTCATGTTCAAGAAATTAAATTCGTCTCTAAAATACACATCTGCACTTCATACGAATTTGGTGGTAGCACGCCATCTACTGGCAACAGTGGGTATTCCCATAAAAAAAAATAAAAAAAATAAAGTACTATCAATTTTAACAGCGTAACCAGCATACTAATGTCATATAGTGAGTGCTCAGAATTACAATTTCGGGGCAATTGAAACAGTATACTTTGTGGGGTTTAGAGGAAGAAGACCTCGTAAACAGAATATGTTATTAATGAGTATGTTATTAATGAGGGAACAACATTATAACATGGTTAAAACCTTAAAAACGTAAATTTACATAACGTGTTCTTTCAAATGTCCTTCCTTTCATCATCACAGAATTATATTTAGAAACCATTTCCTGGCCTTTCTGTGGATTTTTCATGTGTTCCTGAGTCTGTGTGGGTTTCCTCAGGTATTCTGGTGTACGGCTGTGCAAGTAATAGAATTTCTAGGTTTATTCATTTCTAATAGTAAATGATAAACGTAGGTTTATTAATTGAGAGGTCTACAGCTACTCCTGTCAATGAAAGCATGGAGCAGAAATCAGACTTCATATTAACCACTATTTTGGTTGCTCCGATCAACCTAAAAATGCCCAATCAACATCAAGATTTGAAGATGGGTCAGACGCTGCATTGTGGGAAACATGCAGAGATCAAATTAACGTAAAGGGACAATTAAGGCTAACATTGAAAACTATATCTTGACTTATACATCTGACCACAAAAACATCAAGATCCATTTATTCATTGGGTGCTGTTCACACCAGGTAGTGTAAAAGCTGTTAGGTCCACACAGGGTTAAAACATATTTTATTCTCTTTTGTAGACTTCTTTCACAGGGCTGTATAGGGTCAAGGTGTCAACCTCCGTCAAGAAAAAAGAACAAACCCGTGGGCTACAATGTAAGTATCTCACCAAAGCCTTCTTTACACAGCAGGGTGACGTTATAGACAAGAGAGTTGGTACTTTATGGTCAAGGTTGGGCAGATAAGGTTGATACACAAAGCCATTTTTAATTGATTGAGCACAGCATTTGTAGTTCTGATTATGAGCAATGATTTTAATTAAGCAGGAAAACATATCTTGCAGTAATAAAATGGCAGGACAAGAGCCGTCTCTACTGTCTGAGGTGGCTGAGGTCCTTTCACATCTGCAGGACAATGCACTGGATGCTCTACAAGTCGATGGTGGCCGGTGCCATTATGTGCACTGTGGTGTGCTGCGCGTGAGGGACACTAATAGACTCAATAAGATCCTCAAGAAGACCAGACATGATGAAGGGGAGGAAATGGACAGACCATTACTGCCACAGGAAATCATTTCTGTCTGGCGCAATCAAACAGCTGAACTCTGTGCTGTAAAATCCTCATTGTGCAATATTCAGTTCACTTGTAAATCTGTACACGATTAGTTAAATATTATTAAAATTGTGGTTTATAACAGGGGTTCAGTTGATAAAACATATATATATTGTATTTTATTCTATGAACTGATCGTTAATTTTAGTTTCTTATTTTAAACATAGCATTAACTGTCCTCGTGGGGAAATTTGTCTTCTTCAGTTGACCCCTTCGTCAATGTTGCTGGGGGACTCTGTCAGGAGCAGTGGTCGCTGCAGTCCAGTGCCCGGGATCCATCTCCAGATCTTGAGCTCTGTCAGGACCTATTGTGCATGTTTGGGGTTGGGAGTTTATTCTTATATTCTTGATATATATTCTTCTGCTGGTCGGTTGTATGTCTGTACAGAAAAGACTTTCCCTTTGGGGATGAATAAAACTCATTCGGATTCTGATCTACTGGGTAGTGAGCAACTTTGGGGAAAGTTTTGAGAAGTTAGTGTTTTGTCCGCACGTACACTTTCGGTAAAAATTCCACGTAAAGTTTTATAGATGAGACCCCTGGCCAACATCTTCTCCACACGTCTCCTCACACGCGACTCCAACATCCTGCAGGACCCGACACACCCTGGGAACTGCCTCTTCTCCACACTTCCCTCGGGACGACACAAACAAAAAGACTGCAACAACTTCTATCCATAAGCACTGGCTGCATGCCACAGGCACAAAGGCCTGAAGGGACAGTCAAATTCAATAAAAGAATGGTCCATGGTCCAAAAGCAGATGGGTCGATTCGTAGAACACACGGTAGATTTGGGCTTACGGACTGCTCTTGTTTCTACATCTTACATTCTTTACTTTATCACGCTTGTCTGCTTCTCCATACCTATTGCATTTTTCCCTCTAATCCACTTAGGATCTGGAGTCAGAGGTGATCGAAAAATACATAACGGCAAAATAAAATAATGAAAAAGCCCTGATCATTTATTCATGCGCACAATCTATCCACAGTTGTACCAAACAAAACAAAAGTGAGACCCGGAGCACGAGCACAAAGGTTATTAGTGGCGAAGAAAAGTCTACCCCTTAGGCAGAGTGCAAACAAGAGCCTTTAATAATAAATGACAACGAGGCACATGTCAAGTCAATTTATTCTTTTGAACAGTCAGCGGCGGAATTTCTCTGTCTGCCAAATTCGGCACATTGAACACAGAGAAGTCATAGGATTTAAGGGAGAAAATACTGTTTGTGGAGATAGCATTACGTGCACGACATCTATCCTTGTTGTAAATCCCAGCTGCCACAAACCTTGAGGCGGCGTGTCACTATCTCGCCATTATTCCAGTCATTTGTGTGCAGCGTTTGCCAAGTCCCTGCAGTTAGACTTCAGATGTTGTTTAGATTTTTGCCACTCTGCCGCCAGTAGCAAGCGGTGAAGTACATTAAGGGAAACTGTACATGATTCAAATAACTTAATGGCATATTTTAATCTAGTTTCTTCGGGTCATGGACATGAACTGGTGGATAAAATGTAAATTGCCGCTTGTAACTGATGGGAGAGTCTGCGTCAGGCCTAACTGCTGTCCATAATGTAGACTGTTCATAAAAGTGGACTAAGGTAACCCGCTAGCTGCACAAATTTGCCCCTTCAAGTCTGGCTTCCATTCACTTTCTACTGAAACATCTGCTCATCTTTCTCTGTAACTGCTGCTGTCAGACTCAACACTCTGGCCTTAAAATATGTGTTTTAAAAAGCTCTACATAATCATGCTGTGTTTATTTTGCTATTGTCTTGTTGGAAATCAAGATATGAACAATAATAAATGACCAATGACCAGGTGCTTGCTTTCCCCAAGGGTCGCTCACGTTAGCAACAGGTTTGACTGAAATGCAATGGGTGGAGTCAAACAGTATGACGACCCTAGATCCTGTTCTAGTCAAATGCTTGTCCACATGGAAACAGTTCGAATCAGATTCAAATATTCATCATGACGTTACACCTTTTCCCCACTGCTTTCGGCAGGAGCCTGTCCGGATTGATATTGTGTAGAACTTAATTCAGAGAGATACACACAGATGTCTCCGGTCATACGGGTACTTTTGGACTGGCTCTACGGCGACGCCCCCTTCTGGGTGAAAACAAACAGTGCTAACAGAACGGCGGGAGATACAAATTGTTAAAATGTAATCGTTTTGCTGCAAAATACAAAAAAATATTGATACTGGCGACACAGCAGCCATGGACAGAGAAGTTAGTGAATATTTGAATTAAATCCCGATATCTAAACAAGATCGTTATATGAAAAAACTGCATTTTCCCCTCACTTCTGCTGCTGAAGCTTGGCGAAAGTCACAGTGTCCTTTAGTGGCCACTACAGGCAGCTGGGTAGTACTGCGCGGGAAGCATGATTCTTAATTTCCTGCAGCGGCTCAGTCTGTGACCGTGTTCAGAGGCAGCGTCTTTTATTGGCCCGCGCTCTGAGGACCACACAGCCTCAAACCCACGGATCTATGCTCAAACCGCGCTGAATAAACCTTTGTGGGAATTAAGGATGTTTGCTGGTTTTGCCCTAACTGAGCATGTGCGAGGAGAAGCGAAGCAACAGCAGCGCCATGTTTCAACAAGCTGACTTAAAAACTATCTTTTAGAGACAAGTATTTGTTTGTAGCTAAAGCCCTGTTCACTATTCTAATGATTAAACCTTAGTTAGAAATACATGTTCATTTAACAACATAGAGTGCTAGTTTGTGTAATGAATTGATCGATGAAGTCAGTTTATTTAATCCAATCAGCGTCTACCTCATGTATGGAAGTTTAGTTCAGTAGGATAGTCCTTCTCGTGGGAGGCCAGAATTCAAATTTTGCATTTTAGATTTTTTTTTCACTTTTGTGTCATCCACTAAATAAATAGTCTGCTTACCCATCCATAAAAGTCTCCGCACGCTACTGTCGTTTAGCTTACCACCTACAAAAAGATTTGGCTTTCCGAGCACCACCAGATCTAAATCAGGTCTATAAAGAGAGTATTCCAGGTCTAAATTAGGGCTAAAGTTAGGAGGAATACACCATTGCAACAGTAGTTTTAACTAAGAAATAACTCAAGGAAGGTCAACAATGTAAAGAAAATGCACTCTGGGTGAGTTTTCTCCTTTTATTCCATCAACTTAAAACATGCGCAGTCGGCATCTTCCAACTAATCCTGTTTATTGGATCAGAAAAAGGTTTATTGCCATTGTCAGTGAAGAAAAACCAAAATTTCACAAACTACAAAATTGCTCCGGCGATAAGGTGCAACATGAAACAGCGTGTGAACATATGAACCTAGCTCAAGATCTAGAGAGGTTTATTAATGAGGAGAATAATATCCAACCTTCCAAGGCTAAAACAACTCTACATCTATCTGACACATGTAAAAAAATAACTAATTTTCAAGGACCAGCGTGTCTAAATTTGCAATTATAATAGAACAGAATAGGCTGCTCAAAAAAATGACCCTTTTTAATATTAACTTTTGTATTACCTGGTGGCCTCATTATTCTCACTAATTCCTACACAGGTTTGGAGCACTGAATGTAGTCAAGCCGTAAACACACAATCGCTTTGCTGGTGAAAAAGCTGCAAATGAGAGCCAAGATATTTGTATTAAAAACAAAAATCATAAAAATTCAACTGCCATATCGCCATAAATACCTCGGACAGGTCGATTCAAATGGCGGGTCAGGGACTTGATATGTCCCAGACAATCTGCGCAGTCCAGAAAAATTTATAATTTTTTTTTTTATTTGACTCATGACTCTGGTTTATTCAGTCTTGTTTACGCATGCCTTAATTTTATCATAGTTTATATTTTACTGTTATTATTCACAGTTTAATTATGCGCTACATCGCTGAAGCAAATTCCTGTTCGTGAATGTTGTTCACTTACAAGGCCAATAGACGTATTTCCTGACTCTGGGTTTGGACCATTTTACCGTAAACACCGGCTGTATTGTTGAACTTTATGCTTGCTATGTGCAGGGATAAAGGTTTCAAACTGGTGCGGGAAAAAACGGCCCATAGAGAGACCATAGTCATGTAATCTGGACCACGAGAAAATATAATTGCATGATCTTGACCAAGACAATGTTGAAAATAGTGTGAGAGAGAATGAAAAGCTCGAAAGGGAGGTGATTGGTGGAGGGACAAAGATAGTAGGCTGTAATTGGCTGACAATATTGGAAATGGGTTTGGAAAGTACAGTCACCAACATGAAGTTTGGCAAAGACATATTTCTAGTGTCATCTTTATATCAGTCCCACATTAAAAGTATATTTGACTGTGCAAGTATGCATTTAATATGTTCCACTATCTGGACCCAAGTCTCTGCAGCCATCTCCAAAAGAATGTAAGCGATCAAATCTGTATGTCCTTATTGCATTTGAAGACAAGGTGACCTGTTTGACTTATAGGATGTTTGCTCAGCACTAAAAATATGAAATGCAATATACTTGTTCCAATATTACTATAAGAGATAAGGTGAGTGAATGTACTAAACTTCAGTTTGATCTTAAGATTGTAGACCTGTTGTAAAACAAGAGCAGAAGATCAAGTGACTTTTGAAATCGTTAAATATCCAAAATGTATTGAAAATAATTTGCATTCTAAACTAAAGAAATATTTGGGCTCGTATATGAGTTTTACAAGGTCCCTTAAGCTATAATGCAAACCTCAAACTATGATTTAGTTCCCATTCAGACTGGGTAGAAAAGTGTGTTGTTTCCTCTCATTACAAGGAACAAATCTCGGGAAGTGTATCTAGTGCGACTAAGTATCCAAGTGCACTGGAGCGGTGCCAAGAGCAAGGGGCACTAAAGAGAAGGAGGAATAAAATTGAAGCAATAAATATTCAAAAAATTGCCAAGTAGAGGTACACCAGAACAGGAAGTCCATAGTTTGGCATTTAGACTATACATTATGCATTAGCAGATCGAACCGCCAACCTTAGATCCAAAAGCAGCTTCAAACCTCTTTCAAGCGTCTCCCTGCTTAAAAAAAAAAAAACAGTGCTTCATTTTCAAATCAGCCGTTCCCGGAAAACAAAAAGTATCTTTGGGATCAGGTCAAAACTTTACACACAATATATCAGCATAAAGGCTCTCAGAGATGCCAAAATACAATGTAACCGCCCAATTTTTAACTATATAAAGGATATCATATTTTATGCATGTGTCGGACTGGGATATTCACACAGGATGCCCTTCCACGCATGTTTGTTTAAAGCATACATGTCTGTGTTTATATTAAAGACCTTCGCCACAAGAATATCTAATACAGTTACCGGTTCAGGGAAAACAGTTGCTGAAACGCACCGTGATGATTGCCGGATCCTGTTCTGGTTTGTTACTCAAATCAAGCCCTACACCAATCAGTTCAGTTCAGTATATTCTAGCTTCTCAGGCCAGAGCCATCAGACTGAACTGTGTACTTATGACTTCCTTTAAATCAAAATGTGTTCAGAAACGTTTTTATTTTACCAACAGAAAGCATCTAAGGTTCAGTCACCACTGGAGGAGCAGAACTGAAACCTTTTCTACCTTATTATATTGTACACTGTGAACTGTGAATGGATCAGTAAGTTTGTCTAAGTGCAGTTCATATTCCCTATGTAAAGTCCAAATATGTCATTATATAAAGGCAAACTAATCTTCCACCATCATTTTATCCACTCTGGTATAAAAATACTCTCTTTGTAATCCATCCTTTTTCCAGTAGTTTTGTCTCATTAGCCTCCTCCTAGCTTGTTCTCTAAAGTCATCACCTGTGGTGCGTGTCTGCTGGGTCCGTGACAATCGGGTCTTTGTGTCAGTCTGTGGGCGAGTGTTCTCCCTGCGGCCTGCTCCGAATCACTCTGAATGGGGCAGTCAATTACGACGCCATCCAAAAAGGCCCACAATCTCTACACTGTATTATTATCAGGCACCATCGGGAGCTTTAATTGCGCTCATAGGGGCAGGGCCGATGGTCTTGCCAAGCTTTTGAAGATTTGCTCAAACAATGGATTTTTAATGAACGTGCAATGCAGTTTAGCTCGTAATGGTGGAATAATGGTGGAAGCAGAAACAGCTCAATCTCATCTGAGTAACTGTAGTTAAGGGGGTGTACAATTACTGTCTGTTATGCATAGGGTAAATTAACCTATTCAAATGAGAAAATAAACACAATGATTCAGTAGTTTTCCTTAGAACAAATGTAATGTGTAAAACGGGGAGGATTTTTGTCAACATGGCAGTCGCTGACAAAGTGGCCCGTCCAGCTTTGTCTTTTCTAACCCGAAGGAGATGATGATATGTTGAGAATGAAATTGTTATCTTATTTTAATTACTTTTTAAATTACTTTTTACATTTATTATCTAGCTCTGGATACCATTCAAATGTGGTGGTGTGCTTTTTCCTTGTTCTTATTTTGTTTACAATATTTTTTCTTAACGTAGACGTATTATGCAAAACAGACTATAGGGAGCTTATAACCATGATATAGTTGTTTTCCCTTCCCTGACCCTTAAAAAAAGGACTTCATCTTAGGTAAATTAACGGTATATGAATAGCTGAGCTGTCAGTACAAGCAAAACATTATATATAAATAAATGTCTTTCCAGCTTTGTAATCAGCATCCATTATGAATTGTGCTCATCAGGAAATCGCAGCAGTAACGCTTTAATTCAAAGCAGCAAACAAATCTGACATTTGAAAATCAGCAAATTAGCATTAAACAATAAGAATAATCACAGATTATCAAGGACCCCTCAGGGTCTTGTTTGTGGATATACAGTTCTGTAATGTCATTTGGCTGGGACAACACAGTCACTGTAAGTGGACAACAACTAATCTAAATAAGGCGAAAAACAACCTTTTATGACACGTCATTGTACACCGTATTGTCACTTCCTCCATTAGTAAAGTTACAAAGTGCATCTTTAACTTTGGACATTTAATTACATATAGAAATACATATAGAAATAACATTCTAGTGTTACATAAGTTACACTAGATTTCCCAATCATAGGGTTCACAACAAAATCCAAAAGGAGTTTATCGTAGTTGGTTGGTGAACAATAATTTGATATTTTCTCATTTGAATGTAATTTTTGTTGCAAATCAACCTTAATGCGATATTTCAATGACGTGTGTTTTTCATCACTTAACACCAAGAACACCAATTCTGGCATTTGCGCTATTGTGTGAAAACCAATTTGATGTTTCAATTCCACATCTGTGAAACAAAACATCATTTGAAAAGAATATGCCAACGACATCCGCCAAAACAAAGCAGGTCCATATGTGCGGATCAGTCAAACAGTGATTTCACAGCTGCTGGTAACGGTTCTCCCACTATCCCGTTAAGCGCCGCATCTGCTCGCGCTTAAAATGACCAATAATTAAGTAAACACAATGTCCAATTAATGGTTTCCCACTGTAATGATTAGGTACGTCATGTTGTAAGGACAGCAACAGTAATTCATTTTTAGCTAAGCAGACAAACTCAAATTAATCACAAAAAAACGATTTAAAGTGAACAAAACTGCAAAATTCAAGAGAAACTGAAGGAAGCTGCATGTTAAAATGAATCAAATCTACTCTTGAAGGCCGGAAATGTTCCACAGTATGGCCCTGTGACTTGTAAAAACCCAAGAACCCATTTCCAGATCCTGATCCCGGCTTAGTCAGTCCCAGGACTACCTTAGCTGGAGGATTTGAAAGAACCTTGGATGGAATTTCCATGAAAACTCCTGCCAATATGACAAACATATCGGGGAAAAGTTTGAGTTTTAATAGCATTCATCACAGATAAGCATTTTTGGAAAATATTTCCCAAAAAATCCAATTTCTCTAGCTTATTATGGTATAGTTGTAATGTGTTTTATTGTTTGTTGATTATAAAGTCTATGAGCGAATGATGAACATCCCTATTTGGACTATTTGGACTGTATGTATATAACTTCTCACTTGGAGCCATTGACACAAATTGTGCCGATTCTATTCCTTTGCTGACTTTTCAATCGTATCAATTCCATCTTCACCATACAGTTGATAGGATCTTTTAATTCCCTTCGTCTTCCATACTTTGAATTCATCATCTCTTACGAAGTATTAGGTAAATACCGGGGCTACATGATCGATTTCTCTTTGTTACTTCATTTCTTTTTTATTATCTTCCCATCCTAGTCTTTATTGTATTGCACATTGTAAAGCTTTTCTCCTTCACGGGGGAGAACCTCTCATGTTACAATACGTGGCTTTCTCCATTCTACGAACATGAACGTGACCAGTTTGTTGCATTTGGGGCTGTCAATTAGGCAAGTGACCATAATGCGTCCTGTTCCACGCAAGCACATTTACAATCGCCACTTTATTACATCCTGTACATGCGTGTTTATATTAGCTACTTAATCTAATGAAAGATTCAGATTGACCGAGTTGATTAAGGACACTTCTGCTGTTGCTGGTGCTGTTGTGATGTCCTTGGACAGACAGAGACGTGCTAACAAAGGGTCCCCTTCCGTCTCGTGGGATCACATTGTAAAACACTCCTCGCACAAATGTTTACACTGTGTTGTCCAACCAACACTTACAACTATTTGCTCGGTGAGTTAAAAACAAGGATTACCTGGAGTATACTTTCGGGCTATATGTCGCGAAAGAAATTGATCCGAAGTACAGGCAGGTCTCTGCTCTGTGGCTGTCAGAAGCACTGCTCTAAACTTGATCAGAGCTGCGGGAGAGGCAGGGAAAGCACCTGCTCCTCTCCTGCGTCCTCTGTGCACAGAAAACTTTCATCTGTCGCTAAACTCATTATTAACCTCAAATGGCGGCGCCTCCTCACGCAGCCTCGCCATATGTCTCTGCCGCTCCGTCGTGAAGTAGCAAAAGAAGCCCTCAAAACGCAACCTTTTTGTTCCATGTCTAAAGTATTAGACTTCAAATTGGACATTCAAAATAAGTAGTCAATTATTTGCATCAAATAAAGGTACACATATACATAGGTTTGTATAGGAACAATTAAAATTAAATAAAATGGTTCAAATAAGAAAAGAGTTTGGATGCAAAAACGGATGTCAACGTTTAGAAAAAAATCCAACAAGTATTTTCGGGTTAGGGTTTTTGTTAACATCTTCTACAAAAAAAAAAAAAAAGATATTCTGTGGATCTTTATGAAGGAGGAATTACATTTTGATTTCTCACTATTCTTTTACTAGGCTTTATACAAAAGGTGGGCTAAGGACGCTCGAGCTTCTACCCGAGGAGACTGTGCAGTTCCTCTGAGACGCACAGCCTTTAGTCAACAAGTGCTGTCAGTCAAAAGGCAAAAGAGACTTGGAACAGCATCAGCCGCTCTCAGAGACAAGTCTGACATGAAGCACATTCACGACAAACCTCAAACGTTGGCTCAAGAGGAACCGGGTCTGTGATCATTGATTCTGAAGTGTTGTTTACTTCTAATGTTGTCGTCTGTATTGAACGTGTTTTGTGTGGTTTCTGTCCTGCATATTTACATTGCATGTTCATTAAATAAATCAATCTAAAATCTAAATACAAAATACTGTATAATTTCTTACTTAAAATACAGATTTTCTTATACAGCTGCAATTTTGACTGCACAAAGGGAACAGAGCAATTGTGGTTACTTTTTTATTGCACAATTCCCTGACGTGGCACTTCTTCAGAGCTGGTGAATCAGAGCCAACTTCTGTACACACTTTAATTGCACACTTTGCATTTTGTAAATACTTCACCCTTTTAGCCCAACTGTATATTCATAAGTGCAAATCTGTAGCGGCGGAATCTTTTCATCTCCGCACCACCTGCTCCTCGCTTCTATGGGATGTGCTCTTTTGGAGTCTGCTACAGCCTGTGCCTCCGCTGGCTCCTCATGTCATCTTCACCTAAGTGCTGAGTCGTACAAAGAAAACGAGCAAAAAAAAAAAACCACACACAGAAAGATGCAAAGGCCAGTAGTAGCGTATACGGTTGTGAATGTGGTGAACAGCACATGAGCGGACTAAAGCAGGAGGTAACGGTGTAAACGAGCACCCAAGGGAGACCACCCCGGCAGAGGAGGAGGCGGTAGGAGGACAGGACGAGGGAAAGTAAGATTAATGATGCTTGGGAAATCGGGTGCTCCTGCTGGCCCAAGACTTTAAAGACAGCGGGTGTTAGTTACAGCCTGCAGGTCCAGCGGGGATGTCCTTCCTGAGTCTGACCCATTAAAAAGCATTCAAACAGCACAGCGAGATACTGGTGCCGAGCGGAGGAGACGGAGTTGTCACCCCGGATACCAACAGTTTACAGGACTGGTGTCAGCGGAAAGTACTTCAGAGTGGAGCAGCAAGTCAAGTTATACGTACTTTAGCAGGAGAAAATGACCTGGAGAACTGATTTTCCCTGCATTCTTCCCCCTCAAGGGTATGTCATGAGACTATTCACTTTCTTATAAATATAATGTGACAAATTTGATGCAAAGGTCAAACCAACAATAAAATCAAAGTATTAATCCGTAATATGTAAGGGTTCATGTTACAATCAAGGCATTTAAATTTAACCATGAACTACAAATATGAATTTTATTGTTAATTTTGTATAATTATTGAAATAAATCACATTGTAGTTGACAACTAATCTGTTCAAAATATGTGACAAATATGCCTTATTTTGAGTGTAAACAAGGCGTAAAGCTAGTTTCTGTAACATAATACACGTATCGTCTCACAACAGTCAAACATATATATACTCCACATTAACAAATCATGACTCATACAAACCCAAACATGGTATTGTAGAAGTTGTTATAATAATTAGACTGCCAAGTGTCTGATAGATGTGTTCAACTTTGTCTAACTTAACATTTTAAAAAGAATAATGTCAACTTTAACCATGTTATACTGTTGTTCCCTCATCAAAAACATACATGAAGTTGTATTTAGCCTCATTCACGCTTGTTTCAAAAATACTTTTTACAAAGTAGTCTTGCTCTTAGCCTCAGAAAGCCAATTTTTTTTGTTCGATTTTCCAAACAAATGAACAAATGAAAAGAACTATGAAGAATCAACCCATGACAGATTTGTAAGTGACCATTCGTCTTTGTATTGAGCGATATCCAAGAACATCATCAAAGTACACATCTTATCCCTCTTAAAACAATTTGAATTGACTGACTTCCTGCTGTACAAACGCCTCACAATGGGGGAAATCATCAATAAAACATGATCGAAGTAAGTATGAGGTCTTTGGACTGCCACCGAGTCTGCGGACCTCTCCATTTACAGCAAGGAGATTTGGTCTATTATGCAATTCAGCAGACATTTTCAGGATGGACATGGGACACTGAGGGAATAGCAGGGAAGAAGGCTGTGTGTTCAATGTAAATGTTTGACCAAGGGCAACATTTCCCCAAAGGCATGCTGGGAATAATGATAGCATCTCAGTTGTTGTTCTAACACGCTTTATAGTATCTCTGAAAACAAATCTATGTAGGTCAATATGCCGTGGTTCTGGAGATATTCTGATTCAAAGCCCGAATACAGTTTCACTGCAATGCTGGATATTTGAAGACCACTGAAACTATCGTCTTCACATTTGTTCAATATATAATGTTATACGGCGATTGGTTTCAATTATATTGTGTTGGAAAACTGTCCTATTAATTGGGATCCAGGTGTAATTGTTTTTGTCAGGAAAACAAGGGCACTTTCTCCTATGGGACAAAAAATAAAGGTTAAACAAGAATAAAAGAAAAACCCACCAACACGGTTGATACTCTAGGACCAGAATTTTGGGGCACGCTTGGCAAGTTTACACAAATCACTTTATAGTAGTCAATCATTCATTTTTATGCTTTTATTTTTTGTAGTGTGATTTAAAATATGCGTATGTTTGTAAAGCAATAACAAATCTGCTCTACAAATATATTTTGATTGATTCACTTCCTACATTTGGTGGTGGCAAACTACTTCTGCGGCCACAGTCGCCCTGGAGTAAAGTGTCCACTTCGTTGTGCTGCTGTTGTCTCACTTTGGCCACAACAGTGCTGCGCTCTTCAATACAGAACTGGGGTACATTTAAGAAGCAACTTCAACGTTCAGTGTTGATGAATTGAACATTTCATTTTTGTTTGTTTTTGATCCATTTAAAATTGCCTGGCCAGGAGACCACCTCAAAAAGTCTCAAAAGTGGCACAGGTTATGGGATTTGGTGAGACACGGTGGAACACGGTGGGACACGGTGGGACACGGTGGGACACGGTGGGACACGGTGGGACACGGTGGGACACGGTGGGACAGTTGGGATTTGATACATTAACTCACTTTTAAAATAAAAAAAGAATAAAGCCTATAGGCTATAAGCTACTGTCTTAATAAAGTATAGCTCTAAAATTGGTCTACACTATAGAGATAAAGACTGCATTCATATTTAAAAGGCAAGGGATTCAACAATGTTCTCTGGGTCACAATATTGATTGTTTTTCTCAGACAAAACAATTACAAAGTGTTTCATTTCACTTTTTCCAAGCTATTCACTAACATGGTATAAAACATAACAGTTGAATACATTCAAGGCTGTTACTTTAATTTATGTGGAAATCTGTCATTAGAACTCATGCAGACACTCTGGCACTGGCCCCTCCCCTCTGTCCCCTCAGCGCTCTCTCATTTTAACCTCTGAAACTCTGATCTATGAAGGAAATATGCCTTAACTGACATTTACCGAGGGTTAATTACATACTGGTGTTATGGCAGGAAAGACCAGACCAGTTGTCACCATGTAAAATGTTCTTTCACACAAATGCTAAATCCACCCGGAGCCCTGGTGGCACTGTTCAAAGCCTGGCTCCTCTCAGGTGTGCTCAAACCACAGGGGTCCAGGATGGGCCTCTTCGCAAACACCTGCTGCCCGGGCATTGTTTTTGAACAGCAGCCAGACAGCCAAAGTTTGAATGCAATCAACAAACACCCACCCTGTTGGGAGCAGGGGCAGAGATTCATTCTGATTGTACAACAGAATTAAACTATTCACTTTTGAGAAAAGACAAACTCTGTTCTCTTGTTTTTACTTTATTTCTTGATAACTATTACTAACGTTGTCCACAACACTGGTCAGATCAGGCCCTACACGTGCAACATATCAGATCAGAATCAGAATCAGAAAGAGTTTATTGCCATTGTCAATGAACAAAATTCAAAAACATAGGAACTTGTCTCGGCCTTAAGGTGCAACATAAAACACTGAGTAATAATAAACAACATATATTCAATCAAAAAAGGGCAATGCATTAGGAAACAATTTAAAATTACTATACAATAAAAATAAAAATAGGCATTTCTATTGTACACAAGTTTACAGTTAGTTTAAAGTTATAGTGCAGAAAGTGACAGTGCAGTGAGTGGTTTGAATACTGCAGTTAAAGTGACAGGTGTTTTGAAGTGTTCATGAGTCCAACAGCAGAGGGAAAGAAACTATTCTTGTGGCGGGAGGTTCTGGTCCGGATGGACCGTAGCCTCCTGCCTGAGGGGAGTGGTTCAAACAGACCATGTCCAGGGTGAGAGGGGTCAGCTGTGATCCGACCTGCTCGTCCCAGAGCCCTGGAGACGTACAGGTCCTGCAGAGATGGAAGTCTGCAGCCGATCACCTTCTCAGCAGAACGCACAATGCGCTGTAGTCTCCCTCGTTGTTGCCAGTGTGTGTGTGGGTGTCTTATGCATGGATGTGCGCTGAAAACCCCTTCTTGAGACAGGTGGTCACCCTAGATGCAACACAAATATGAACTGATCACCATCAGAAACCCGCAGTGTCGCCCACCACTTCTTGGTTCCACTTTTATGGCAGAAAATCCCAACAAGAACATATGGGACTTACAACAGAGATGGACACTCACACAAACTATCTGATGAATGCTGATTGTATTAGTCTGTTGTGCTGGGAGTATATTGCAGTCATGGAGGTGGCATCACTCTCGTCCTTATGAAATAACTGTCTCTGTTTGCTGGCGTTATTCCCCCCCGTGGCTGTGGTCATCAACAATGGTGGCACTACTTTATGATAGAAATACATCACAGACATCTTGTTTACCAAAAACAAATTCAATAATTATGGATTGATTCAATAAGCGCCATGATTGAGCACAAGCAATTTCCTTCCTGTTAACAATGTGCGCAAACTGAATGCAGTTGGAGACTTGTTACAGTGTGATGACACTCTTGAAATACGTATTTTAAAAAAGCATTTGCTGCAAGTTTGTTCCCATATATGTATATTTTTTCCAGCGCTGTCAATCGAATAAAAAATTTAATCAGATTAAACCGCACTTTTGAACGATGTAAATATATGTGAGGATTTAAGGATTTTATGCGTAAATTTAGCAGTACAAAAACAGCGCTGCTCCTCCTTTGTACGCAATCTAAAAAAGCGTGTGGTCAAAACACACCATACCGTGTGATTAATCCGTGTTCATTCATGATTGATGCGTCTTTTTTCTAGGATTAATTGCATTAGTTAACGGGTTTACTTGTAAAGCCCGGCAATCTCTTTCTTAATAATTAATAATAAAATAAAGTGTTTGTCATACACTCTACACACATGTTAGTCACCTGTGCTTTGCTTTACTTTATACTAAAATCTAACCATAAATGTGACATTTCAGGCGGACGGTCCACAACATGCTCGTCTCCGTCTTTTTTCCATGGAATGCTCCACAGTATGGCATTTAACTAAAATATCTGGCAGGATCACCTGTCCGCACATCTGCAGGTAGTGGTCCTTCCATCAGAGAAGTTAAATGAATCACCGTTAACCTAAATTAACCACATATCTTAACTTAAAACCAGGTAAAATGTCAAGATTTAATCTTATGTTTTATATCCCCACAAAGCACACGGTCCTCATTCTGAAGTGTCTTGCCCAAGGACAAAACATCAGTAGCATTGATCGAAGCCGGGATCCAACCGCCAACCTTTGAGATTGTGGGAAAATCACTAACTGCTGAGCCACTGCTTCCTATGAATTACTTTGAAATCGAGACCACAGAATTAGGATTTTGACCTACCTTTGTTTCTTAAGTTTACCCAGGCATAGTTTTCATTACACACTCCAGAGCCATGAATAACAATCCACTCGCTTGTTCAAACTTCTTCGGCGACAAACTTTCAAAAGGACAGAGAGCAAGGTGAGAGTGGGAAGTGGCCCGTGGCTTAATGGTGGCTTGTCAGAAAACATGGAGGGTGGGGGGGGGGGGCAGGCTGGTTTGGGACGCCCTGTCAGTGAGAGTGTGGACCGACAGTCGAAACACAGGACTGTTAA
This sequence comes from Chaenogobius annularis, assembly GCA_015082035.1. NCBI lineage: Eukaryota > Metazoa > Chordata > Actinopteri > Gobiiformes > Gobiidae > Chaenogobius > Chaenogobius annularis. The sequence goes on from BJKM01000627.1 coordinate 288,229, forward strand.
TGGGATTACACACTTTAGTTAATCTGGGAGGCGCAGGTGGGGAATAAAACATGAGTCGGGGGGCGCTGCGAGGAGGATGGAGGGACGGGTAACAGGAGTAGACAGCAGAGGAAGGAAGAAGAGGGAAATACGCCATGGGAAATACGTAATTGCGATTTTTCTGACAAACATTGCGAGTTCAAATGTATTTTAGAACAAATCTTTACAGAGTTTTCATGCCGAATAAAACAGAATATGTTGTTTGTGGAGGAAATGATGGTACTTCAAAAAATGCAGTTCAACAATAAACCAATAAACCAGTAAAATATTAATTATGTTGGACAAAAAAAAAAGGTTTGACATGCATTTTGGCTGAATTGAACTGACTGAATGCTCAATGTATTACCTTATTACAGGTGCTCGTCTCCATGGTGATGTTCCGCAATATGGCATTACATGTCTCTATGTCCCATTCACAGTAAGAATGCATTCAATTCAAATACCTGTTATTGAATAAATCCAAGACAAATCCTTTTTATTGCATTCCAGGCAAAGCATTAACATCTAAATTCTCCTCCAGAATGGTCACATAATGCACCTTTAACTTTAGAATTATGTCTGAGTATGACTATGGCACAAACATTTTAATTTAATTGTGCCATAACTGCTTTTCTTTTCTTTTCTATTTGATAACAGTCCATTGTTTTTTTGTTTTTTTGTTTTTTTCATTTATTTATTTATTTAATCTGCTCTCTGGTCATGTTGTGTTTGTTTGTGTGTTTTTTGTTATTGCGTCGTATTTTTCTGTATTAAAAAAAAATTAAAATAAAGAAAAAAAAATCAAGGAAAATAATGATGTGAGTAAAATGAACTGAAACACCTTGCAGCTCTATATTCACTATTCAATTATCTTCTATGTTCCATGTCCCTGTACGACCAGGCTAAACACTCCTTTCCTTTCCTTCCTTTTTCCTCCTACATTCCTTTGGAGCTGAAGTTATGGACTAAGCAGCGGAGTGTTGGGCAGTTGGTATTTCTCAAGAAAGAAACATTACTAATGACTAATACAATAACTTTGTGGCTGAACTCCATTATAGCAGTCCAAGCCTAAGGAGTGAAAGAGTCCTTTGATAACAAGCCAGTCCCGGAGGACCGCAAGTGGCTCATTTGAATGAAACAACAATTAAATTACTGGCCACAGTTTTGCCGGCCTTATTAAATCTCTTACTGCGAATAGAGCATTTCCATTTTGTAATTTCGCTGCGAAGGCCATGAATTGATTAAGAAATTCTGTATTGTCGTTGTGAGCCGGCCTGACCTTCCCTCTAAAGGTGTGTGGCATCTTAATTAGTTTAGCGCACAATCGGCCCATACAGTGAATTGAAATTAAGATCTGTTCGGGCATAAAGACATTTGTTCGCGGGCCAGAGTCGGTCATGTCGCTAATTAAAGAGATAGCACCTGTTCAAGTCCAGAGGAAAATGTTGGACTTAAAACTTTATGGGGCTTTACTTTTAACTTTACCTGGACTTTGTGGAGGAATAAACATTAACAGCAGCAGCCAATGGTCTGTGAAGCCATTACTTGTTTCTTTTACTTCGCATTGCATTCACCTGCCTCCGAACCCCCAGTGAGCTCCACATTCATTTGAAATTTAAAGCTCGATGCACTTAACTTAAAAAAAAAAGTCTTTATGAGTTTGAAAGATTTAGTTTTAAAGAACCTGTTGCAAATATTAATCGTAGTTTTCTATCCGTGACGTTGCAGTTTGTGAAGACATTTTGAAACATAAAACTTTAAAATTACAGGAAGTAGTGCTAAGTTCTTACGTGGAATGCCCTCAATCTACAGTATGTCATCAGTGTGCGACATGCCATGGAGAATACAAGAACAATTTAGACACAACTGACTTTAATTTTCTGACGGTTTAAAAGATCAATCGACAAAATAAAGGTGTTATCAAGTACTTTGTTCTCAAATCATAACTGTGCTGTAATTTGGCCCTTATTTATAATTCGGTTGCTAGGCAACCTCTGCCTATGTCATATTTACTGCCCATGTCCAACTAGGAAGTAACATCATAAACTTTACAAAATTTTCAAACTGGGAACAAATAGGTAAATTGTTTAGTAACATCTGAAATATGATTATGTTCACTACATTTGACTGAAATGTGCAGTCTAACCTGCCATGCGCTTTAAAGGGGCATTTTGCAACCTTTCTGGCAACATATTTGTCGTCATGGAGATGTTATTGCTTTGCCTCCATGCTCCGCTTGCCTTCTTTGCGTTGATCCCATTACGATAAGATATTTGAAAATACTCCCTCACCTGTGCCTGCCCTCACACACCTGCCCCTCCCTCGCCTGCGCCTGCCCTCACACACCTGCCCCTCCCTCGCCTGCCTCTACAGCAGCTGATCTCGCCTCGCTGCGCTGCCCATCACACTGCCCTCCCTCGTGCGCCTGCCTCACGGTCACTGCCTCCTCTAACCTCGGTCCTGCGCTGCCCTTCCGATGGTGTGCAATGCTCCTCCCTCCTCCCTCGCCTGCGCCTGCCCTCACACACCTGCCCCTCCCTCGCCTGCGCCTGCCCTCACACACCTGCCCCTCCCTCGCCTGCGCCTGCCCTCACACACCTGCCCCTCCCTCGCCTGCCCTTGCCCCTCCCTACCGGTCGAGTACAATCTAAGTCAATATAAACACATAATAGTGCAATGTAAACTGGTGTATAACAACAAACAAAGCATTTGTGTATTTTCCAAAATAGTCCACTGTCTTCTGTGAGGTTTGAACCTACGATTTCCGGATTGGGGGGCCGGGCCCCTCAAGAAGGGCCACAGGTGGTGGATCCCTCCTTAGCCTACAGGGGAGATCTGGACACACCCTCCAGAAGAAAATAGATTAGTGGTCCCACACAGTGATGTGGTTTACACAATGCACCTTAAAAAAGGAGCTGGTTCCAAATAAAGAAGTAGGAAGGATCATTTTCCAGTTAAGATTACACAGGTCAACTGAATAGAAGAGTGTTTTCTAAACACAAGTCTCAAGACATAGGGCTCCAAGTCAAGTCAAGTCACTGCTATTCAAGTCCAAGTCCATTTTATTAAGTCATGTCTCAAGTCATTAAAAGAATGTCTCATGTCTGACGCGAATCCATGTCACGACTTGTAGTCCACAGCCCAGAGTACGAGTAGTGAAAATGTATACATTTCTTATTATTGCTATTAACTATAGTCTTTAATGACAGAACAGTAAGCAAAGTGAAGCATGCCAAGTTTTGTAAAACAATATTTGACAAAGTGAAATATTTCCGCCTTGTAAGTACTTGGTAAAACTTCACACAAAGATGCAGTAGGTGGAACAAACAAACCAGCTGGAGTAGTCGCTTCTAAAGGTGAGGTGCAGGCTGTAATTCATTGGCTGTTCTGTGACTGCGCCGGAGACCTTTTTAATGGTGGATCGGTTGGTAATTTGAAACAGTCACCTGTTGCACTTTCTCACAGCTTTGCCAGTGGGTAAAGTTCAACACTGATGATTGAATTGGGATGTCGTAAAATATCTATTTTCCAAACATAGGAAAGGACAAGATTAAAGGCAAAATCTTCAAAGGATTTATAATAATCCAGAACTTTTGACAGGCTGACCATTCTGTTTTTGATGCCAAGATTTGAAATCTGCAAGCCAGGAAAAGGAAATACAAATGGTATGTAAATGTCTACATTTAAGTTATCACTATATTGTGTCATTATAAATACAATTTCCTGTATATTTTGTCCCAACATCTACTGTACAATCACAACACTTTAGTTGAGATTTTGAGTAGGTTTATTCAGCCATTGTTCAGTTGTTAATTCTCATTTCCCTTCATTTATTTTGGACTTAGTTTAAGTAACTTACTTCAAATGAATGCACTCAAATGAATGAGTTTGAATTCGTTTTACGCTCAAAATTAAATCTTTACTCAATGTATATATATTTTATAATAATAATCTAATAATTTTATCATATGAATTTATAAACCATTTCAAAATCTATAAATCTTTGCTTAGAATCAACATCAAATACATTAAAAAGGGGATATTATATATATTAAAAAACTGTTAATAAATATTTTTTTACGTGTTGTTTCAACTACCAAAGCACATAAAAAAGCATTTAAAAACACAAAACTCACCTTCTAAAGCCGTGGGAAAGCAGAACACACAATAAAAGTGTATGTGTATTATGTGTATTAGTGATCAATTTAGTTCTTTGTAAATACCCATTGTGTTCTGTTCAGCCTTAAAGCTGCACCTGACACCTGCTTATCGTCATGGAGACGTCGCTTTGCCAGAATGTTTACTATATTTATTTTTGAGCAATAAAACACTCAATTGAAAAAAAAAAACTAGGAAAAAAAAGCCTGAAGCAGCAGTATCTCCATGGAAACAAGTGATTACCTCAATAAAATATCAAGGTAAGATTCTCAGAGCTGAACTCATCATGGTACGTGAGGTTTTCAGAAAATAGTTTCACCTGAAGAGGCGTTTGGTCTTGACAAGTATTCTAGATTATGATCCGCTGTGGAATTGCTTTTATTTCTGTTATTTCCATCACACCAAAGTGTAATAAACTCAGTGAGTTCTCAAATTCGGATATTAAGTGTGATGAAAAAAAATACCTCACCGATGAGTGTAATTATTTATACAAATGAAACCAACAGCAGGAAAGAGTGAATAGTGAAATAAATGTTGAAATTACCTCTCCGGTGAGCCAAACCAGTTATTAAACATTCATTTTCAAATAGCTTAGTAGTTTTCAGTTTACATTTAAATTTGATTTCAATTAATTTTATTTTTGTAGTGCCCAAAATCACGACAGCAGTTGCCTCAAAAGGCAACAGTGAAAAACAGATGAAACAATGTTCATAGGAAATTAGCAAATGTTCCAACATCCCCGTATCCTTAGACCCTCCTTCTCGTTAAGGAAAAAACTACAAATCTCCAGGCAGTTGAGGAGCATCCGGATCCAAAGGTCAGCATCAATACCTGAAACAGGACCACTCCCGAGGGAAGTGGAAGAAGGAGAAAGATGCGAACAGAAATGAACAGACACAGGTGAAATAAAATATGAAAAGTAGTTGAGAAAAGTAGGAGGAAGCAGAGGATAGTGCTCAAGCTGCCATTGTCAATGAACGAAATTCACAAACATAGGAACTTGTTTCGGCATTAAGGTGCAACATAAAACTCTGAGCAATAATAAAAACAACATATATAAATCAAAAGGGCTAACGGCCACCGGGGAGCAATGTAGCAGGAAGCGCAAGCGTTTGACACAGTGTAGAAGAAGACGTCAGTCTGTGGAAGCATTGTCCAGGGAACACATTGTGTTTTCAATAGTTTAAGCTTCAAAACGCGGACATGCGATATACGGTGGTCCGCAGTTTAGCACCTGCTGAAGTGAAATTAGACTTTCTTGGCCCAACCTGCCCCTCGAGTCAAAAGACAACCCTGCATCACCGTGGACCATATATTTGTGTAAATATCTCACATTACAACGTAACACCCACTGGCTAAGCACAAGCTCAGGAGCAGATGAACCAGAAGTGAAGACACAGACACAGGTAAACCAGCTCACACAGAGTAATCAAGGACAGAGGAGACAGTAGGGACAGCTGTGATGTGTTTTACAACTCATATTTACTGAGAAATCAGTCTAATTAGACCCATGGCGCAGCAGACCGCGGGTGCGCCGCGAGACCCCCGGTTCAGAAAGACCCGTCACTACCATGTAGTATATGTGTAAATATCTCAGGTTACAACGTGGGCACCTGCGGTTTATTGACAGGTCCGGCCCGTATATGCACAATTTCTATTTTCTTCTTAAATTTTGTGTGCTTTTATTCAGGAGCGCTGTATAGCCCGAAAAGTACGGTACGTGTTTTTCCCTCCACATTTTTGTATAAACAGCCAAGAAGATCCTGGGCATGGCATGCCATCATTGTGAAATAATTAGCACATTTTGTAAATAGTAGTATTTTGAAACCGTTTAATTTTTTTTAATGTTTAAATAATGACGCGTTGTAACCGTTTTATGGTCTCTCCGGCATCAGGACTCTCACTGACCCAACACGCCTCTGTCACTGTGCAGATCCAAAGTTTAAATCATCATTTGGACAGTCCAGTTCCTCTTTCAAAGGGTTTCTTCCCTCTGACCTGCTCACATAATGTATGAAACGTGTCTTGTTTCTGTCTTATGTAACAGACTGCTTTTGTCTTAAGATTTCTTTCTGGACTAAAAACAGTTCAAAAGCCACCAATGGACAGGTGCTGAAAATTAGCTCCATGGACTTAACTGAACGTAGAAATCTGTACATTTTTCGGAATTAAAAAATGAGTTATGATATAAATAATTCAGTCATTTGGAGCAAACATTTCTCACATCATCTCCTCAAGCCATTTTGTGAGTCACTGCCCTGGCACCGCTCTCTTGTCTTACTACAAACTGCATGTACTTACAAAGGGCACGGAACAGCTTTGCACCACTAGCAGCAGCCACCAATGACTTTGCATAAAAATGAGGCTATTCCCTGTCCCCGTTTATCCTCTAGCAACGTTTCCCCAGCGCACACTGTTGTCTCTTTACACCGCTATAATCCACACACAGATTAAACCAGAGCGAGCGGCACAGACACCTGGATGGAGGAGAAATTAGCACAATGTGAGTACAAAGCCTCTTTTCCGGGGGCGTCTTTGGCATCGCTGTGGTGGACTGAACTTCCCTCTGGCACGGCCGCTCAGTGAGAACAGTGCAGAGGCGTGTGGGCAGCCCTGCTAACGATTAGGCTGTGATTCTATAAAGATTTAGAGAGAATAGACACTAATCCCACGCTTGTCCAGATATAACAAGAACTAGTCCATAAAGTAACCATGAAAGGTAAATAGAAATTGAAAATGCATACTTAATGAATGATACTGCTGTAAGAAGAGAGCGGTGAGATACATCTGTTTTAGAGCATAAATGTGCAAAAACCTGTAAATTCCATGGAACTTTTGTGACATTGAACATTCTATGAAGGATCTTTCAAATTCATTTAATCCTTAACTCTTTTCAGTCTATAATTTCTACAGTTTATTTTGTTTGTCCATTGTTTAATGTAAATGATCATCTTAACCCGGCACAGTCAACAGTTCTATAAAAAAGGCATTATCATTCCAAGGATAAACTCTAAAGGAACACGTTTTCACATTTCTGTCTTTATCAGTTGTCAGCTTCTTGAGGCATAATGGATCGAGCATTTAACACTGACGAACATCACGGCGGAGGAGACATTGTAGGTAAAGGGTCGGGTGATGAGCCCTTGTGACGCAATTACATACTCTGCATTTGACCATTTCCTCAAAGCCGTTGGGTCAAACTGTCAGGAGCAGAGGGAGTCGAGCTTGGCTTCGTTAAGACCACCTGACTGGAAAATTCTGCATATTGTGCGTGAGTTGCCTTTGTTGAGTTCTGAATCATTTTATGTTTTTTAGTACAATATTTGATTCTATACAGGGACATACATGCTGGGAAAACAGTATTTTCATCTTTTTTACTAGCTGCCCTTAGGCAAGACACTTGAGCGACATTGCCCTTTCCAAATGCTGAGGACATGTTCCTCCAAAATTAGTCACAAGTGCGAAGTGCCAAGAAAATGGAGGGCGCGGAATGAGATATAAAACTGGAATTTGATCATATGGCACAGTATTTATACGAGGCCTAAATGAAATAGAAAGAAATTCATGAAGCGTAAACCTATAGTTTGGGGGTTAAGCGGTTTTCTGAATCAATTGTCAATAGCAGCTTTTGTGGCATCAAAAACGGTTTAGCTTTGAAAACCTCTCCAGCCCATATGTTTCTCTCTCTCTCGCCCTCACATTAATCTAGTATGCCTTCTGGCCTGTACTGAAAATCCTTTCCCTTTCAGACACTGTACTCTGTGAAGCTAAAATAGTTTATTTTCTAAGCACCTCTTTCAGGGGTTCCTTATTGGTGCACACCGCTTTCATTATTTTCCCGCTGGGCTCAGCATAAGTTTTCTGTTGTCGACCGCGAGCAAATAACAGGGAATAAGAATGAGCCAAACCCGCCCACAAAAGAGGCCATGACAGTGAATCTCAAACGCTTTACACCAAGTACCAGAGAAAATGTGGCTTGATCAGCGTCATATAAAGAGGCATTAGGTGTTACTTCAAAATACTATTACTCAAGTAGAAGTACAAAGTAGTGGTCCAATAAATTAAGTCAAAAATAGTGACATCTGATTTATAATTGCAAGTTTATGTAATTTACAGAACAAAACATTTAAAAAAAGCAGAAAATCTGGTATTTTCAAAGGATAGACACAAAAATGAGAAAAAAATAATCATATCTGAATGTTCAAATCATTTATTAGTGTCATCATAAAGATTTGTCCCTTGTGGAAAGAGAAACCAGAAGTAACTGCTACTTCTATTAAAAATATTACTATACTCCTATAAGTAAGAGTAAATGTATAGCGTCAGAAAGTTATTCAAAGTACAATTTCTTGAAAAAGGTATTCAAGTAAATGTAACTGAGTACAACCCACCTCTGTTCATCTTAAATATCAGAAAAGGAGGAAACTTTGCTGATAAAACTAGGACTGAAGCGGCTCGAAATCCTGACAATAGAGATCGGAATAAAATGTGAAGTTACTGATCAGATTGAGCTGGCAGCGGTGAAGATACATTAGCAAAAGCAATATAAAAAGTAAACACAAGCGTCGTGGATCAAGCCGATAAGTTGATCTAATAATGAAGCAATTCAACTTTCGCAAACCCGTTGAGTAAAAGCCGTGTGTGCCAAAGAATTTGTGAAATCTAGGCACGAGTTAGATACGTTTAAAGTTTTCCTTTTTACGGTTTGAAAATCAGCTTCAAAAGGAAATAAACATTTACTTTTGAATCTGTCATCACATCTCAGAACAGTGTACGGCAAAGTATCGGATATGAAGACAAATTTAAAGAAAAATATAAATATAAAACTGGATAAAATATACCAACACAAAGCCAGAATTTAACCAAGATTTACCCAGGATTGAACCAGGACTAAACAAGGATTACATATCATTACTAAACAAGGATGACCCCTATATAGCATAAACAGGTAAAAACTAAATCCAAAGGCAAAAATGTGATCTAAAATGATTAAATAGTAATAATAACGAAACTAAATAAAGATTAATGCGTGGGGGTTTTGGTTGGGGACATGCTCGAGTCTCACAAGACTTACAAAGACAAGCCTGAATCATGACTAATTTTGGATTAAACCAAGACTAAACCAAACTAAACCAACATTAAACTTGTCGTATTTGAGTTCATCTAAAAGCAGGATCAACTAATATAAAGATAAAACCAGCACAAAACAAAAACTTAACCGGGATTTAGCCTGGACTAAATATGAACGACTCAAAACTGAACCAGGACTAAACTAGTGAAACGACAAGTCTAAAAACATGGATTACACTGGATCTAACTCTTCGTACAAGAACAAAGGCCAATACTCCTATCTTATCATTACATCTCCACAATGCATTCTAAATCTGTCATCACGTCTTCCCTCAACGGCTCTTTAGAATTCATTTTGATTCATGGCTCTGACTGTTTTTATTACTCACCTCTCAAATGTAATGTCGCGCCCGTATCTTATTTATTGGGAAGGTGAGAGATGCAAAGGTGCGCGGTATAAAATGGAGACATGATGGCTGCTTTTGCTGACAAGGCTATTGGCACTTGTTGGATGTTGTTTGTTTTTTAAGTGACTGATTTACTGACAGTGTAAGAACCCGTGCCTCCAAATGCACTCACTCTGTTAGATTTCCATGCAATGAATTGGCAGCTTTAGACGCTTGTCGTTGTTGTGTTGTGGCCTACCTTAGTTTATTCTGGTATTAAAGCAAAGTTGTGGCAGTTATACTTCAGCGTTAGTCGGTATTTGCAGTCTAATCGTTTTACTATTGTTCTTGTTTAAAGTTTCCGGGCGGAACCTGAGCGCTTGTCTCCATGGAGAGGTTTACTGCTTTGCCTTTTGATTTGTTAAACTGATCTGGCTTGTAGTTATCAATTACGTGTGTTTTTATTGGTGAGAAACCTAGCATTCTTACTGTGAGCCCCCAGAAAAGTCTGAACGTGCACTTTTAGGTCAAATAAAAAATTGCACAGGATCAGAAGGGCCTGAATAACTAAACATACATTAAACTAATTTTAATCAACTAAAGTTGATTGAAAGGCATAATAAACCTAAGAATAAACCAACGTTCTAGCACGAAACATACATTCACTTTTTTTATTCATCCAATAAATTGAGGCCATATTAAAAGGTGTTTGCTGGGGTGGTGATGGGCGTTACCAGGATTTTTAGTTTCGATCCGATTGGCAAGTATCGAGATATTGATCCAATACTCATCTCATAACAATTAGTTAAGTATTAAAAGGCATTGAAAGTCCTTTAAAGAATTTTACTCGTTGCTTCACGACAGCTTGAGCAGCTAAAAATAAAATTCAATGTATGTGCAAATAAACTAAAACAAATATTAACCAATTCATTTAAAAAATCACTGATTTAAAATTTTAAATCACATTTTTTAAATGAATGTTAATAAACAGTTTGTTTAGTTTAATTTGCAAATACGATTGAATTTTATTTTCAAGCTGTCAAGCTGTCGTGAAGCAACGAGTAAAGAATTCTTTAAAGACTTTCAATGCTTTTATAATGTAAGCTAAATTGTTGTATGAGATGAGTATTGGATCAACTATCTCGATACTTGTGCCGATGGTAAATCAAAAACTAAAAAATCCTCTGGTAACCGTGCCCGCATCGGGAACTAGCACATGTCTCCTGAATAGCACGACTTTTAATATGGCTAGCTTGATTTATCGATTTGGATGATTTAATAAATAAGTGATTAGTATGTTTCGTGTCTCGAACGTTCTGGACCGCTCATTGCTTGAGGTATATTATTATGTTTATTTTAATGCTTTCAATCAAACATTCGGCGAAATTAAGTATCTTCAATCTATCGTTTAGTTATTTCAGAGCCTTCATCTGATTCCGTAGCAATTTTTTTATTTGACCTAAAAAGTTGTGCACGTTCAGACTTTTTCTGGGGGCTCCACGTAAGGAATGTAGGGTTTCAACTCACCAAAAAATAACAAAACTACGTAATTGATAACATACAAGCCAGATCAGTTTATAAACAAAATCAAAAGGCAAAGCACAGTAAACGAGTTTCATTGGAAGCAGCGCTCAGGTTCCGCCCTGCGAATAACTTTAAATATCTATGAATTATATATAGTAATTACTTATGCTGCTCTAGATCGACCAGAGGGCTAACGCTGAAAGTATAACTGACCACAGCGCGAAACTTTGCTTAAATACCAGAATAAATTCTAATGGTAGCGTACAACACACACACAGACAAGCGTCTAAAGCTCGCCAGATTCATTGCCATGAGAGAATTAGACACGAGTGAGGTGCATTGGGAGGCCGGGTTTCTTACATGTCAGTACTAAGCTCGTCTATCGTTAAAATAAGATCACTTAACTACAAAACATCGCGAACAGTGACAATTAGCCTTGTCAGCAAAAGCAGCTGCTCCATAAGATCTCCATTTTTAATACGTCATCGCGCATGTGGCATACGTTCACTTTTGCATCTTAGACCTACCCAATAAATACAGATAGGGCGCGACATTACATTTTGAGCGGTGATGTTATAAAAAAGTCAGACCATGGACCATCATGACAAATGAGACATTCTAAAGAGCACCGTTTGAGTTGGCAGAACGTGATGAAGCAGATTCTGAGGGGTGGGGCGATTAGGTGGCGGCCTGTCAATGATAAGATAGGATGTATCTGTGCTTTGTTCTTGTGAGAAGAAGTTTAGATCACGTGGTAATCCAATGTTTTTAGACTTGTTCGTTTTTACTAGTTATAGTCCTGGTTCAGTCTTGAGCTCGTGTATGATTCTAGTACCAGGCTAATAGATCTATACATTATAGTTATTGTGTTTATGTGTGCTGGCGTTTTTATCACTTTGATATTTATTGATCCTGCTTTTAGATGGAAGCCTCAACAATAACGACAAGTTTACATGTGTGGTTTAGGTTATGGTTGTGGTCTTGGTGTTTAATCCGATAAATTAGTCACGATTCAGGCTTGTGCTTTGTAAGTCTTGTGAAGACTCGCTAGCATGTCGCCACAGCCAAAACGGCCCCAAGATAATCTTTTATTCTAGTTTCTATGAAATCATTTTAGAATCACATTTTTGCCTTTGGATTTAGTTTTTTTACCTGTTTGCTATAATAGGCGTAGTCCTTGTTACGTAATGTATGTAATAGATATGAATATCCTGGTTATCTGAAATCTTGGTTAACTCCTGGCTTTGTGTTGGTGATATTGTTTCGAGGTTATTTATAGTATTTTTCTTATAATTTTGTCTGTCATATCCCGAGATGTGTAGCTCTGTGCCTGTTATCATGTTCTGAGATGTGATGAATTTCAAAAGTAAATGATTTTTTCCTTTTGGAGCTGATTTGTCAAACGAAAAAGAACGACATAACCTTTAAAGCCGTCATCCGAACTCGTTGCCTAGACTTTCGAACACACTTGATTTGGGCCACCACGGCTGTGTTTCTCAAGCGGGTTTTGCGAAGTTGGAATTGGCTTCATTAATAATCAACCGTTGATCGCTTGAATGCAGACGCTTGTGTTATTACTTTTTATATTGCTTTTGCTAATGTAATTCTTCCAACCGCTGCCAGCTCAATCTGAGAGTCAGTAATTACTCACACATTTTTATTAGTGATCTCTATTTGTAGGAGATTTCGAGGCCGCTTTCAGTATCATCAGTTTTATTCACACAAGTCCATTTCCTCCTTTTACTGATCATTTATAAGATGATATCGAGGTGGGTTTTAACTAGCTTAACAATCTTACTTCGAATACATTTTTCAAGGAAAAATGGTCTGGTGCTCCTTTGAAATAATTCTGACGCTAAATAAATTCAAATTAACTCTTAACTCATAGGAAGACGTCGGTAATTGGGTTTTTAATAGGAAGTAGCGTTATAACTCTTAGGTATCTCTTTTCTCTTATACAAGGGACGTAGGTGTCTAATGATGAATTATATTAATTTGATTTGAACACTCTCCGATAATTGGTTTCCTCTCTCTCTCATTTTTGTGTATCTTTGAAAATACCAGATTTTTGCTTTTTTTAAATGTTTTGTTCTGAGTTACTATAAATTGCAATTATAAATAAGATAGATCACTATTTTTGAACTTAATTTATTTGTAGACCATACTTTGTAACTTATACCTTGAGCTTAATAGTTTTATAGAAGTAAGCACCTTAATGCCTTCTTTAAATCATGATCGCTGATCAAGCCAACATTTTCTCTGCGGTACTTGTGTAAAGCGTTTGGAGATTCACTGTCATGGCCTCTTTTGTGGGCGGGTTTGGCTCATTCTTATTCCCTGTTATTTTTGCTTCGCGGTCGACAAAGAAAACTTATGCTGAAGCACAGCGGGAAAATAAATGAAAGCGGTGTGCACCAATAAGGAACGACCCTGAAAGAGGTCGCTTAGAAATATATAAACTATTTTAGCTTTCAGCAGAGTACAGTGTCTGAAAAGGGAAGGATTTTTGTCACGTGGGAGATTATGGCATCTAGATTTAATGGAGGGCGAGAGAGAGAGAACGACTATAGGGCCTGGAGAGGTTTTCAAGCTAAACGCGTTTTGATGCCACAATAAGCCTGCTACATTTGACAAATTGAGTCTGTCCAGCAATACTGTCTCTCATGCCCCAAAACATATTGGATTTTAAGACTATCAATGAGCACTATTGGTGCTTGCTTTTACTCATTTTGTTTTCTTTCGTGAGCCATACAACATAGGCTTGCGTATATAATAATCTGTGCACATTATGATCATTAATTCGCTGTGGTTATATATATTCATTCGCGTCGCTCCTCGCATTTCTTGGCAATCGGTTTACAAGACTGTAGCTTGATAGACTTAATTTTATATGGAGGAAATGTCCTGCAGCCACTTTGGAAAGGGCCATGTCGCTCAAGTGTCTTGCCTAAGGGCAAGCTAGATCAAAAAAAGATGAAAATAACTGTTTTCCAGCTATGTATGTCTTTGTATAGATTCAATATATATGTATCGATTTAATAAACATAAATGATTCAGACTCAAGCAAATAGAACTCACGCACAAATATGCACGAATTTTCCAAGTAGATGGGTCTGAATTACGATACGCCAAGCCTCGCATCTCCCTTTGCTAGATACAGTTTTGAGACTCGCACATTTGACTTTTGGAGGAAATGGTTAAATGCTAGTAGTATGTAATTGCGTCAATCAAGAGCTCTATCTACCACCCTTTATCCTAAGATGTCCTCCTCGCCGTGATAGCTTCGTCAGTGATTAAATGACATCACGAATCAAATATTATGCCTCAAGAGCGACAACTGATAAAGACCAGAAATGTTGAAAACGTAAATGTTCACCTATAGAGTAATGTTATACTATGGGTAAAATAGAATAAATGGACTATTATCTACTAAACTCGTTGACGTGTGCTGTTACGTGTATTCATTTACATTTAGATGTGGACATAAAAAAACAATAAAACTTGTATAAATTAATAGACTGAAAGAGTTTTAAGGATTAAATGAATTTGAAAGATCCAATAGTCAATAGAATGTTCAAATGATAAAAAAGTTCCACCTGAATTTACAAGAGATTTTGCAACTTTTTGCTATAGCAGATGTATCTCTCACGCTACCTCTTCTTACAAGCAGTATTATTCATTAAGTTTGTCCATTTTCAATTTTCTATTTCACCTTTCATGGTTATTTCATGTGACTAGTTCTTGTATACATCCGATCTCGGACATTATGCGTGGAATTAGTGTCATATTTACTTCGTAAATCTTTGATAGAATCACAGCCTAATTCGTTAGCAGTGTGCTGCCATCAACGCCTCTGCACTGTATACTCACTGAGCGGCCGCGCACAGATGTTGGACACGGTTCAGCCACCACAGCGATGGCAAAGAGCATCTGCCCCGGAGATAACACAGACGGCTTGGGTCTGACTCACATGTGCCGCTCTATTCACTATTCTTTCCTCCATCCCTGAGAGTCTGTGCCGCTGCTCATAGAGCGTTGATCCTAGTGGTGGATTATAGTCGGTGTACATACAGGACAACAGTTGTGGACGCTGGGGAAACGTTGCTAGAGGATAAACGGGGACAGGGAATAGCCTCATTTTTATGCAAAGTCATTTCGGCTGGCTGGCTGTTAGTGTGTGCAAAGCTGTTCCGCTGTTCTTTGATAGTAACATGCAGTTTGTTAGTAAGACGAGCGAGCGGGTGCCAGGGCAGTGAACTCACAAAATGGCTTGAGGAGATGATGTGCGAAATGTTTGCTCCAATGATGAAATTATTTTATCATAACTCATTTTTTAATTCCGAAAAATGTAACAGACTTTCTACGTTCAGTTAAGTCGGCATGAAGCTAATCTTTCAGCACCTGTCCATTGGTGGCTTTTTGAACTGTTTTTAGTCCGAAAGAAGATCTTGAAGCCAAAAGCCAGTCTGTTATACGACAGAAACAAAGAACAACTCGTTTCATACATTACCTTGGCAGGTCAGAAGGAAGAAACCCTTTGAAAAGAGGAACTGGACTGTCCAAATGATGATTTTAACTTTGGATCTGCAACAGTGGGAAGAGGCGTGTTTGGGTCAGTGAGAGAGTCGCTGATGCCGGAGAGATCATAACGGTTACAACGCATCTTATTTAAACATAAAAAAAAATTAAACGGTTTCAAATACTACTATTTCAAAATGTGCTAATTATTTTTCACAAGATGGCATGCATGCAGGATCTTCTTGGCTGTTTATACAAAAATGTGGAGAGGCAAAACACCGGTACCTACTTTTTCGGGCTATAACAGCGCTCCTGAATAAAGCACACAAAATTTAAGAGAAAAATAGAAAGTTGTGCATCATACGGGCGGACCTGTCAATAAACCGCAGGTGCGCACGTTGTAACCTGAGATATTTAAACATATAGTTGGCTCTACATGGTAGTGACGGGTCTTTTCTGCACACCGGGCGGTCTGCGCGGCGCAACCCGCGTCTGCTGCGCATGGGTCTAATTAGACTGCTCATCATTCACGAGTAACACGCTTGGAAATCACACATCTATAGCAGACTACGTGGACTAGTCGTCTGTCCTTGATTACTCACTGTGTGAAGCTTGGTTTACCTGGTGTTCTGTGTCCATATATCTGCTTCATCTGTTCTCTAGAGGCTTGTGCTTTAGCGCCAGATGGTGTTACGTTGTAATGTGAGATATTTAACACAATATATGGTCCACGGTGATGCAGGGGTTGTTCTTTTGACTCGAGGGGCAGGTTGGGCCAAGAAGTCTAATTTCACTTTCAGGCAGGTGCAAAACTGCGGGACACCGTATAATCGGCATGTCCGCTTTGAAGCTTAACACTCTTCACTTTGTATGAAAAACAATGTGGTTACCTTGTAGGATAGCTTACAGACTGACGTCTCTTTCTACATCTGGTGTCAAACGCTTGCGCTTCCTCTGCTACATTGCTCCCGGTGGGCGTTGGCCATTTTGATTTAATATACTGTTGTCTTTTATAATTATTGCTACAGCAGTTTGAATATGTTTGCAAACCCTTAATGCGAACAAGTTTCCTATGATCGTGTGTGATATTGTGTTCATTGACAATGGCTAGCTTGAAGCACTATCTCTAGCTCTCCTCCTAACTTTTCTGCACACTCCTTGTTCACTCATTTTTTTCACCTGTGTCTGTGTTTCCATTTTGCTGTTTCGTCATCTTTCTCTCTCTTTCTACTTCCCCTTCGGAGAGGTCCCTGGGTTTCGAAGTTTGATGCTGAACTTTTGGGACCGGATGCTTCCTCAACTGCCTGGAGATTTGTAGTTTTTTTTCCTTTAACGAGAAGAGGTCTAAGGATACGGGGATGTTGCGAACATTTGCTATTTCCCTATGAACATTGTTTCAATCTCGCTTTTTTCGACTGATTAGTTTACTGATGGGAGGCAAACTGCTGTCGTTGAATTATTGGGCACTACAAAAATAAAATTATATGAAATCAAATTTAAAGTTTAGAACACTGCACAACACTACTAAGCTATTTGAAAATGAGGATTGTTTTACATAAGTCTCTTGCGCCTCACTGGTATGTGGTAATATTCAACGTGTACTAGCTTTTCCCTCTATTCACTCTTATCTGCTGTTGGTTTCGATTTGTATATATTAACTCACAACTCTATCGTCGGAGGTTTAGTGTTTTTCATCAGCACTTAATAGGTCACGACATATTTGAGAATCACTCGAGTTTATTACACTTATGGTCGTGTGTAGATTAACAGAAATAAAAAGAGACAATGGCCTCAACAGCGGATCTAATAAATACGTAGAAGTACTTTTGTTCATAGACCAAATAGCGCCTCTTCAGGTGAAACTACTTACTTTGAAACACCTCACGTACATGATGAGTTCAGCTCTGAGAATCTTACCTTTGATATTTTATGAGGTAATCAATTAGATTAGTTCCATGAGAGATACTAGATGCTTCATCAGCGCTTATATTTTCTGTTTTTTTTTTTTCAAATTGAGTGTTTTATTGCTCATAAAATAAATATAGTAACATTCTGGCAAAGCGACGTCTCCATGACGATAAGCAGGTGTCAGGTGCAGCTATAAATAAGGACTGAACAAGAACACAATGGGTAATTTCCAAAGAAAACTGAAATTTTGATACTAGATACTTAAAATACAATATAGCATAACCACTGACATCTGCAGCGTCATTAATATTGTTGTGTTCTGCTTTTTGGCGAGGAGGGAACCACGGCAAAAGGTAGAGATGTTATAGATATAGTATGTATATAATCGTTCTTTTTTATGATAGCTTCTTGGTAAGATTTGAAACAAATGTGGCCTTGTAAGAAGTAAATAGAAAATTTTTATTACCAGTGGTTTTTAAATATATATAATATCCCCTTTTTAATGCTATCTTCATGATCGCTCTATGACTTCTAAGCAAAGATGTATAGATTTTGAACACATGGTTTATAAACTTCATAATAATAAAATTATTAGATTTTATATAATAAAATTATAATATACAATTGAGTCAAGATTTAATTTGAGTCGATTCATTTGAAGTAAGTTACTTAAACTAAGTCGCTAAAATAAATGAAGGGAAATGAAGAATTAACAAACTGAAGCATGCTGAATAACCCTACTCAAATCTCAACTAAAGTTTGTGATTGTACAGTAGAATGTTGGGACAACTATACAAGGAATGTATTATAATGAACAATATAGTGAATAACTTAAATGTCGACATTTACATAACCATTGTATTTCCTTTTCCCTGGCTTGCAGTTCAAATTTGGCATCAAAACAGAAATGGTTCAGCCTGTCAAAAGTTTGGGTGGAATTAATTATAAATCCTTTGAAGATTTTGCTTTAATCTTTGGTCCTTTCCTATGTTTGGAACAATAGATATTTTACGACATCCCAATTCAATCATCAGTGTTTGAACTTTACCACTGGCAAAGCTGTGCCGAAAGGTGCAACAGGTGACTGTTTCAAAATTACCACCGATCCATCCATTAGAAAAGGTTCCGGCGCAGTCACGAACAGCCAATGAAATGGTCAGCCTGCCCATCTTACTCCTATGTAGAATGCAGACTACTCCAGCTTGGTTTGTTTTGCTTGATAACCTAATGCTCTTTTGTGTGAAGTTTTACGAAGTACTTACAAGGCGGTAACTATATGTTTTCGCTCTTTTGTCAAATATTGTTTTACAAAACTTGTGCACTTAGACTTAACATCGCTTTGCTTATTGTTCTTCATTATAAGACTATTAGTTATGAGGCAAATAATAAAGCAAATGTTAACATTTCAACTATCTCGTCAACTCTGGGCTGTGGACTACAAGTCTGACATGGATTTCGCGTCATGACATGAGACATTCTTTGTAATGACTTCACGAGTTGTACTTTAATAAAATGAGATATGGGACTTGGAATAGCAGGAGTTCGACTTGACTAGAGCCCTATTGCTTTTGCGACTTTGGTGGTGTTAGAAGAACACTCTTCTATTCCGTTGAGCCTGGTAATTCTAACTGGAAAAAAAAAAAATGATCCTTTCCTATTCTTTTATATTGGAACCAGCTCCTTTTTAGGTGCTATTGTGTAAACCACAATAACCTAGTGTGGGACATACGTAATTACTTAAATTTCTTCTGGGGGTGTGTCCAGATCTCCCCCTTTAGGCTAGGAGGATCACACCTGTTGCCTTCTTGAGGCCCGGGCCTCAGAGGCTAATCCCGCAGTATAAGATGCGTAGGTCAAACCTCACAGAAGACAGTGGACTATTTTGGAAAATACACAAATGCTTTGTTCTGTTGTTATACACTTTACATTGCACTTATTAAATGGGCTAGTCTCTATATTGGAACTTAGATTGTACTCGACCTGGTGCAAACATGGCCGAGGGAGGGGCAGGTGTGGTGGAGGGCAGGCGGCGGTTCTCGCAGCAAGGAAAGGGGACAAGAGGTTGGCTGATGAGGGCAGGCAGATAGGCGAGGGAGGGGCATGGTGTGTGGGGCAGGCGCAGGCGGAGGGAGGGGCAGGTGTGTGAGGGACAGGTCCGCAGGCGAGGGAGGGGCAGGTGTGTGAGGGCAGGCGCACGGCGAGGGGAAGGGGCAGGTGTGTCGAGGGCAGGCGCAGGCGAGGGAGGCAGGTGGTGGAGGGCAGGCGCAGGCGAGGGAGGGGCAGGTTGTGAGGGGCAGGCGGCTAGGCGAGGGGAGGGGCAGGTTTGTGTGAGGGCAGGCGCAGGCGGGAGGGGGCAGGTGTGTGAGGGCAGGCGCAGAAGGAGAGGGAAGGGGCAGGTGTGTGGAGGGCAAAAAACACGCGCCGCTAGGCGAGTGGAGGGGCAGTGTGTGAAAGGGCAGGAGAAGGCGAGGGCAGGGGCAAGGGTGATGTGAGAAGGCGGCATCAGGTGAGGGAGGGGGGCAGAGTAGTGTGAGGAGCAGGGCACAGGGTGAGGGAGTAATTTTCAAGATATCTTTATCGTAATGGGATCTAACGCAAAGAGAGGCAAGCGGAAGCAAGGAGGCAACGCATACATCTCCATGACGACAAATAAATGTTGCCAGAAAGGTGTTGCAAAATGCCCCCTTTAAAGAGCATGGCAGGTTTAGACTGCACATATGTTCAGTCACATGTAGTGAAACATGATTCATATTTCTACACAGATGTGCTGTGTTTTGAGCATGATATATAACAATTTACCGCAATTTTTAGTTCCCAGATTGAAAATTTTGTAAAGTTAATGATGTTACTTCCAGTTGGGACATGGGCAGTAAATATGACAGTAGGCAGAAGGTATGCCTAGCAAACACCGTAATTAATATGAAATAAGGGCCCAATTCACAGCACAGTTATGGATTTGTTCGAACAAGTACTTGATAACTACTTTATTTTGTCGATATGATCTTTATAAACCGTCAGAATTAAAGTCAGTTTGTGTCTAATATTGTTTCTTGTATTCTCCATGGCATGGTACGCACATTATCTGATGACATACTGTAAAGATTGAGGCATTCCACGTAAGAACTTAGCACCTACTTCCTGTAATTTTTATGGTTTTATGTTTTCAACAATGGCTCCTTCAAACAACTGCAACGCTCAACGGGATAAGAAAAATACGATTAATATTTGCACTAGTTCTTTAAAACTAAAATCTATCAACTCATAAAGGACTTTTTTTTTTAAGTCTAATGTGGCGAGGCTCGAGCACAGTTTTGAAAAATCTAATTAAAATAGAGAATGGTGCAGAGTCTCTCATCTGGGGTTCGGGGCAGGTGAAATGCAATGCGAGTAAAAGAACAAGTAAATGGCTCACAGACCATTGGCTGCTGCTGTTAATGGTTTATTCTCCACAAGTCCAGGTAAAGTAAAAAGTAAAGCCCGCATAAAGTTTTTAAGATCCAACAATGTTTCCTCTGGACTTGAACAGGTGCTATCTTTTCATTAGCGCATGAACCGACTCTGGCCGCGAACAATGTCTTTATGCCGAACAGATCTACATTTCAATCACTGTTACTGGGCCGATTGTGCAGCTAAACTAATTAAGATGCACAACCTTTTAGAGGGAAGGTCAGGCCGGCTCACAACGACAATACAGAATTTTCTTATCAATTCCATGGCCTTCAGCGAAATTAAAAATGGAAATGCTTCTATTCGCAGTAAGAGATTTAATAAGGCCGGCAAAACTGTGGCCAGTATTTAATTGTTGTTTCAATTCAAAATGACCACTTGCGGTCGCTCCGGGCACTGGCGCTTGTTATAAAGGTCCTTTTTTCACTCCTTAGGCCCCTTGGACTGCTATAATGGAGTTCAGCCACACAGTTATTGTATTAGTCATTAGTAATGGTTTACATTTCTTGAGAAATACAATGCCCAACACTCCGTGCTTAGGTCCCAACTTCAGCTCCAAAGGAATGTAGGAGGCAAAGAGGAAAGGAAAGGAGTTGTTTCGCCTGGTCGTACAGGGACATGGAACATAGAAGATATATTGAGTTTCGTATGTATATTTCTGGGGTGTGGGGTCTGGCATACTGGCTTGTTTCCATGGGAGATGTTATTATGGGCACGTTGGCCGCGTATGTCCGAATCTTCGACCTACTGTATTGTTCTTAAATTTAAAACCTTGCATTTATTCAAATTAATGGGTGTCTGTATTGCGTAAGGGAAAAAATTAAAGTAATAAACTTTCTCAAAATGTGACACCTGGATTGAGTAACTTCAAACCTGCTGGATTAACCTCTTATATATGTAGACAGACTTGGTGGAACATTTCGCATGGCAAAGCATTTCTAGAAAACATAGAAGACTAATATAGTATTAATGCGCCTCTATGAGTCAGGAAAAGATTGGTCTGTACTTGTAGGTCCTATACACCAGGTGGTAGCATTGTGTAACTTCTAAAGCTGTCTTTTCTATTGTCAGGAAGGCTTCACAGCCATAAATTCGAGCAAATTGTGTTGCAAATTTCTCTTTGCCTTATAAAAGAAAGAAAATCCGCACTAAAGATAGAATAATGTCTAGACTACTGGACTTTTCGATGGTTGACCAAAATTAATTTGGGCAATTTTTTGAACAAGGAGTAAACAATTCCCTAATTAAAACAAGCATTTAAATGTAAAAAAAAAAAAAAAGAAAAAAAGAAACAAAGTTAGAGTTTACCTATTATAAATGAATCGCTAATGAATTGAAAGACGTAAGGTGGCGACGATGTGTTTTGTCGTCGCATAGCTTTTCTGAATGAATCCCTATAGAATCGTTGGCACGAGCTATATCGTATAGTGGTGTGGTGCGTAGCTGTGGGATCACAGTGCCTGACCATGGTTCGTTGCAGGGATTATGTTTGCCAGCCTGTTAAACTAGTGGACAAAAAGTAGAGTTTTGAAGTGGCACTCGATTGGACGTGAGATCTGATAGACATCAGAAAGGTCGCTCCCCACAGGCACATTCATATTCAAAGTGCTGCTATGAAGTACAATATGCTTGGTGTAGTGACTTTACAAACAATAACATACCGTGCTGTCCAGTGTGTCAGGAGTGTCAAATTATTGTGATAAAGATGTTATAACATTAGGATGCTTGAAAGACTACGATATAATAATTTGTGATCGACCTAATGGCGGAGCGGTCAAACCCCATAATGCAAAAGTTTGTTATACCTGT